>CM061137.1:116793005-117146085 GCA_030789695.1 Scilla litardierei | reverse complement strand
GTCAGTCGGTGAGTGAACTTAGACCGACTAAGAGATAAAACAAATAGTCTAAGTTCAAATACAGCTAGTCGGTTTAAGAACAACTTCTGACCGACTAGTTTCTCAACTAGTAGGTCGGTCGTTGTGCTTTGACCGACTAACTGTAAACAGTAAGTTGGGCTGAACAGTGGAAGCTCAACTAGTCGGTCTAAGAAGGATTCCTAACCGACTTGTTTCACAACTAGTCGGTCGGTGAACCTTCTTTGACCGACTAACTGTAAACAGTAAGTGAGCTAGAATTGAACAAGGCAAACTAGTCGGTCCAAGAAGCTTTGCCGACCGACTAGATCACCATCTAGTCAGTTGGTTCTTCTTCTTGAACCAACCAACATGCACAAGAAGTCGCGAATCGAAGCGCGAAGCTTCGGAAAAGTTCGTATGGACTTCTACTAAGATCCTAGCTCTAAGATATGAGCGTTATGAAGATTAAAACGTAAGACCTACTCAAGGCTTAACATTCTACGAAAAGAAGCTAGACGACATTAAATAAACTTGACGAACCGTCTTCAAAAGCTTCAATCGAATCTTCATGCCTTCAATAATGGTCCTTGAGCTTCAACGAAGCTTCAAGCACACGATCACGCGTATTGAGAAGTCTTGAGACGTCGCTTTAGATGTTCATAGAAATTTGGCGACGATCTCTATAACTGCGCTCACAAAGAGTTAGTTCATGATATTTATGTTTGTTCATCATCAAAACCAAATCCGGGGAAACAATACTCAACAATGCGTAGGTCGGAGAGGTCATGTTTAGAAGATACATGAATAGTCTGAAGTCATTCCAAACTGTCTAACCTTTATCATTCTTGTGAGCGGTTTGGAGTTGTCCGAGGCTCCTGCGACCCGAGCTTATCCAGGAGATTGCTCGTAAAGGGACCAAGAGAGAAATCAACATGCTTTGAATTCTAAAGAGAGAATATCCAAAATTGATATGAAGAAGGATTCAAGAGTATTTTTATTTTTTTCGTCATGTATTTTACTCTTTATTTCATAGAATATATGTAGCCTTGAATAGATGCACACACCGTTGCATTATGCATCATTTCCATCATAGGGTTCCTTATCTTGTAGAACACGTCTCATTTGGTCCATTACTCAAAAAACTCTTTATAGTATTTTAGAGGTGGATCAGACGCTTGGTGAAGGGTCATCATACGTCTAGCGTGTCAGCTTTTTGATCAGCTTGACACAACCAAGGGTCAGTCGCCTGATGGTATATGACCAGGCGTCTGTACCACAGACGCCTGGTACATGAGCTCAGGCGCATGTACAAATTGAGCCAACTTTCTCATTCTCTCTGTCTGTTTGACCCATTACTTACAGCCGTCTGTAGAAGGCTTACCAGACATCTGCACACTGGTTCAGTCGTCTGGTAAGTGTTCATCATACGTCTGACGCTTGGAGATTGGACTTTCTTTCTTTTGTCCATCCCATTCTGCCAGCCGTCTGGAGTTATGTTCCCAGGGGTCTGAGCATTTTGATCAGGCGCCATGGAACCCTTCTACAGACCTCTGGTCGCTCTCAAATTTACCCGTTTTTAGCCGTTGGGTGCGAATTTTGAGGAGTCGTTTTCTTGTCTCTAGTGTAGATTTGTGAGCTTATTTAAGCTAGATTGAGAGGCAGTTTTTGGCACTCCTCCAGCACATTAAGATCATTTTGTGAGTGCCAAAATTTGAGGGTTTTCATTAAAGAGATTGTCTTTTCCCTCTTTGTTCTCCATCATCCTATGCATTGATCTAGTGGTGGTTAGCCCTAGCTATTGGAGAAGTTTTACAAGTTCATCCAAGCGCATCATCATTTAGCACTTGGTGATTTCAATCTTCCATGCTTTCACTCACACAATTGGTAAGAACTTTTCAAGGTATAAATAAGATTGTATTTTCGTTTCTTTTTGTTACGACCTCGGGTTGTGAGTACATTGTGTGGGGTTACTCCACTTGGAGAGTTCTCGCTATATCCCGGTTTACGGATTGTACTCATGAAAAGTGTTCTTGTGTGTCCCGTTTAGGTAGGGAGCACTACTGGAAAGCCACCGCTCCGGTTTACGAGGATGGGACTGGAGTTGGAGTCCCGGTATAGGGATCCAAACCAGGATACGTCTCTTCTGTTTGCGTTTGCATTGTCGTATTTCTCTTTGTGTTGTTGTTGAGCGTATTGTTATTATTTCCACTGCGTATTGCGTATAATTATTAGTAACGTTTTAATTATACATGTTGCTTGCTTTTACACTATTTACGCCCCCCCCCCCCCGGTTTAGCGTATGTTGTGTAGCCACATGTCTCAACAGGAGATTGCCTATGAGAGTGACTAAGTGAGAAATCAGCAAGCTCCAAGTTCTAAAGAGAGAGAATCTCCAAAAAGAAGATGGTTCCAGAGAAGAGAAGTCGAAGTTATTCCTGCCCCCTTTCCCCAACGTTGGGGAAACTTTTAATAAGCGGGGTGAGCCTTTATTACTGCAGAGTTATTGCCATTAAAGATGGGTTAATGGCCAGCATAAATGGGAGAAAACAATCGTCATTGATGGTAAGCAATAAGCGAGGAAGTCCAACGGTTTTAGCCCATAAATGCTATAATGCAAGCATCTCACTAGCGGTTACAAAATAACTGAGCCGAGCCTAACAATGGGACTAGTGTAGAATCAATTTTAGTTGCGTTACTATGTGATCACAGTTCATGATATTCTTTTTTTTCCCTTTTCAAACTTATTCCATTTGATTGTGCAGATTTTAGGTTGGACAACATGCCACATCAGCAACTTTTAAGACAACCATCCAAGCAAATTGTGTTAGCATTTACTTTGTTTTTGCATCCGACACTCTTTTTAAAACTTTTTCCTTCTTTTTTCTCTTTTCCACCCCTACCCTATTCACTTTCTCACATTTAGTTTTTATCAAATATGCAAACAGAAGAACAAAGCGCAAAGTCATACAAGAATTTTTCTAAACTTCACTTTCTAACTCCATTTTCAACGTAAATAAATAAAAAGAATTTGTTTTCTATAATTTTCAAACGTATCACAATTTTCACGACATATAATCAATCAACCAAAGATGTCCTTATTGACGATCATTCGACACCAAGTGAAAAAGGTTTATAGTAATATTAAAATAATTAGGATACTAAATAATTAACATCATACGTGAGAGGACAATGACAAAGATAAAATCATTTAGTCCAAAAGCTACTCTAGATGGCAGGTCAGGCTATGAATTTTAATAAAAAGAACCTACAAGACGTAACAAATATAGTTAACATTACTTTTTTGCTAAAAAAAACTTAAGCTAATCATTATTATTTAATGCCCCCACCCTAAATAAATTGGTGTTTTCATCATTTGTTGAAAGTTAGGAAATTTTAATTTAAATACAATAAAGTTTCATCATGTAAAATAATGCGCGACATTTCACTTATTTCGAGTTAGTCACTTTTGACTTAATTTCCATGTTCTCTAGTAAATACTTACAACACATGATTTATATGTGGAGCGCGGTTAGTCACATTGCACATGTTGCAAACATTGTTACATTTGTTTACATGTTTACCATTATTCATCACAAGTTTACCAACAGGAGTGGCGAACTTGTAAATAAATGTACTATGTTTAGCAAAATGTGCAATGTGATCTATGTGTAACGTGACTAGCTGCAAAATGTTGCCTCTGATAGCAACTTCAAAGAAATGAAATGTTGGGATGGGTATTATTTTAAAAATATGGCAAAACTCCATGCTATTTAGGGATGGGAATGGGCGCGGGCCAGCCCGCTGCCCAATCGGGCTGGCCCGAAAAGCCTGATGTATACTCGTACCCAAATGGGTATCGGACCCACCCAAGCCCGAAACCAAAGTTCTAAATATATTCTGGATCCGCCCAGAGCCCGATCGGGCTGCCCAAAGCCCAATCGGGCCACCCAAACATCAGAATCGGGCTTTTTTTCCGCCTGAAGTCAACTTACCCGATGAAAGGATCGGGCTTTTTTGCCTCTAAAAATTAATACCGAGCTCACCTTTTTCCCAGATGAAAGGTCGGTCAAAGAAAACGCTAGTTGGGCTTACAAATACTCGCTTGCCGTCGCGAAGAGAACGCTAGCTGCTTGCCCGTCTCTTTGAAATACTTCAGCCATGTGCGGTTCCCACGCGAAGGCAATCTCTCCGACTCGGCGATTGCGAATCAGAATCCGAAGAAGAGGAAGGATCCAAACCGGAATCCAAAACCCAACCCCCAACCTCCTCATCCTCCCTCGAGTACATCGGATCTAGGATCCGAGCCCACGTGGGGCCCGAGTTTCAGATCAAACCCTTCCCCGATCGGCTCCGCTCCGACTTCGAGGCCAACGATGAGAACATAACTTGGGGTTCTAGAAAGGATTTTGAGGCTGGGGCGAAACCTGAAGAGGCCGACAATTCGATATGGGATGATGCCGATGAGAGCTTCGAAAAGCCTCAGGTGAATGAAAGGCGTGATCTTTTGGAGTAATTCGAGGAGGCGGCGAATGAGAGAAGCAAGATCCAGAGCTTGGCGTTGGGAGCTTTGGGGAGCTTTGGAAAATAGTTTCCTGGTTGGGGATTCGAGCGTACCCTTTAATTTCATTGATTCTTTTTTTAGGTAACAAGTACAGAGACTTTAATTTCATTGATTCGTTTTTAACCTAAATGTTATTGCTACAAGTATAGAGACATTAATTTATTTCAGTTTGTATCAATAGAATTGTTACGTGTACGTACCGAATTGCTTGCCTCACAGCCATGTATTCTCAAGTTTGCCATTAAAAAATTTCTCTGACTTTCTTTACTCCTGTCGAATATAGCGGTTGTGCACGCTGAGCTCAAACCCACTGTCATCGCGATTTAGCTCAGCGCGCACAATCGTTATCCCATCTTCGGCGCGCGCACAACGGTGATGCCCGCGTCCTTCGGCAAAGATTTCGAACCAGAGAACTATGATCGACAAAACTCTAAAGAACCGGACCTGAAATCGGTAGCGGCTGTCGTTTTTCTCTCCGATCGACAAATTTAGATGCTACGGCTGCCGCAAGCAAGACGAAGAGCTGAGCAAAATCGGAGCTCTGATGTCCTCTTTTGCGGTTGTGTGCGCTGAGTAACCGAGAATTTTATCGACGGATTTGCTCAGCGCGCACAACCGCTACAGCGCGCAATGGGGACAGTTTGTGATCAGGATGTCATAAATCCGCTCGTCTGCTCGTCGTTTTGTGATCAGGATGGCATAAATCCAAGTATTAATTTAATGTAACATGTTTGTTGTATTATTCTTAATGTTTTTATTATAAGTTTATTAAGTGGCCTGATGGGCAGGCCCAAGGCCCAAAGCCCTCTTTAAACCCATTTAGGCATTTTTAAAAAGCCCATTTGGGCTTTGGGCCGGCCCGAAAGCCCACCCATTTGAATTGGGCATCTATTTGGCCCGGCCCGGCCCGGCCCATTCTCATCCCTAATGGTATTTTAGTTAAGGGTTTTTCTCATATTTGTCCCTTAAATTATGTGTATTTTGATATTAGTCCCTTAAATCTTTGTAATTTGAATTTAGTCCCTTAAAGAGACTATTTAGGTTAAACTTTAAACATTTAAGGGACTATTTAGGTGATCAAAAGTGACTATTTAGGTTAACGTTAAACATTTAAGGGACTAAATTCAAATTACAAAGATTTAAGGGACTAATATCAAAATACACATAGTTTAAGGGCCTAATATGAGAAAAACCCTTTAGTTAAATGTTGCTTTTGAAAGTCCGAAAGCCATTTAGTAGGCTTATACGTGGGCTTTAAACCTTCTTCCTGGGCGTGGCCTCGTTCGTTTTATTCACGGAAGAAAAACAAGAGCCCATTTTGGCCCATTAACAGATGAGAATCAAATACTGTGATCTTTCGTTTTGCTCTCTGCTCCGCTTTCGCCGTCTTCGCACTTGCAGAAACCGATACTGGGAGTTTTAGGCGAAGAACCCAAAATCAATCAAAGATGTTCAAAAAGTGAGGTTTTTTTTCGTGCATGTTTTCTTTCCCAATCTGGGCTTTTCTCCCAAAAAATTTCGACTTTGTTTGATTGACATTCTATTAAGTTACATTCTCTTAAACCCCAATGTGTATCATCTGTAGAATTTCATCTCTTATTTTATTGTTTTTTCCGCCGTAAATTGTTGATAAATTCAAGGCATTTCTTGGCTAGGGGTTAATACCCAATAACATGGACTAAGCTGTGTAGCAGAAGAATATTGAAAAGTTTAGTTTTGGTAAAAACGTTTTGGCGTTCTAATCCAAAACTAGGGTTTTTATTTAATGTTCGGGAGCTATTTGAAAATGAGAATGATCTGCGAAAGCAATGAAGGGTCTAGAAGTGTTTTTATTTTATTTTTATCTATTCTTTGTTCTAGAATTTGGTTGTGGCATTTTATTGATGAAGTTTATGCTTCAAACTTGTTTCAGAGTGTTTTCTCACTACAAAGCGTTGACCGTGGAGAGTCCGGTCAACGTGGTCAAGGGGCCCGCTTTGGGTCCCTCGGGGCTTCGAATCGGTGCAGAAGGGGCGAGGGGAAGCCTCGGCCCTGGTTGAGACGCTCGGCCTCGGACGGGTGTGCTCGGCCTCGGCTGGTAGGGGGACGAGGGGTAGCCTCAGTCGCCCGGGTAGATGCACGGCCGACGGGTGGCGAGGGAGAGTCTCGGACCCGATTAGGACGCTCGGCCTCGGTAGGACGTGCTCGGCCACGGCAGGCTGACGGTGAGGGGGAGCCTCACTGTCCGGTTGATCGAGTGGTCGGAGAGGGGCGAGGGGTAGCCTCGGCCCGTCGATCTGCTGTCCACCTGCGCAGACGAGAACGCTCGTCAGGGGGTCGGACCTTGGTTCCGGCCAAATCCCCTCCGATGCCTAAGTCAGATAGAGATCTGAGAAAGGAGGCCCGGCGGAGACGGTCCGACTCGTGAGGAGATCGTAACGGCGTCTCTCGGCGCGAGCGGGGGAGGAAGGAGATGAATTGGGGGAACGAGGTCGTTGATGGAGTACCTTAGGTTTTGTTACCTGAGATGCGGTCCCTTTCTTCGTCGTCTTCCTGGCCCTTTTATAGAGCTCCTGCTTGATTGCCTCCGGCCCACGTCCCACGCCCGCCATTGATCGTGCCCCATCAGTCCCCCCTCGCCGCCGCTCTCTCCGCCATGCCAGCACCTCCCCATTATCGCTATTTAGTGGTCGCGCGTCCGGGGGAGTGGTTTTCGCAGGAGTGGGCGAGCGACCAACGGGTTATTGGGGCCGGGTCGGATCGACGTTCGAGAAGGTCCCTTGTAGGGCCTTTGTCGAATGGGCTTTGAGGACGCCGATGGGCTTTTGGCCAGTAGTCGGGCTCTTGGGCTCGTGCATTATGGGTCTCGGTCAAATAGGCGTAACAATTGCCCCCATCGGTCGGGTTGATCGGCCTCGGCCGGTTCGGCTCGGCCGATGTGACCTCTGCCGTTTTTGACGAGCTCGCCAGTCGATGCCGACTCATTTATTAGTCGTCATCATGAGTTGGCCCGTTCGATACTTTTAAGGCGCGGGTCCCGAAGCGCCGTCGGCCTTCGGATGCTGCCACGTGTAGCGGCAAGCCTATCCCCGTCGCTTGCGGAGTCGCCTTAAGTTCGAGAAGCCGAAGGGTTCGTGAGCCGCCATTGGTGGGGTCGATCAGCCTCGGCTCGCTCAGATCGCCCGTTGTGTCTCCTGGGATTCCGAGCGGCGCTTCAATCGAGGCGAGGCCATAAATGCGGGTCATGATGAGGCGGATCGATTGGACTTCGACTGGCGCTGGTTTCGAAACGCCGCCAGTTATTCGAAGCCCGCCACGCGTTCTTGTCAGCCGCTTCGAATTCACCCTTGCGCCCGGTATATAAAATCCTCAGCCGCGTCGATCTCCACTTCTCTCTTGCTTCTCCCGGTATTCAGAGCTTTCCACAACTCGGAGTTTCCTGTCGCCTTCGCTTCCTTGCCTTCTCCAGACCAGTCGAAAAAGGTAATTCCTCTCTCGCTTTCACCTTATGGCTGCCCTTAGGATAGGCGGTTCTGGTCAAAGGGCAAGGGGTCCTTCGGAGTCCAGGCGGGGTGAGCCCCGGCTAGGGGGATCAGGTTCCCCCGCCGGGAGTCGTTCTCTTCAGGATAAGGGGAAGGAGAAACTTTTACCAGGTCCAGACGGTCGGTCCAGGGTCATGGCTGCTACTCCGAGCTCGTTCGAGGAGGGAATGCCTGATCGGGTTACCCCGCTGGTCAGGGGATTGGAACTTGGATTATGTTTTCGTGGTCTTCTTGGGTGAGGCTCAGATTCTAACAAGCTGGGGCAGTTCTGTCCATCCTCGCCCGTCGTTAGTTCTCTCAGATGCCGACCGGGCAGCCGCTATGCTTCTGTTGGCTCTTCCTTTGGAAATGAAGTCCATCTGGTCTTTGCTGGACGATCTACTCCTGAAGGCCGTCTTGTGGTCTCCGGGTAGGTCGCTTTTTCATCCCCGGATCGCCCTATGACTCATCCTGATTTCGGTCTCCTTTGCAGGGATGGCCGGCCGCGAATTCGTCCGTGACGTCGACGAGCTGATCCGTCGTGGAGCCGCTCGGAGCCGAGGTAGTACCTCGGGAAGGGCGCCTCGGAGGACCGTCGAGGAGGAAGTGCGCCGAGCCGAGCCTTCCGTGGGTAAGGTGGTGGCCGTGCCTTCCGCCTCTTCTTCTGGCGATCCCCTTCTGGGGGCGAGGACGGTGCGAGGCGGAAGCGTTCCCCTCCGGCGCCTTCGGAGCCCCACGGTGGAAAGAAGAGGAAGGAGGACGTGGATCCCTCCGGCCCGGCAGGTTCGGCGCTTCCCATGGCGACCGTCGGGGATCCTTCGATAGCTTTGCCAGCCACCCCCCTCGCAACGTCTTCGCCCGTATCACCAGGGGTCGGGGCCTTGTTGGCGAGTGACTTGGCTTCGATCGTCGTCCCTGGGAGTTCGATGTTTGCTGACCGAGCCCTGGCCCAGCAGGTTGCCGAGGTCTCCGTCCCTCCCCGGGACCGCAGCCTCCTCAAGAAGATCCCGGCCGACAAGATGTCGGATTCCTTGGTCTGGATCCTTCAACAGGTTCGGTTATCTTGCTATCCTCTCTTTCTCTTTATCCTCTTCTTAGCCCATGTCTCGTCTTTTCAGGGTTCAGCGCTCGCTGTGGAGTTGCAGTGTCGAGCCGTCCGCTTGAGGGAGCTGGAGGAGTCCTCCATGAGGGCTCAGGAGCGGGCCGGGCGGCCGAGGTGGCCATGATGGAGGCCCAGATGGAGTCTCGGCGCCTCACCCTCCGTGTGGCTGCGTTGGAGGGACAAGTGGGTGACCTCGAGGGAAAGCTGGGGGATGCTCATCAGTCGGCTGAGGAAGCGGCGGAGTCGTTCCGCCTGGAGAGGGAGGAACTTCAGAGGGAGTTGTCTGATCGGCGCCAGGTGGCGCGGCTCGCGGAGGAGGTGGAGAAAGGCGTCGTCGAGACCCTGGGGAAGAAGATCTTCGAGGTTCTCCGGGAGCCCTTTGGTAAGTATGTAGACATCATCGCCCCCCGGATCGTCGAAGTCGTCCAGTCTTCCTTCCGGGACTGTGCGGAGCGCGTTCGGGAGGCCCCTCCGCCAGTCGAGTCCCCTCGCTCCGAGCAGGGCGAAGTGCCCGAGGATGTGTCCTCTCGAGCCCGGGCCCCCTAAGCCGTCCCTCCTGGCCTTATCCTCCAAATTTTTAAGCATCCGCTTCGCTTTGGGCCAGTCTACTTGAAATGGATCCCTGGACATCTCCTTCAGCCCCGCGGCCAACAATTGCTGGTTGCATGTCCGTTAGCTTGGGTCACCTACTCCGGGTCTTTTGTTAACCAATTTTGCTTTGTCGGTGTCGATCTAGCTTTTGTTGGTGATGAACTCTGTCATTTGTCGTGAGTAGATTGTTTGTAGGGTGTTCCCTTCGCCTTGATCCCCTGTAAATAAGACGCATTTTTGTACCCGGGTTAACTATTATAAACGAAATCGACTTACTTGGATTTCTTGTGTGCTTTGCGTTGTCGCCTTGTTCTTGGCTTGGGAATGGACGAAACCGGCGTTGGGGATTCTCCCCCGACTTATGAGCGCAGGGGTCGGTCAGCGAGGGCAGAGCTCCTCGGCTTAGGACCGGTCGGCGTCCGTGCCTGCTGGGGGAATTGCCCCCAGACTTATGAGCGCTAGATTCGGTCGGCGAAGGCAAAGCTACTCGGCTTAGGACCGGTCGGCGTTCATGCCTGCTGGGGGAATCGCCCCCAGACTTATGAGCTCTGGAGTCGGTCGGCGAGGGCAAAGCTCCTCGGCTTAGGACCGATCAGCATCCGCGCCTGCTGGGGGAATTGCCCCCAGACTTATGAGTGTCGGAGTCGGTCGGCGAGGGCAAAGCTTCTCGGCTTAGGACCGGTCAGCATCCGCGTCTGCTGGGGGAATTGCCCCCAGACTTATGAGCACTGGAGTCGGTCGGCGAGGGCAAAGCTCCTCGGCTTAGGGCTGGTCAGCATCCGCGTCTGCTGGGGGAATTGCCCCCAGACTTATGAGTGTTGGAGTCGGTCGGCGAGGGCAAAGCTCCTTTTCCTCCTCCAGTGAGGCGGTGGTCCCCGGCCTTTTGCGTTATTGGTGACATGTCAACTCCGTCGGGATTTTAAGTAAAGACAATAAAAAGAATGCGTTTGTACTCTCATGAGTCCTGTCGGACCGGTACATTTGGAGGAAACGGAAAAAAGGAAATGAAGCTTAAACAGAGGGATGTAAAACTAGATAACTCCCTCAAACTAGGCTGCCACCGGGGGGAGAGACGTTGCCTGCTTACTCTATGATGCGGAGGGGGCCTTGGAGGGTGTTGATCTTCTTCCCCTTGTCTGGCTGCGTGGAGGTCCCTTCTCCGTGGCCCGGCTCGTCGGCC
This sequence comes from Scilla litardierei, assembly GCA_030789695.1. Lineage (NCBI taxonomy): Eukaryota > Viridiplantae > Streptophyta > Magnoliopsida > Asparagales > Asparagaceae > Scilla > Scilla litardierei. Next base: position 117,135,151 of record CM061137.1, on the reverse strand, counting down.
TGATTCCTGGCGTGCCCTCGGATCATCAGCTTCTCAATGTCTTTCTTCAGATGCCAGCAATCTTCCGTGTCATGGCCATCGTCCTTATGGTACTTACAGTACTTCTCTCGGTTCTTCCCGCCTCTTTTAGCCTTCGGTGGGGGGCGATCAGCTCGCTCTTCCTTCTGTACTTGGGCGAGAATGGCGTCTGGGGTGGTATCCCTCGTGCTCTCTCCCCGTTGCCTGTTCCTCTGCCTCTTCTCGGTCCGGTACCCTTCGGGGCTAGCTCGTCCGCCGTCGCCACGCTTGGTCCCTCGAGCTGTTTTTCCTGCATCCTCGGCCAAGGCCTCCTCAGTCAGCATGAAGCGTTCGGCCCTTGCCATGATCCCGGGGAGGTCCTTCGGGGGGTCGGTGTGTAGGGACTTCTTGAGGCCCCTGTAGCGAAGCCCTTTCTTAAGAGCCGTCTGGACCACCAGGTCGGGTGGGTTGTTCACGTTTAGCCTTTCCGCATTGAAGCGGCGCATGAACTGTCGTAGTGGCTCGGCCGGGCCTTGCACTATGTTGAACAGATGTTCAGCACCAGGTTTGATCAGCCTCCCCGCCATGAACTGTTTGCAGAACAACTGGGCGAGTTGCTCGAAACTATCGATGGAGCGGCCGGGCAGGCTGTGGTACCAGATCCTCGCCGCTCCCCTGAGAGTAGAATAGAAGCCCCGGCAAAGCAGGTCATCGTCAGCTCCCTGGAAAGCCATGTCCCCCTCGTAGTCCATCACGTGGTGTGCCGATTCTCCGATTCCGTCGTACTTTCCCAGCACCGGGATCCTGAATCGAGAGGGGACCCGGGCGTCGGTTATTCTCCGCGATAAGGGACACCGGTCCCCGTGGATGCCTCCGGGGATGCGGTATTCGCCTGTTTCCGGCTCGAGCGGGGGTGGAGGTAGCACCGGCGCCGGTGGGGCTGGCTCCGCAGCCTTCGCCACGCTGGGGGTCGGGCTGACCCGACGCTCCCGACTCCTCCTGCGGGAGTTCCTGCTTCGCCGTGATCGGTCTCTTGAGTGGTGTCGTTCGCTTCTCCTGCGGTGGGACGACCGTGATCGACAAGACGATGCCGTCATCGATTCGCCGTTCGTCCCCTCGGTCTCTCTCCGGCTCCTTTCACGATAGGGCGAGGAGGCACGTGACCTCGCCTGACGGGAGCCGGACCGCGCGAACCGACGCTCTGTGTTCGGTTTCCGGGTCCCGTGGTCGTCGACCACCGCGGACCGTAAGTGCGGGGGACCCCCCGCCCATCGGTGGCTATCGTTCAACGCGCCCCCGTCGGACGGCGCGGGGCCGACAAGCTGCTGTACTGTCGCGACCAACGTCTGGAGGCTCGCGTTGGTCTCCTGAGCCAGGGCACGGAGCTGTCCCTGTGTGGCTAGTTCCGAGCCGCCGGTCTCTTCGGTTGAGTGGGCGGGGTTGCCGTCGACGTGCGTGTCCTCGGGGTTGCCATTAGATGCGACATTCCCCTCCTCCGGGATGGGGGTCATGCGCTTCCTTCCATTGCTGGCTCGTGCCATTGTTGGTGTGGTTTTCTGCTTCGTGGGATGATCTTCGTTTCCCACAGACGGCGCCAGATGTTTCAGTGGTGCTTTCTCACTACAAAGCGTTGATCGTGGAGAGCCCGGTCAACGTGGTCAAGGGGCCCGCTTTGGGTCCCTCGGGGGCTTCGAATCGGTGCAGAAGGGGCGAGGGGAAGCCTCGGCCCTGGTTGAGACGCTCGGCCTCGGACGGGTGTGCTCGGCCTCGGCTGGTAGGGGGACGAGGGGTAGCCTCAGTCGCCCGGGTAGATGCACGGCCGACGGGTGGCGAGGGAGAGTCTCGGACCCGATTAGGACGCTCGGCCTCGGTAGGACGTGCTCGGCCACGGCAGGCTGACGGTGAGGGGGAGCCTCACTGTCCGGTTGATCGAGTGGTCGGAGAGGGGCGAGGGGTAGCCTCGGCCCGTCGATCTGCTGTCCACCTGCGCAGACGAGAACGCTCGTCAGGGGGTCGGACCTTGGTTCCGGCCAAATCCCCTCCGATGCCTAAGTCAGATAGAGATCTGAGAAAGGAGGCCCGGCGGAGACGGTCCGACTCGTGAGGAGATCGTAACGGCGTCTCTCGGCGCGAGCGGGGGAGGAAGGAGATGAATTGGGGGAACGAGGTCGTTGATGGAGTACCTTAGGTTTTGTTACCTGAGATGCGGTCCCTTTCTTCGTCGTCTTCCTGGCCCTTTTATAGAGCTCCTGCTTGATTGCCTCCGGCCCACGTCCCACGCCCGCCATTGATCGTGCCCCATCAGTCCCCCCTCGCCGCCGCTCTCTCCGCCATGCCAGCACCTCCCCATTATCGCTATTTAGTGGTCGCGCGTCCGGGGGAGTGGTTTTCGCAGGAGTGGGCGAGCGACCAACGGGTTATTGGGGCCGGGTCGGATCGACGTTCGAGAAGGTCCCTTGTAGGGCCTTTGTCGAATGGGCTTTGAGGACGCCGATGTGCTTTTGGCCAGTAGTCGGGCTCTTGGGCTCGTGCATTATGGGTCTCGGTCAAATAGGCGTAACAAAACTCAAACCTGAAATTTACACATCCACCCGACGTCGTCTGGTAGTATAAGACCAGACGTCTTGTTCTGCCGCTCCAAGAGAAGCGTATCAGACAGAGAAGACAGAGACGCCAGACGTCTGATGTTGGAACATCAGACGCCGGACGTCTGATGTTGGACCATCAGACGTCTGACTGATGGACCAAACGCATGGCAACCTGACTTCAGCTGTCTGACTACAGAGGTAGTAAAACTATGCAGCTCTTGGGGAACTGTAGCAATATATTTTCAGACGTTTGACAATCTTGGGTCAGACGTTTGACAATCTTGGGTCAGACATTTGCTTGAGGATATGGCTCGTCTCTTATGGCACCAGACGTTTGGCCACTTGGCACCAGACGACTGCTGGTTGCGATTACAACCTGGCGGCTGTTCGATTGATTTTAAGTCAAATCGAATGGCCATCATTACAGTTGGCTCCTAACCCTATTTAAGGCTTTCCTAAGCCCTAAATGCCACACGCTGATGATTTGAGAGGTCGGCTAGAAGATGAAAGAGTAAGAAGAGATCGGCTTGAGCTCTTGGAGGTTAGATAGTCTTTTCCTAAGGTTTCTGATCGATTTTCTCCATTGCTTGTAAGCTTGAGATCCTGTAATCACTAGAGTGCTAGGATTATTTCATCTAGATGATACATATTATTTGGAGAAGATTTGGGAGCAGTTATAATCTCTTTTTGTAAAACATCTCCGATCTAGTGGAACTGTGGAAGCCGTGACAACAGAAGACTGGACGTAGGCCATAGATTGGGCTAAACCAGTATAAATATTGCGTCTCTGTATGGTTGGCTTGTTCTTGATTTGTGGTGGTTGATTCTTGTGCTTTCAATGATTCGTCCCGAGATCATAACTCTGTTTGAAGTTTGCGATACATTATTATTAATTATTCGATGTGCACTCATTAGTGTTGAAATAGTGTGTCGGTTAATTCCCAAGTGGTATCAGAACATTGGTGAGGGGGAATAGGAAGTCGAGATGATGTCTTCTACCACATCGTTTAAGATCGACATGTTCAGTGGGAGAATTGACTTTAGTCTTTGGTGATTAAAAATGAATGCTTTTCTGATGAGAGACGAATGCTACCATATCGTCTTTGAGAAAGACAATCTTGGTAATGATGTCACGGAGGCACAGAAATCTCAGATGGAGAGACAATCATTGAGTGCATTGCAGTTATCACTTTCAGATGAAGTACTCAGGAAGGTGTCTGAGGAAGCTATTGTGGAGAAGTTTTGGAAGAAGCTAAAGGCACTCTATGCAAAGAAGAATTTGACAAGCATATTGTATTCGATGCACCAGTTATATGTGCTGAAAATGAGAGAGGGCACCCATGTTAAGAATCACATCGATGCTTTTACGAAGATTGTGTCTAACTTGCGGAATACGGGGGTGAACATCGAGGACGAGCAATTGACGATGATATTATTATGTTCTCTGACGGATGCTTTCGACCCATTGGTTATGTCCATGGTATATGGACGTGAAACACTATCTCTGGAGGAGGTTGAGTCTGTGGTACACTCTCAAGTTCTTCGTATTAAAGTAATTGATCGAGAGAGTAATGATCAAGGGGATGCACTTTTCATCAAGGGTCGTTAGGATTCCAAAGACGGTAATGGTTCTAAGAAGGACAAGGGTCGTTTGAGGTCTAAATCACGAGGTCACAGGGACATATGTCACTTGTGCAAGGAGACTAGACATTGAAGAAGAGACTGTTCTAAGCTAATGAAGAATGGAAAGGGAAAGGAAGACGCTTATAGTTCTGCTTCTGTAGGAATTAGTAGAAAGGACAGCGGCGATGGTGAGATTCTGATGGCGACTGCATCTGTAGATCTTGGGATCTCATGGCTTTTGGATTCGGTATGCTCCTTCCGCACGACGCTGCATAGAAGCTGGTTGAGTTCGTATTGTTTTAAAGAAGACAGTAACGTGCTAATGTGAGAGAATATGACTTGCAAGACTGTGCGAGTTGGAGAGACGAGGATCAAAATGCATGATGGAGTCATCAGAACGCTTACAGATGTGCGTCACGTGCCATATTTGAAAAAGAGTTTGATTTCTATCGGTGCTTTAGCTGGACTTGGGTGCAGGACGATCATTGAAGGTGACCTATTAAAGATGTCAAAGGGTTCTTTAATCGTGATGAAGGAAAGGAGAGTACATAATTTGTATGCGCTGGAGGGACATACCGTGGAAGGTGAAGCTAGCATCTCTCATGGCATAGATGGTGAAGGATCGACAACGTTATGTCATCTTTGCCTCGGACATTCAAGTGAGAAGTCATTGGATGTGTTTTGCAAAAGGAAGCTGATAGAAGCCAGAGACGAGAGATTGGAGTTTTGCGAGGAGTGTGTTGAAGGAAAGTCGTTGAAGATACACTTTGGGACTGCGGAGCATAGAAGCATAGTGCTACTTGATTATGTACATTCAGATGTATGTGGGCCAACTTCTGTATCTACCATTGGGGGAGCAAAGTATTTCATGTCCTTCATTGATGAATACTCGATGAAGGTGTGGATCTATTTGATGAGCTTTAAAGATCAGGTCTTCAAGAAGTTTAAGGTTTGGAAAGCCTTTGTAGAAAAACAGTCTGGAAGACCCGTCAATGTGTTGAGATCAGATAACGGTGTGGGAGTACACATTAAGAGTGTTCAAAGAATTCTGCAGAGCACATTGTATTTTGAGACACTACAGTACGCTTGGAGATCCACAATCAAATAGTATTACAGAAAGACTAAATCATACACTGATGGAGAAGTATCGTTGCTTGAGGCTGACTACTGGACTTCCAAAAGAATATTGGGGTGAAGCTGTGACTACCGCCGTGCATGTCGTGAACAGACTATATCATCGACAATTAGTTTCAAAATTCCTGAGGAGTGGACATGGAAGACTGTTGACTACTTGTACTTGAGGGTGTTTGGATGTCCTGCCTATACGTTGCAGAAGGAGGGACAAACTTGATTCAAGGGATATGATGGCCATTCTGCTTGGACATTCCGAAGGAGTAATAGATATAGGTTTGCTAGATCATGTGTCTAAGAAGACGTTCATTAGTAGACATGTCACATTTGATGAGTTGATGGTCAGGCCGGAGTTCAGATGATGGACATAGTTCTAAAGAGCCCGTCGCTGAGGTTAAGCTACCTATCCTAGAGATAAAGATACAAGATGTTGAGATAAGCCAGTACCTGACTGCTGAGGGAGAGCAGATACAGACAGATCAGGTTTATACTCATGGTGAAGTTCCTGCCCAGGGTCATCTGGAGGTGCATAGGTTATCGAGGACTGGAGAGCACCTGATAGACTGGGAGAATGGAGCTATTCTGCGTCTACATTTGCATTTGACGTATGCAAGCATATGCCCTGAACATACAACACGAAGAACTATTGACATTTGATGAAGCCCAGACATCGAGCGTAGTTGCAGAGTGATGGCTACCAATGGAATACGAGATGGAATCTCTCTACCAGAATGGTAGTTGGAAATTGGTAGAATTGCCCAAGGGTAGGAAGGATATTGGGATGTAAGTGGTATACAAAGTCAAAGAAGGAGATGTCGGCGACGTGAGATATAAAGCTCGGTTGGTGGCCAAAGGATTTGCGTAGAGGAAAGAAGAAGACTACAATGAGATCTTTTCGCCTGTAGTGAGACACACGTCCATCCATATGTTATTGGCCTTGATAACAGCTAAGGACTTTGAGCTAAAGCAGCTGAATGTGAAGATAGTGTTCTTACATAGAGAGCTTGATGAAGAGATCTACATGTGCTAGCCTGAAGGCTTCGTGATGGAAGGACAATAGCAGAAGGTATGCAAGTTGAAGAAATCTTTATACAGTTTAAAACAGAGTCCAAGGCAGTGTTATACAAGATTCGATTCCTTCATACTGAGTATTGGTTTTGAGCAAAGTATAAATGATCAATGTGTTTATATTCGCATACATGATGATGGATCAAGGATATACTTGCTCATGTACGTTGACAACATGCTGATTGCGCCACAAGACTCGAAGGAAATCAATAAGCTGAAGAGGAATCTTGCAAAAGAGTTTGACATGAAGGATGCAAAGAAGATCATTGGAATGGAAATCAGCAGGGACAGAAAGAAGGGAGAGTTGAGATTGAGCCAGGATGACTATAGCCAGAAAGTCTTAGCACGATATGGAATGGAGAAGGCGTAGCCTGTCAATACATTGCTAGAAGCTCACTTCTAGCTTTTTACGAAACAGTCACCGAGCAACTAGCATTGTATATGGAGAATCCAGGAAAGGAACACTGGCAGGCTGTAAAGTGGATATTGAGATATTTAAAGGGAACAACTAGCATTGGTTTGTGTTATACAAGGGAGACGCTGTGGTGATATCTAGATTCTGCGATTCAGATTATGCGGGTGACAGAGATAGGAGGAGATCTACGACTAGATATGTGTTCACATTGGGCACTGTTGCGATATCCTGTAGATCGGTCCTTCAATCCAGTATAGCATTATTAACCAGGCAGACAGTTGAGGCAATCAAGAAAGGCAAGTACATGTGAAGTCTGCTGAGAGACTTGGGTGTTCCACAAGATGTGACGAAGGTTTATTGCGATAGCCAGAGCGTTATTCACTTGGCAGAGTATCAGGCATACAGTTCGAGGACCAAGCATATTGAAGTGCGAGACTTCTTTCTAAGGAGGCGAAGAAGGTGATAGCACTGAAGTAGGTCTCGACGGATCATAGTCCTGCAGATATGCTCACGAAGACGGTTCCTGCAGTCAAGCTCAGGCATTGCATGAGCTTGATCTTTACTTGGTGAGTGGTTAACTTTTCCCGTTGTTATTGGTATTTCAGAAAATACTAGATCTGGGTAGAGATGATGTGAATTAGGGTAGAGCCATGATAGAGAGCTTGGAGGTGTCTTGGTGATGCTTGGAGTGTTGCTGGTGTGTTGGAGAAAATTTGAAGAATGGTAGATGGTTAAAGTTTATGCTTCAAACTCAAACATGAACTTTACATAGCCACTAAACGTCTGGTAGACCAGATGTCTAGTTCTATCGCTTTAAGAGAAGCATATTAGACATACACCAGGCGTCTGTTGTTGGATAATCAGACGGCCTCCTGATGGACCAGACGCCTGGTAATCTGCCTTCAACCGTCTGACTGCAGGAGGAGAAAAACTGTGCAGCTCTCGAAAAACTGTAGCAATATTTTTCTAGACTTTTGACAATCTTGGGTTAAATGCCTGATTGCTTGAGGATATGGCTCGTCCCTTCATGGCATTAGACATCTGGCTGCTTGGCACCAGACGACTGACGGTTGCGATTACAGCCTAGGGATTTCTAAGCTCAGCCGTTCGATTAATTTTAAGTCAAATCGAACGACCGTCATTACAATTGGCTCTTAAACCCTATTTAAGGCGTTTCTAAGCCCCAGATGCCACACACTGATGATTTGAGAGGTCGGCTAGAAGAAGAAAGAGCAAGAAGAGACCGGCTTGAGCTCTTGGATGTGAGATAATCTTCTCCTAGGATTTCTAATCGAGTTTTCTCCATTGCTTGTATGCTTGAGATCCTATAATCGCTAGAGTGCTAAGATTATTTCATCAAGATAGCTATATTGTTTGAAGAAGATTTGGGAGCTGATGTAATCTCTTTCTGTAAAACATATCGGATATAGTGGAAGCCGTGACAGCGGAAGGCTAGACGTATGCATAGATTGGGCCAAACCGGTATAAATATGGCGTCTCTGTGGTTAGCTTGTTCATGATTTGTGGGGGTTGATTCTTGTATTTTCTATGATCCGTCCCGAGATCCTAACTTTGTTTGTTTGAAGTTGGTGATACGTTATTATTAATTATCCGTTGTGCACACATTGGTGTAGTGTGTCGGTTAATTCTCAACATTTATCTAATTTCCTTATACATTTCGATATCATTGGTCCTTGTTGATCAAAATAGTGGCCCCATTATTAATTTTTGACTACATGCCAATAGAAATTAATTGTGATTTTAGTTAAATGTTTTGTAAGGACAAACAATATCTGTTGGGGGAGTCTCTTAGGTCTCACAAGGAGTAAACCAGTCCTTACCTAGAGGCTAAGAGCCAATTTGACACAAAAGTTTAAGCTATTAGGTTTTGGCCTCAACTTTTTATTTAAGTCCAGCTCTTTCTCGGTTTCTTTCTGATATGGAACCATACTAGCATATGAATATGCAATAATATCGCATTGATATATAGTCATCTCTCTTGATTCCGCTTGGTGAGTAGATAGTTACCAGGTTGGGTGAGACAGGTGTCTGGGGAACCACTACTAGACACCCGCACTGTACCAAAATGAATTAAAAACATTCCTGATGCTTTTGAGCAGCTGTATTTATACTCTAAGATGTGACACTTCCCTAATACTTGCTCAACTCACATGGGAAACTTTTATGTTCTTGGTTTTTATTTAATTATGAGAATAGTCTTGGGGTAAATGAGTTACATTGATTTGAATTATAAATATTTTATAAATATACTTGTGGAATAATGAACACGTACCTAGAATATATGTGAATTTAGAATTATATTTAAAAGCGTGACATTCAATAATTTGTTCTATGTATTTTAAAGTTACATGAAAAGTTCTTTTTTATAGTGATTATTCCTTGCAACATTTATAGAAATTTATAAACTAACTGTAAGAGTTTGCTGTAATTTTAATTTAGATGTCTATGGGACAGAGGATATTATACACGTGCATGCATTCTTATATGCATGTTAATATATACTTTGCATGTCTTCTTGTCATTTGACATGTCCAATTTTTGTGTCCCACGACTCCCACCCTGGTTATTGCTACATATGCACTCCCAAGTTGTACAACTCATAAATAGGCTGGATTCCTCAATTTAGGCATTGAATGTCGTTAGAACTGAGATTAAATCCTCTGTGATGGTATTTTTATGGCACTTTGTGTGTGTGTGTATAAATCTACATATCTGGCCTAGGAATTAGATGTGTGTGCACGTATGTGCATGCATGGGTGTATGTTAATCTATTTATTTGACCTAGGAGTAGGAATAAGATTAAAACACTGCCTAAGGGGATCTTAAAACTGTGTTGCATTGGAATTTTCTTAATATACCTTCTGTTTCTTTTTCAAGATTTACATTGGAAGATGTATCTGCACAAAATCAAGTGAAAGCATCGGTACAGAGGAAGATTCGTCAAAGTATCGCAGATGAGGTTGGTATTCCAGCTAGCGCTGATTCATCCTAAATGCTTACTCTTGGTGTTGGAATCATATGTTTCTGATAAGATTTTGACCTTTATGTCAGTATCCTGGACTTGAACCTCTGCTGGATGACCTACTTCCCAAGAAATCACCTCTCATTGTTACAAAATGGTAGGTCAGATCCTTATCGTGTACTATGTACCTGCCATGACCCATGTTGAAGTACTTATTGTTTCATTGAATAATTAAGCATGAACACCGAACTTAGCAAGTGCAATATATTTATATTGCAATAAAGGTTGGTATTGGGTTTCTCACTGTCCTATAAATTTGTCAAAAATCGTTATAATTTTTTTAAAGGAATACTTGAAGACTATTATTGACGTATGGATAATTTCTTAATGTAGTCATATGCTCTTGTTGTTGGACAATGTGAGCTATTATCTTGCAGTATCTCTGCATCTTTATGTATAACTGTAGGTAGTTCCACACGACGATCATTCGCATGGCTTGATCTCCTATGGATTTTAAGTCAGTTTGCTTGATAGAACTCCATATTTTTATTTTTTTTCTGTATGTTGCAACCAAACATCTTTGTTGCTGGAGACTGATTTCATGGCTTTAACATAGAGAATGTAATGATGATTTGGTTGAAGAATATTTTCACTTATGGAACTGTTGTAAACTCTCGTGGAAGATTATAAACTTTTGTTTGATACTCATTTTCATTTATTCTTTCTCTTTGCACCTTATTGGAATAATATTTGATCTGTCATTTCGGACTAGTTGGAATATTGGAATCACTTCGAAATGCTCTTTATTATTTTAAATTTAGGACTTAATAGGGTTGGTTACGGACTCTAGATGCAGCTATGTTTTTAACAGGAAAATAAGAATAGACTGCATGTAGGGTAAGGTCTAATAATATGTCAGTAGGTTGATCTCTGTTGCTGCAGGATGGGGAACAAGCGTAGAATATGCAATGGGTCCATATTGCATTTGGTCATAAAGATGTAACCGATTTCTAATTTTAACCATATGATAGTGCAGTTTATAATTACTTATTTATTATCACTAATTCCAAAAGGAGACTATTGGGTACAAACTAACTACTTGCATGAAGCATCTTCTCACATTCAATTTCACATCTTCAACTTCACTATTATTACTTATTGATGCACTCTGCTGTTCTATACTTCCTGTTACATAGCGTTTCACATACCTCAATTATTGATTTGTGGCACACTTTTGCATATGGATTGGTGAGGATTTGGCTTTGAAACTTACGAGAGCAAGGACGATATATGAACCTTTTCGGGGCTTTCTTCAAGTTACTATCAAACATTTGCTTTGTAGAAGTACAACCTGGATCGTCAGCAGAGGCGCTTGCTTAACGTGAGGGTCATAGCCTCAGGTTTAAAGGCACACTACAAACATGCCCTTGGGAATTGTCCTCTACTTAGGGATGTAAAAGGTTCGGATACTATTCGGATATTGGTTTTACCATATCCATATCCTGAATCATTTTTCAAATATGGGTTTGTATGCACATAATGTGCAAAAAGAGAATATAGTATCTGAATCCACAAAACACGGATAATGATATGAATCAGGTATGAACAATGTCTATTTGGTATGAGTAATACACATTGAATGTAGATTATGAATAAAAAATACCAAAAAGATAACAATTCTACTTTGTCGTTATATCTGGGTTGAGGAAAAAAGACACATGTGGAGGAGACTAACTACAAATAAGTTATGGGTATACTATGTTAACCATAATATCGGATATCTGTATCCAAATTCGAATATAAAAAGATTTTAATTTTATTATTTGAATCTGTATCAATTGCTGGTCAGATAGGATATTTTGATATCTGTATCCACATCCAAAAGGATGTGCACACTGACTTGATAATTCAAATCCGTTGACATACCTACATCTACTAGGGAAGTTGGTGGGAGGAAATTTTTTATCTTTAATAATATTGCTACACCTTCTATCATCTTGTATGTTTTAATTTGTAGGTTCCAATCAGTGCATTGCCAATTGATTATCATGAATGTACACCTATTAAGCAGCTACGATATGACATGATCAAGCATTCCTACTTTTGACCATGTGTAGCTTTTATATGTTGCATGATAGTTTGCAAATAATATGTCGCTGGTACCAAAACCTCAAAGATTTTGAGCAATTTTGAGCATGTATCTCTTTTGTTTCTTTCTGTCTTTGTTGTTGAGGCTAAATTTGATTCTCAAGAGCCTAACCTTGTCCTATTTTTTTTTTCCTCTAATAGTCAAAACCACTTGAATCTTGTTGTGGTTAACAATGTGCCATTATTTTTCAATGTACGTGATGGCCCTTACATGCCGACACTGAGGCTTCTTCATCAATGTAAAGTTTTCTCTTCCAACTTCTCTTTTTGTTTTTTTGATAATTTTATAGATACCTTGTTAGAATGTTGTAATTCTCAGTCAAACTATACCACATGTTGTGGGAATATTGACGAAATGTGATTGAGGATATGGAGGACCGTTGCATACATATCTTCCTTCAGTAATCTTTTCCCCAATATATCACCAATTTAAGCAAGTATGATACTCCCTTTGTAGCGCTGAACCAAGGCGTAAGCCAGCAGGGTCAACCCTATGGGAGATACTTGATTCTTACTTTTCTCCTTTTCCTTTTTAATTCAGATCCAGATATAATGAAAAAGTTACAAGTCGACAGGGGTGCCATCAAATTTGTCCTTTCTGGTGCGAACATAATGTGCCCTGGCCTAACCTCTCCTGGCGGTGCTTTGGATGAAGATGTTCTTGAAGAATCCCCAGTGGTACAAAGTCACTCTTAAAGCTAGTGCATTATAACATGAAGAATTCATGCTACTTAGTGCAACTTATAAGCATGTGTAGGATCTGGGACTTCACCTGACCAAGAATGAGATGTTAACATGCAGCCATGACTCACTTTGGGCAGCTACCATGCAGCATGATATATAACATGGACTTCACTGCTTTTCGGAATATTACCTAACTATTTAACAATTTGAACTTTATTAACCTAGTAATTCTAGTCAGGGAAGCCCCTTGTTTGATTTTTGTATGATATACTTTCTCCGAGCTATCATATCTTTCATTGTTGTTGAATACATTTATGAATGGTCCTTCTTTGACGGCATGCATGACCTTTGGAACCCCGATTTTCCATCGTTCTGCCCTGAGATGCAGAAAGACCATTACAACTATAAATGTACGCCATATTAAGCTTCATATGGGCAAGATTTAAGCTTGGGCAGTGGCTGATTTATGCAAGCTATGAATTCCAGGCAATAATGGCTGAAGGAAAGCAACATGCACTAGCGATTGGGTTCACAAAAATGTCAGCAAAGGACATGTAAGTTGTACTTGCTACCTAGAATTATCAGGCATATTTGTGTGCATTACTTTGAATTATTAAACATTCTTGTCTATATTACTTATTGCATGAGAATTTTGGCTGTTCTGCTACTTGGCTTATATGCTTGGTTTCAGTGCATAAAAGGAGCATTATGTATGATTACATGTATATATGCATGCATGCTTGGATGGATGAACGGATTGGTGGATAGATGGAGAGTAAATATTGTCAATACTCTGGTTTTATTGTTGGTTGTAAAAGAAATATGGTAAAATCAATCATTATATAATGATGGGGCATTGATGGCTGGACATGCCATTCACTTTCACATATCTTCTTTTTTCAAAGTGATATAAGATCTTAGTTACCAGATATTGAATTTAAGCAATTTTTTTGCAAGATAACTTGTATCCTTTGAAATTATTTAAAGAAATGCCCAGATAATGGGTTGAAAGTAAATAAACATGCGATTTGCGGTGTGTAAAGTCCATGGACTGAAAAACTTAGTGAGGTTGTGATGGGATCGTGACGTATCAGAGGATGCGACGTAGAGCAGATTATGGAGCGGCTAACTAGCCCAGGGTCGTTTTTTAATTTTTGGGCCTTTGCGAGGGGAGTTCAGACTGGAGAGTCCAGTTTGGCAAAGAGAGGAGCAACGTTGCACAGCTGAGTGTGTAGTTTAGGTGCATAACGGAGGCTGAGATGCAAAAGGAGAAGGGTTTGTATTTTCAATGTGACGAAAAATTTAACCTTGACATCGCTGTCGAGACCACACCATCTAGGTGCTATTAGTGGATGAGGAGGAGGATGAGGATATGGAGGTGGAAGAAGAGGAAGGAGATGAGCATGAGCATTTCCATCTAGATGTTGCAGAGGTCTCACTCAACTCCGTGGTGGGGTCACTTCGAACCACGCTATGAAGCCGACCTGGAGGATTTTAAAGCAGGAGGTCACAGTGCAGATTGACCGTGTGACCACCCATAATTTCTTATACAACCGAGTGGTTGAGCAACATGGATTGCAGCTGGTGGACATTGGGGGTTTCAGAGTGATGATGAGTTCTGGGCAAGTGGAGCACAGTAGAGGGGTATGCCGTGGGCTAATTTTAACTCTCCATGAGATACAGATCATGTAGAACTTCTTGCCACTCGACTTGGACAACACAGATGTTATTTTGGGTATGATGTGACTGCAATCCTTGGGGACATGAAAATCAACTTGAAGCTATTAAGTATGGAGGGAGGGAGAGTGGTGACACTTCAAGGAAGATATTCGGTTGTGCCGAACCAGGGTTTTCTTGAAAACTATGGTTAAAACAATTTAGATAAAGGACATATGATTCTTGGTGGAGTTACAGGGGATGTCAGAAGAGGATGCGAAGCATGTGCAGTATATTACTCCAGTGGTGCAGCAGATTATGGTTCGGTTCGAGGGGGTGTTACAGACACCTCGTGGGCTCCCACTTTTTTGGGACCACAAGAATGCCAGTCCTGCGAGATGTAGTTTTATCTATTACTGTGAAGCCATACCGCTATCTTCAGGTGCAGAAGAGAGAGATCGAGAGGATAATGACGGATATGATCCATGCGGGAGTGATACAGCCTAGTGTGAGCTTTTTCTTGAGCCCGATCTTGCTGGGGAAGAAGAAAGATGAGAGTTGAAGGTTTTGCGTCGATTATAGGACGTTGAATAAAGAGACAGAGACAGACAAATTTCTTATCCTTGTGACCGACCTGCTTCTAGATTAGCTTCTACAGTCTTCTCTAAGATTGACTTGAAGTCATGATTCACTAGATCCGGATGCAAGCTGAGGATGTCGCCAAGACTGCTTTTAGGATGCATGAGGGTCACTATGAGTTTCTGGTAATGCATTTTGGCAATGCACATGCCACCTTTCAGGTCCCAATGAACAATGTGTTCTGTCCCTATTGAGGAGGTTTGTGCTGGTGTTCTTTGATGACATTCTGATATAATGCCAATCCATGAAAACACATGTGGAGCACTTAGAGATCGTGGTATAGGT
Organism: Scilla litardierei; assembly: GCA_030789695.1. NCBI lineage: Eukaryota > Viridiplantae > Streptophyta > Magnoliopsida > Asparagales > Asparagaceae > Scilla > Scilla litardierei. Next base: position 117,119,934 of record CM061137.1, on the reverse strand, counting down.
ATTGCAGAACCACCCGTGTTATGCCAATAAGAAGAAGTGCATGTTTGCTCAGCTGAGGGTGGAGTACTTAGGGCATTTAGTGTCGACGGAGAGGATGGCAAAAGCCGACAGATTGATCGAAGATTGCAGTCATGATTGACAGGCCACATCCTATTACTCTGTGAGAGTTGAGAGGATTTTTGGGACTGTTAGGCTACTACATGAAGTTTGTCAAGGGGTATATCACCATCGCTTGGTCACTGACGGAGCAGCTCAAGAACGACAACTTTTAGTGGGACGAGGAGGCCACTCGAGCTTTTGAGATCTTGAAGAGGACTATGACTAGTGTATTGGTGCTAGCCCTTTCAGATTTCAGCTGTCCTTTTATAGTGGAGACAAATGCTTCTGATTATAGGTTGGGTGTAGTGCTGATGCATGATGCAGAGGCTGGTGACTTGCTTTAGCTAGGTGTTGACAGCGAGAGCTCGGCTCTAGTTCGTTTATGAGCGTAAATTAATGGCTATTGTGCTGGCAAATTCAGAAGTGGTGACCATATTTACTTGGTCGTCACTTCATAGTCCGTACAAATCAGAGAAGCCTCAAGTATCTATTGGAGTATCGGATGGTGATCGAGGAGCATCAGCGGTGGTTGTCCAAGCTACTGAGATATGATTTTGAGATCCAGTACAGGTCAGTGTTGGAGTATAAAGCGACGGAGACTTTATCACGATGAGTAGTGGATTCACAGTTGGCCGTCTTATCGTTACCAGTGTTTCTTGATTGGGAGCACTTCGTAGTTATTGTGCCGTGATTTCTAGATTTCCATCTTGAAGACAATGTGACTCTTTGGGGGGGGAGTAATTATGGGATCATGACTTATCAGATGAGGCGGCACAGAGCGGATCTGAGTGACTAACTAGCCTGGGGCATTTTTGTAATTTTTGGGGGTACATGGATATTTTTTGTAAATCTGGACAAATCAGTCCTTTATATATATTTGGGGAGTTGTGGTTATTGTTTTCATCTTGAAACTAAGAGAACCATAGAACTAGTGTAGAAACCTAGACAGAGCAGAGTTAAGACTTGTCTCTCAAATTAAAGGTTAGGCGAATGGTTTCCTCTTGAAAGAAGCCACTTATCTTTGTATTTCTCATCTTCATCTATAAAAATCAGTTTTTTACCTCTCCAAACACTAGATTTTCCTATCATGCTGACCTAAATGACTGAAAGAAATTGTTTTCATGCTATATCTCTGCACACACAGAAATAGTCCAAAACCCCATGCCAGTTGGAATCTTTTGTATCTTACAATTTCCTACAGGTTTAGGGCCACATCTATAATAGGTGAAATTTATGGGATACCGCCACAGGAGCTCCTTCTGAAGGATTCATGGCTTCATGTCAGTTACAAGTTTTTGTGTCAGGAAACATCTTTCTTAATGTCAAAATATTACTGTATAGAACTGTTGTCCTTGGCTGCACTATCATGTTGCAACACCAGGATTATGATTTATCTTGGCTGAACCTCAATAATAAGGTCTTTTATCTTCTCTATTTTGCTGAATTCCATATGCCAACGCCCAGAATTCTGAGTATAAATACCTCGAATTCAACAGATGTGACTCCATCATTTTCACTTTCACAAGTTTTTTCTAGATACTTCTATTTCCCCAACAGGACACTATGTATCCGTAAATGATAATTGATTGTAAGTCTCCCATTCTTGAAGAGCCCCCAACCCCCAACCCCCCCCCCCCCCCCCCCCCCCCCCCACGCACGAGTGGTTGTTGCATGGCATTTGGATTACATTTATAATGGTTTATTGTTTCCCATTAGCCATTAGAAGGCATGATTGCTTGATGGACAAGTTAAAGTCATGTTCCAACTTTCCCCTTTATCCTTCATTTAAACCGAGAGTATATGGTTAGTTCCCTTTTGTTCGACAGTAGTGTTTAAACTATGCAAATGGTAAATGTTGCTGCCAACAGATCTTGACCAAATCTTCTTTACCATTCTGCAAGTGGGAAAAAGTATTCTTGCCTTGTTACCTTAACCTTGTCGACTGTATCGAAGGATTCTACTTGGTACTGATTCAGTGTGGAACTAGTAGTAGACTAGGCCTCACGCTAATTTTGACGTTCAAAGCGGTGAGAAGGATACACCGACATGGACACAACAAGGTGCATAGATGACATTAACTTTTAAAAGTACATTAGAAAAGCAGTGATACAGTAAGAAGTGTTATTGCTGATACGTTGATAGGATCCGCTAGGGTTTGAAGAATAAAGATATGGCCACATTCGCGAGATGGATCACTCTCCCAAGTCACCAATTTGAGTGGATGGCCGCACTTTCCACATAAGAGGAATTAAATCAAACTCTAAATAGTTCTCAAACAAAATTCAGCATAAAACCTCTAATCCTCGTAAGCCACATATAAATACTAATCAGAGTTTTAGCAAAATTACAGAAATACCACTCGATCCTAAAATTACAAAAATGCCACCGAGCCTCCAAAATTACAGATTTTACCACCATATAAGATCTCATCATTACTTCGTCCTCAAAAAACCACCTTGACCTCAAGGTGGTTTCATGAAATCCATGGTTATGTCACTCCAAGTGGAGAGGCTCGTCTTTGCATGGCTCATCTCCCTCCACTGCATCATAATCGCTTGCTATCAACAGTTGGAGAGTGCGGTCACGACAACGATGCCTTAGGATGAAATTTCATTGCAGCTGAAGCATAATCCATTTGATCGCTTGTCCCTCATCTCAGCGTCTATCATGCGCTTAAACTGTCCTTCCGAACATGGCTCATTGTTCTTTCAGTGCCTTATGTCCCATGTCGGTTCCTGGCCGCGAAAAATAGATTTGCTCTAGACCATCTTAGACCGTCGCTCCTCTATGAGAAAATCCTCTACCAGCTGGACCAGCTTCATCGTTTCCAGCAATCCTATAGGCTTCTGTATGCGGAGCGCAGTGCGGATGTTTAACTTGAGCCCTTCATGAAGCCCCCCTCCAACGTCTTCTCTGGATTCTCATCCGTCCTGAGAGCACCTCAAATTTTTTCATGTACTTCTTGATGGTCCCATACTGCATGAGTGCCATCAGCAGCTCTTGTAAGTCCCCGCCCTGGGTGTCCCTAAATATGTCTACCCAGCAGTCATTGACCTCCTCACATGAACGGATACGGTGCCGTTCTCTCCACTAAAACTAAGAGAGTGCATTTCCTATCAAAACATATGCCAGCCGTCTCCATCTTCTCCCTCTCCGACATGCGAGTCACTGCAAAAAATCTCTCATCCTGGTAAATCTAGCCATAAGGATCTTCCCCTTCGAATAGTGGCATATTCCGCTTCCTCACACTGCCATTAACCCAAAGACTCCCTTGACCCGCTCGTCCTCTAGCATGTCCATAATGGTGTGGATGATAAGTATACCGTCGTATCTGATTGGGTCATCCATAGCGCCTCAATAGGGCACCGCCTCTGTCCTCATCACCATTATAGTCATCTTCTCTCCAAACCAAGTCACCCCATCATCCTCATAGCCTGGGTCGTTATCATAGTCATCTCGATACTCCTTGTAGGCCGAATCACGTCGGCGGGGTCTCTCTCCAAAAGACCGAGGGTTGTCGGGTCCCCGAGGGTTGTCGAAGTCATCACGAAAACCTCGCCATCCTGCTAGCTGCTTCTCTGCTCTCTGGCGGGCCGACAGAGGTTCAAGAGGCCCCTAGTGGCACAGTCGCATGTTGGGAAGGCACTGGCGTCCTGCAACTGCTTTGAAAAGGCCTGGCGGGCCTGCAAGAACTCGAGCAGGTCCTGGTGGCCATACAAGTCTTCAAACAGGTCCTAGTGGGCCTGCGAGTGCTCGGAAAAGCCCCGATGGGCCTCCTAGGGCTTATGGGCCCCAGCGTGGCCTGCCTAAAGGCCGCCAAACCTTGGGCAGTTCGACTAGGGCCCGCGGCCCTTAGGCACCACCCAGGGCCCATCAGCCCTCAGGGTGACCTGCCCAGGGGCCTTTGCCCCCGACGGGCTGCCATGGGGCCGTGGTGTCATTGGCGACGATTTTGAGGGTCGACACTTCCTTTGCTTCTTCCTTGGAGTCCCATCCGTATCAGAAAGAAGTTTTTCGACGTATCCTTGGACTTTTCCTTTTCATTTCTCCAAAGATTTTGCCTTTCACTTTAGATTTTCATCATGGCTTCCTCCACCTTCCAGATCTGATTTTACCGGATCTCCTGTCTTCTTTAGATTCCAACATCATCTTCAACATGGATTCCATGGAAGATTATAGTCGAGAAACTATCCTCGCCTCCATTGATGCCATCTCCTCCTTCAACGCTTCATGTTGCTCCTTTAGGGTTTCTACTTTGCTTCCCAATTTCTCCTTCAAGGCATCAACTTTCCTCGTGGCCATCAAGATCGAAATGTTTTGGTACCAAATTAATAGAATTCTCTAGGGTTTGAAGAATAAAAAATATGATTTTACTAAAAATAAGAAGAAAATAAGGATACATTGGACACGTTCGAGAGGTGGACCATTCTCCTATGCCACCAATTGACTCTTCACAGAAGAGAGATTAAATCAACCTCTAAGAAGTTCTCACATAAAATTCAGCATAAAATCCCTAATCCCCCTTAGCCTCGTATAAATACTAATCATATTTTCAGCAAAATTATAGAAATACCCCCCTTGCCCCTAAAATTACGAAAGCACCACCGAGACTACAAAATTACAGATTTTGCCATCATATAAGATCTTGTCATACATTTGTTCGACACAAGTGCAACACGACACGGCTTTATAAAAGAAGGCCATACTCCGCAGGTTTGGACTTTAAAATAAAAAAAAGCAGTCCCAAGTCAAAACAGAAAAGAGACTTCCCTTCAAGGAAACCAACAAGCATGTGGGAACAAGTAAGCACACAGTTGATAGATTCTATGGCTAATTTATGTGGGAAATAGGGATTTAAGGAAGAAGGACAAGAAAAGAGGAATTTTTGTATTGCTTTAGATTTGAAAATAACAAAGATAATCCCCGATTCGAGATGTGGAGATCTCCTAACTTTCTATTCGAGAAGAAAGTCTAATCTCCAAAGAAGACACATTGGTCTTAGGATGTACAATCTCAAAATGAACACGCAAGAACCCCATTAGGGCCGATCATGTCTATAACCCCCAAATTACCCCCTTTTACATAAAAGCTCCCCTAACACTCAAAATTGCATAAAACATTCCAAAAATTATGAATCAGCCCCCGTCTCCTTCGCCTATAAGTAATAATCGTATCATTACTCCCTCCTAAAAGAGCCATCTTGTCCTCAAGGTGGAAGTCTGGGAACTGCTGACGGATAACCTCCCGAGACTCCCACGTAGCATCATAATCGGGCAAGCCGCCCCATCTGATAAGCACCTCCTGAACTCCAGCTGCACTCTGACGAACACCCTTGACTTTTCGTGGCTCAAGTAATACCTTCATGTCCTTGGTCAGGGTGGGTGGAAGAGTAGGTGACAAAGTGTGGTCCCTGATAGTACGCCGTAACTGGGACACGTGGAACATCGGGTGGATGTTGGACGTAGCCAGCAGCTGTAGGCGATATGCCACCTTCCCAATCTTGGCCAACGCCTCAAAAGGACCATAATAGCGAGCCGTCGGCTTCTCGTTGCTCTTATGCACCACTGTCTTCTGTCTGTACGGCCGCAGCTTAAGATACACCCTATCACCCACTCAAAATGCACATCTCTCATGTGCATGCCTGTCCTTGTCTTTATGATCTGATGTGTCCTCAACAATGCTTCCGCTCCTCCAGCATCATATCACTCTCCTCCAAATGCTCCTCCACCTGAGACACATGGGTTGCACCACAACTATATTATATCAATTGGGGATGATCGCGACTGTAAAGGATGCAAAAAGGGGTACTTTGTGCCGCCGAGTGGTAAGAAGTATTGTACCAGCATTCTGCCCATGCCAACCACCTGGCCAACTGCTTCGGTGACTCTTTATGCAAAACACCTCAAATATGTCTCTACACTCCTGTTCACCACTTCCATCTCTGACCATCTGTCTACGGGTGGTATGCCGTGCTACTCAAAGTGGTCCCCTTCACCTTGAACAGTTTCTGCCAGAAACTGCTCAAAAAGCCTTGTCTCGATCTGATGCAATAGAGGCCAGAAACCCCATGCAGTCGCATTACCTCCTTCATGAAAGATGCAACTACAGTCACTACTGTGTAGGGGTGCCGTATGGGAATGAAATGGGCATACTTACTGAGGCGGTCCACCACAACAAATATGACAGTGAAGCCCTCTGGTCTCGGCAGGCCTCAATAAAATCCATACTAATGTCCTTCCAGACCCTCTCTGGCAAGGCTAATGGCTGAAGTAACCATGTGGGAGCCATCGCCAAATATTTGTGACACTGGCAGACGTCACACTCAGCTACTAGATGCGCGATGTCCCTCTTCATCCCTGGCCAGTACAGCTCTCTTGCCATTCTCATATAGGTCTGCTGCACCCCGAGTGACCCCCCTACCGAGCTACCATGGAACTACTGAAAAATCGCAGGTAAATGGGAAGATCCCCGCGGTATCACCAACCGCCCCTGGTACAGCCGCTGATCCCTCAGTGTATACCTCGGAAGCTCTGTAGACACATGCTGGAAAGCCTCACGTATCTCTGCCAGCTCCTCATCAGCCTCTATCTTGCGCACCAGAGGCTTCCAGTCTAACAGAACCGGCACAGAAATCGCCTCCACCTCCGCCATCTCCTCCCTGCGAGACAAGGCATTCACTGCATTGTTTTCTAAGCCAGGCCTGTACTGAATCTCGAACGGATAGTGCACCAACTTGGAGAGCCACTTCTGATGCTCCTATGTAACCATGCGCTGCTCCAGAATACTTTAGGCTCCACTGATCAATTTGTACCGCAAAATTTCTTCCCAATAAGTAAGGTCACCACTTCTGTATCGATAGTACTATCCCCATCAGCTCTCTCTTATATACGGACTTACGCCATGCTCGGGTTGACAGCACCTGTCTAAAGTAGGCCATCGGTTGATGGTCCTGCATCAGAACTGCCCCAACACATATCCGGACGCATCTGTCTCCACCACAAATAGTATGCTGAAATCAGGTAAGACTCGCACGTGCACGGTCATCGCCTGCTTCAGGGCCTCAAAAGCCCTGGTCGCCTCCTATCCCCAATGGAAGCTGTCCTTTAACCGCTCAGTCAACGGCCAAGTTATCGTACTGTACACCTGGATGAACTTCCGATAGTACTCAGTCACGCCTAAGAATCCTTGCAGGCCCCACAGTGTCGTGGGACGTGGCCACTCCAACATAGCAGCAATCTTCGACCCATCTGTCGCCACCCCGCCACCCGCTGCTGAAACTATGTCCCAAATATTGCACCTGATCCTGCCCGAAGAGGCACTTCTTTCTGTTCGCATATAGCCGATGCTCCGGCAACTCCTGCAGCACCACCTGCAAGTGCCTCACATGCTCCTCCAGAGTATGGATGTAAATCAATATGTCATTAAAGAAAACCAGCACAAACCTTCATTGGCGGAAAACCTTGTTCATCAAGGCCTGAAATGTCGCAGTGGCGTTCGTCAAGCCAAACGACATGACGATAAACTTATAGTGTCTCTCATGCGTCCTAAATGTCCTCTTGGAAACATCCTCTGTTCTCATGTGAATCTGATGGTACCCAGATTTCAAATCTATCTTCGAAAAAATAGTGGTCCCATGGTACCCAGATTTCAAATCTATCTTCGAAAAAATAGTGGTCCCATGCAGCTCATCAATCACCTGAATCGGGAATTTATCTGGTACGGTCTCCTTATTCAAGGCCAGATAGTCTACACAGAAATGCCAACCGCCATCCTTTTTTTCACAAGCAAGACCAGGCTAGAAAATGGGCTCACGCTCGGTTGGATCACCCCTGCATGCAACTTCTCCCCCATCATCCTCTCAATCTTGTCATTCTGCACCTGGGGGTATCGGTAGGGTCGCACACTAATAGGGAAAACTCACTCCCTCAATATAATAGCGTGCTCATGGTCTCGTGGCAGTGGAAGACCATGTGGGGTCTGAAAACCTCCCCTCAAACTGGCTGAGCAACTCCCCCAACTCTGGAGCCAACTTCTGTTCTCCCTGCTCACCGTCCTCTAATGACAGGCCCTGAAACTCCACCAAGAATCCTCCTCCCGTCACCTGAAGTGCTTTAGTCATGGCTCTATAGGAAACTCGAGATCGACATAAACTGGGGTCGCCCTGCAGAACTACGGTATGTCCTCCCTTCAGATACTCCAGCCTGAGTAGCCCCCAATTGGTCTTCGTATCTCCGAGGGTTTGCAACCACTTCATCCCCAGGATGATTTCGGTACTCCCCAACTCCACGGAAGGAAGTCGGCCACGATCTGTACCCACTGGATAGTAAGGAGCAACCCTCTACAAATGTCACTGCTTTACGTCACCTGTCCTGCCCCAGCACCACTCCAAAACTGCCTATGTCACGATCTCTAGCCACAGCCTCTCCACCAGCTGATGGGAGATGAAATTGTGGGTAGCCCCACTATCGACCAACACCGTCACCTCCAACTCCGCAATCTGCCCAAGCAACTTCATGCTGTTGGTCGTAGTGAACCCCACCACGGAGTTGAAAGACACCTCTGCCAGGTTCAAATGTGGATGCTCCTCATCTTCCCTCATCGTCATCCCCCAACTCTACTCCTTTCTATTCGTCTTCCTCGTGAGCCACTATCAGTATCTGCAGACTACAGTCGCCACACCTGTGTCCATGAGAAAACTTCTCAATACATTTGAAACACAATCCCTTGGCTCTCTTCTCCCGAATCTTCGCCTCTGTCATCCGCCGTACCTACCCCTGGTTGTGTCTCAGTCCCCCTCTCTTTGTTGACTCCTGCCCCCTAGATGGTGCTCCTCCTGCGGCCGCCTTCGGCCCTCCTGCTGGTGCCTGCCCCCGTAAAGAGGATTCTCCCAAAGGCCCACGTGCCTTCCTCTCCAGGTCCAATCTATCCTCCAAAATCCTTGCTAAACTCATGCAAGCTAGCAAACTCGTCGGTCTATGGGCCCTCACCTCTGACATGATATTCGGATTCAACCCCTTCATGAAGTTTCCCTTCAGTGACTCTCCTGAGACCCCACTGATCCGACTCACCAACATCTCAAATTTCTTGATGTAATCCCTTACGGACATGTCCTGCCTCGGTGCATACCTCTTAAAAGCAGTGTCGGCATGTACCTCCCCAAATCGTTTCATCAAGAGCGTCGTAAATTTCTCCCACGTGCGAAAATGTTGTTCCTGTTGCGTCCACATAAACCAAGACAACGCCTCTCCCTTCGGACAAACCCCAACAGCTCTAGCCACTCCTCCACTGGTATTATGGATACATCAAAATACTTCTCTACCCGTTACAGCCACGAGTCTGGGTCCTCTCCCTTGAAAATGGGCATTTTCAGCTTCCTGACCCGGTTTTCAGCAGAAAACCCGTCTGGAGCTCCTCTCCCCTGCTGATAGTCATGTCGTCGATGTGATGGATGGCGTGGTACTCCGTACCCAGGATCTCTCCCTCTCCTATTACTCACGCCGCAACCCCAATCAGCTCCTCCATCTCCGTATTACTCTCGGTCATCCTCCGGGTACCAATCATGGCCTTCAAGCTCCGCCTCGCGCTCCCGGGGTCCTCCGTCGTAGAAATCAGCTCCCAATTCCTCCCGAAAGTCATCAAAACCCTCGTCATCGCCCACTGCTGGCCGTACCTCCCCCGAAGGGCCGCCTGAGGTCCCTGGGATGCCGGTGGCCCGGCTCCTGAAGTCGGGGGCCCTGGCGGCCTCCAAGGGCCCAGAATGCCCCTGGCGGTTAGCCGGAGCCCTTGGATTGGGCGGACGAGCCGCTAGGGCCATCGCTGGGCCCTTGCAGTTCGACGGAGGCCTGCATTGGCCCTGGCGGTCTCGCTAGTGCTCCGTGCACCCCCCGGCGAGCCGCCAGGGCTCTGCGCACCCCCTGGCGGACCGCCAGGGGCTCACGGGATACCCGGCGGTTCGCAGGGGGTAAGCGGTCCCCGACGGCCTCCGATGCATGCCTTCGTCTCCTCTTTCACTCATCGGGCATCCATAGATCTTCGTAAGTGCTCAATCGTCCTCTTGGAAGTCGAAATCTTCTTCATCCGTCACTTGATCCACATTCGAAAGAAGTCCCTCGCGCAGGGGATCTATTTTCTCCTTCCCCTTCACTAAAGTCCTCGCCTTTGTCTCAGATTTAGGGTTTCGATCTGTTTGGGATCCCTCTGCTGCGACAAAGCATCGATTTTCAGATTTGTTTGCCCCAAAGCCTCCATGAGTTGAGAAAATCTCTGATCCATATCACTCCTCTGTTCTTCCACCGTCTTCGATAGTCCTTGGATGGCTTCGTCCACTTTCTCTTCCAACGCATCCATCTTGTCCTTTGATCTTGTGGTCGCCGTGGATCGACCGTTCTGATACCACTTTGATAGATTCTAGGGCTGATTTATGTGGGAAATATGGATTTAAGGAAGAAAGACAAGAAAAGAGGAATTTTTGTATTGCTTTAGATCTGAAAATAACAAAGATAAGCCCCGATTCGCGATGTGGAGATCTAACTTTCTATTCGAGAAGAAAGTCTAATCCTCCAAAGAAGACACCTTGGTTTTAGGGTTTACATTCTCAAAATGAACATTCAAGAACCCCATTAGGGCCGGCCATGGTTATAACCCCCAAATTACTCCTTTTACACAAAAGCCCCCTAACACTCAAAATTGCATAAAACATTCTAGAAATTACGAATTAGCCCCCATATCCTCTGCCTATAAGTAATAATCCTATCAACAATATGACTAAGAATTGCCTAAACAGACACAGTAGTAGTGCCCGTGCCTCTGGTGTTGATTTGCGATTGGCTGCAAGGAGAAAATGGAGGGGAAGTAAACAAACCCTATGCATCATTGTCTATTCCCTGCCTCCTTTCCCCTGGTTGCTATAACCATTTACCATGGGGTTATGGCTTTAGCTCTCGCTTCTTTCTCTCCACACTAGGAGAGGTAGCAATGGATATTGTAAGGACTGATTATGACCCTTCCTTTTTCCTTCTCCTTTAGTCTTCTTCAGTTCTTCGCCCTCTTCTTTTTCCGGCGTAAATTTCCAATTCCCTCTAAAAGGATAAAACGATCTACCAAAAGTCCTTGTGTATGCGCCCACTTTCTAATGAGTGCCGCTCCATCGTGTATATATAGAGCCTTAATAAAATCAGTCACCCACAGAGGTTATATGTACACTAGAAATAACCCATGCACAAAGTGCACGGGCACCCAAAATAACACCTTGTTACGATTTCAGTTAGTCCCACATCGGAAAAGAGTAAAAGAAATGAAATGTTTAATTATTAGATGGCCTCTCCATCTAATACCAATTAATGTTGGGTTGGATGCTCACTAATACTTAACAATTGGGGTGCGAGCCCAGTGTTAGGGGCCTAATATAGGATGAGTCCTTAGCTAGTCTAGTGTTAGGGGCCTAGTATTAGTTGGGTCTCTAACAGATGGACTAGGTTATTGACCTAGTATGGAGTGGGCATCTAACAAATGGTATCAGAGAAAGCCACATGCTACGACACACGTTATGAAAGTGGCGACGTGAGGAAGGAGCGACCTGATAAAAGGCCAGGGTGAGCCACTTAGAGTAGACACCCCAGAGTGGGCCGTCGTAGATGGTGGTCGTCAGAAGTGGAAGGGGTGACCTGAGGAAGGAGCGACCTAGGGGCGACCTGGTAAAAGCCAGAGTGGGCCACTTAGAGTGGGTAACCCAAAGTGGGCCGCCGTGGACGGCGGTTATTAGAAGCGTGGTGGTATGCTACAATCTCAATTAGTCTCACATTGAAAAATAGCAAAAGAAATGAAAGTTTTAAGTATTAGAGGGCCTCTCCATCTAATACCAATTTGTTTTGGGTTGGATGCTCACTAATACTTAACAATTGGGGGTGTGAGCTTAGTGTTAGGGGCCTAGTATGTAATGGGTTCTTAGCAAGACTAGGGTTAGGGATCTAGTATGAGATGCATCTTTAACAAATGGACTAATATTAGGGGCCTAGTATGGGATGTGTCTCTAACACACCTACACAATAAGGATGCGGGACCCAAACCGATTGAAATAGGAAGAGTGGGTGTGAGTGTGGGTATTGCCTTGGGGGTTTTGGAGTTTTTTTGATTGGGGGTGTGAAGTTAGGTTTGTTTTTGGGTGTTGTATGAAAGAGTTGTGTTTTTTGGTCTTTTTCGGGTTGTTTTTGGTTGTTTGGAGGGGGAATGTGTCATCTCATGTGGCGATGTGACATTGCCACATGTGACAAACCCCATCACGTAGGACAGATGCCTCATTTGTATAATAGATAGCTGCATAGTGGCGTGGCGATGGAGTGCCTGTATGTGCAAGTACTAAACGGTGGTGATCAAGTGCGAAGAAGATTGTGTGTATTTTGAAATAACCAAGTGAGGCACTGGAGGTAACCTGTACTATTCATGAGGATTTTCATTTTTTTCTAGCATAAAGTCACCAAAATTGGAAAATGCTGATGTGTAGCTCCGGACATGGATGTCATCTGGGTGTACTGTATTCCAGTGTTGGTCATACTCCAGCTATACTGTTTCATAAATATAAATCTTTTGTGTACTAATTATTAGTGAGTCCTTCGTGAATTGCAAAGTGTCAAGGAGATTGAAAGGAAAGAAGGGATTAGATTATCTGCAGAAATGCATTAATTGAAATTTTTTTATAACACAACATTTAGGTTGATGCAATCCAAAATTGTTCATGTCATCTTCAGTTCAATTTGCACAAGTTATACAATTTACAAAGATCTATAACTGTCTCAGAACCAGGTAGAGACCACTGATCACTTGACTGAACTTTTATATTTCCACTGACGAAATGGATAGTTGATCTTTTTGGTGGATTTACTGCATGGATCAATCATTACATGATAGATGCCCTGAAGCTGAAGTCTAGTGTGCACAATCTGCTGTCATATTCTGATTTTCACTAAACATGGATTCCTGTTTTTTTCACAGAAAGGCTATCAACAAGGGAATCGGCGTTGATAATATGCACTACCTAAATGACGGCCTTTGGAAGGTAAACATTCTTGAATTTCTTATCCTTATGTTTCTGAATTGAGCTGCATCGTGCTTTTATTGTTTGTTTATTCTAATAAATGGTGTTTCTGGTTGGTATTCTCTGGGAGTCAGGTTTTTGTCATGTCTGCAAAGCAGATAAAGCTCTGTACTTTAATGACTCATGCGCTCTTACCTTGTTTATAAATATATAAATTGCATATGGATTATGTTGAGTATATTCCATTTAGCCATAGATAAATGAGCTATATTTTTAGGCATAAGTACGATTATTCTCCAAAATGCCACTTTCTCAGGAAGAGGGACACACTCTCTTTATCTCTCAGAGCACATGGCGGGCCAATATCTGCTTAAAATTGTGATATGGGTAATTTGCACAAACATATCTCCTGTTCTATTGACATTGTGTAACTAGTGACCTTTTACCTTTGTTATTTGCACAAACAGCCTTCGACTTAATACGAAGGGGCTAACAAATGTTTAAAATTAAGTTTTGTTAACATATCTAAATATAACGGGGACTCATATGTATCATGACACTGCATAGGAGATTGTGAGTGATCATATAATGTAAGATGCAAACATAGGAATAAGACAGTAAATCTTTGTAGGGAGCAAGAAGCAAGCTATAAATCTGTGTACAACACATGGACGTCAATATTAAACTGTAAACAAATAACTACATTTACATGATCCTATTATTCATTGAGATACTTATGAGATATCCACTGGCCTTAATTGAAATTTATGGCAAGTGCTACAAAAGATTGTTTGCTGATACAGCTTTCCTAAGCAAGTAACCATAATGTTGGACTATTCTTTATTGCCATAAAGAGTCTATATTGGCAACTTGATAGGATTTTTCTAGGTTTTTGATGTAAAAAGTTTGGGTTTTGGTGGAAAGATGTGATTTTTGGTAGAAAAGAGGAATTTTTAGGGTTAGGAAGATAGATTTGGGGGAAAAGGAGGGATTTTATTGATGGAAAACTGAAAATAAAGTGGATATAATGATAGGATGCGTTCTTTCGAGAGGAACATACTCGCCCATGCCTTCAATTCTAGAGGACGTCCGCACTCTCCCGAAAAGAGGGAACTCTCAACCTCTATGAAGTCTCTCACGGTAATCCAACATGAGCATCCCTAATCCCCCTACACTCGTATATTTAATAAATTGAAATTAACAATTTGTAAAAAACATCTAAAACTAAAATTACGAAAAGCCCCATAGAAAACTGAAAATTACTAAAATACCACGAAGACTCCAAAATTTTCAGATCTACGCCTTTCTTCATAAAATACAGTCTCATCATTACTCTGTCACCAAAAAACCACATTCTCCTTAAGGTTATGCATGAAAGCTATGACATGTTACTCCAAGTGAAGATGTTCGTCTCCTTCCGACTCGTCCCCACTACATCCTTCTTATCCTCATCCACTATCATAAGTTAGAGCTTGTGAACTCCACAACGATGTTTGGAAATAAACTTCTCATCACACGTGGAACACAACCCATTCTATCTCTTCTCCTACATCTCAGCCTTTGTCATCTTCTTGAACTGTCAACCCGACTGCGACTCGTGTTTCTCGCTATTGGACCACTCTACCCCTGTCGATGTATTTGTAATGCCCTGCTAAGCTACTGCACAAGTACTAGAGGGGGGTGAATAGTACTTTAAAATAATTAAGAGGATAATTCCTAATTATCTTGCAAACTCTACCAATTAATGCGGAAATGCGAAAATGTAAATATGACAACAAAGAAAGACAATCGCAAACAAGCAATTTAACGGGTTCGGATCCACCCAAGTCTCCCCGACTTGTTCCTGGCGATCCTACGTCCCAAACACCCGTATCCCCTCCGGATACTTGAGTTAGAAACCCTAACTCAAGATTTCCACTATGAAATATTTGTAAAAAACCTTCACAAGTCAAATCATACACAAATGATAATTGTGACTCCCACAACCCGGGAACACAAACAAACTCTCACAACCGAGAGTAAAACACTTACAATATGAAAGTAAATGAAATACGAAATTGCTTACCGACAAAATCCTATGCCTTGAGTAAAACTTACGATTTAGGGCAAAACGGATTTTGAGGAAGATGAAAAGGCACCAAACCCTAGCTCCAAGATGTAGATCAGCGATGGAGAGCTATGAGGTTGTTGGTGACCTAGAATCAAGCACTTGGCTTGGAAGGCTCACAATCAATGAATCTCTCTTTTGAAATAAGAGTGATGAGAGATTCAAGATTGGAAATGAATGAGCTTTGAATGAGATTGAATGCTTTCTCTTTGATCTCTAAACTTCTCTTAATAACAGCCTTGAGTGCAATGAATGCAGCACACCAAGTATTTATAGGTTAGAGGAAAGAGAGAGAGAGAGAGAAAAACGTTTCAATTAAAGCTCCAACAGCTCTATTCTGAACCAAACTAGTCGGTCAAAGAACAACCACTGACCGACTAGTTCATCAACTAGTCGGTCGGTCAATCAACATGAACCGACTAAGAGGTGAACAATGAATAGATCGAAGTTCAGACTTACAGAACTAGTCGGTCAAAGAACACTTGCCAACCGACTAGTTTCACAACTAGTCGGTCGGTGAGTGAACTTAGACCGACTAAGAGATAAAACAAATAGTCTGAGTACAAATTGATTTAGTCGGTCCAAGAACAAATGTTGACCGACAAGTTCATCAACTAGTCGGTCGCCAAACGTTCTTTGACCGACTAACGATAAACAGTAACTAGGCATGTACAGTAGAAGCTGAATTCAAATACAGCTAGTCGGTTTAAGAACAACTGCTGACCGACTAGTTTCTCAACTAGTCGGTCGGTCGTTGAGCTTTGACCGACTAACCGTAAACAGTAGCTCAGGCTCAAAAATGGAAGTTCAACTTGTCGGTCCAAGAAGGATTCCTAACAGACTAGTTTCACAACTAGTCGGTCGGTTAACCTTCTTTAACCGACTAACTGTAAACAGTAACTGAGCTAGAAATGAAGGAGGCAAACTAGTCGGTCCAAGAAGCTTTGCCGACCGACTAGATCACCATCTAGTCGGTTGGTTATTCTTCTTGAACCAACTAACATGCACAAGAAGTCGCGAATCGAAGCGCGAAGCTTCGGAAAAGTTCGTATGTACTTCTACTAAGATCCTTGATCTAAGATATGAGCGTTATGAAGATTAAAACGTAAGACATACTCAAGGCTTAACATTCTACGAAAATGAAGCTAGAAGACATTAAATAAACTATGACGAACCGTCTTCAAAAGCTTCAATCGAATCTTCATGACTTCTAAAACGGTCCTTGAGCTTCAACGAAGCTTTATGCATACGATCATGTGCTTTGAGAAGTCTTGAGATGTCGCTTTGGATGTTCATATAAGTTTGGCGACGATCTCCATAACTGTGCTCACAAAGTGTTAGTTCACGATATATTTATGTTTGTTCATCATCCAAAACCAAATCCGGGGAGTCCAATATCCAACATTCTCCCCCTTTTGGTGATGACAAACCAACATAAATAATAATAAAAAATAATGATTCAAATGTAATTTACTTACTCCCCCTGCATTGATGACACGTTAATTTCAAAATGAATAACAATAATACGCATCAAGCAGACGAGTAAAGTATAAAATGTGAATCGAATATTGAAATATCGGATTTGAAAATCCATTTATATATCTTAACTCCCCCTGAATCTAACATATCAAATTAGATTCTTGGAAAAATGCTTTAAATTATCATTTAGCTCATCGTCATTATTATAGCTCTCCCCCTTTGGCATTAGCAAAAAGAGTGGGAGGAGATCAACGACAACAACAATGGCTTCAAATAAAAGCACGTGAGTCGTAGAATACGACCACGGTCCAAATGACACCAAAGGAAAATACGAATAAAATCAAAGCGTGTCAATGAGACCAAAGTCGAAAATCGATAAATAAAATCATCAAAACTCAAATTAATTTTACGAATTGAGTTATGGAATATACTCTCCAATATCAACATTCTTGGTTAATTTAGTGCATGGAAAACAATTCTATGTTTCCATAGAAATAATTTCTATTTAACCAAGTTATTATCGTCGAGCGACGAAATCAAACATCAGAGACATAAAAAGAATATAATGTGCACAAGAGAATGAAATGTCAACATCGATGTATATATTTATATATGAAGCATGAGTACATCAAAATGATACATCGACAACATACATAAGCGATCCAACGATCGAAGCACAAAATACAGCATATCACACAGCTGATATCAGAGTATCACAAAACATACAAAAATCTCAAAACATCATATGAGATACATCAAAATACATCAAAACGATCCAAAAATCATAACCACCCACACTATCCTAACCCACACTCTCACTATAAGATCTATCATCTAAAGTGCACTAAGAGAGTCCTCAGAGAAGCTCAGGAGGCAGCATGAGGATCTGCAGCAGCAGCATGCTCTGCAGGAGTGGAGGTGGTCACAGGATCAGCAGAAGTGTCCACGGGAGCGACGGGAGTGGCCTCGGGAGCACCAGAAGAAGTATCCACCGCAGGTATGGTGGCAGCAGGTGTGCTCTCGGGGTCACCCGCAGACGAAGCAGCAGCACCAGAAGTGCCCGTAGGGGCACGAGCAGCAACACGGACAAGCTCCTGGATATCCTCCTCATCCAACTCCTCCTCGTCAGAAACTGACGGAGGGATCTCAATGCCCAAACGAGAAGCGATACGAGCAAGTATCTCCTCAGTACGAGCATAACGAGACTCTATACGTCTCACCGAACGTGCGAGCTCATCAAGAGTAGTTGAGGGAGCAGGAGCAGCTGAAGCAGACGCTGAAGCAGAGGGGGTCGTCCTCTGAACATGACGAAGTGCCGCATGAGACTTCCTGACGGCCGTCGCATTCAGAGGGGGACCGAGGGGACGCTCATCATCACG
The DNA here is from genome assembly GCA_030789695.1 of Scilla litardierei. Classification (NCBI taxonomy): domain Eukaryota; kingdom Viridiplantae; phylum Streptophyta; class Magnoliopsida; order Asparagales; family Asparagaceae; genus Scilla; species Scilla litardierei. Next base: position 117,101,840 of record CM061137.1, on the reverse strand, counting down.
AGGCAGAGTGACACGAAAGTGGCGAAAGACAAGTGTCAGAAGGCATGGATATGTGATATGAGCAGATTTCGTGGACTTTCGGATACACTCGAAAGAATCCATCTTATCGAGAATGATCCAGCCCAGTTAATCTCGCTCCCCATGAAGATGGCATAAATGAGCTTGAGGAATGGCTGGGAAGGCAAATAAGAGGAGCCGTACTTCGGGAGGAGGCACGACTTCGGAATCAAGTTTAGGACCCAGCCATTCGGCTTAAAAGACTTCGAGGGGATGCCAATCATGGCAGGAGGAATCTCATGAAAAATCTCAGAAAGTATGACCTGGTCAAGGGAAGAGATGTCATCGACGGAGATATCAGAAGGGAGGAGGCCAGACGAGGAGCAACCAATCAACTCCCCTAAGATTTCTGCCGTGAGGACAATCGGTGTCCCCAAGATAGTCGTCTCAATGGTGTGGGTCTCGTCGTACTGACCCCGGACACGGTTGGCGTAAAACAGCTTGACAAGGCGAGGATATGGATGGGGATTCGCCTTAGGGTCATATCGAAGATAATCGATAAGACCGGAAGATGACAGAAGATCTGCAAGGCCTGGGAAGTCAGAAAACTGTACGAAATGCTCCAACATCAGCGGGCAGTGTTCGATACGGTTATATGCCGCGAGACACATCGGGTCGTCGCGACATAAAGAGATATCTACACCGCCAACTGGCATCGGACCCTTCCCTTAGGCTGACGTGTGGAAGAACGGGGTCGAGAGCTAGACGTAGGTTCCCTAGGAGGGGGTGTAGGATCCCTATGGGTCTCGGTCTCAGGTATGTATTCCGTGTCGGAATCAGGAGGTGTAGGTGCTCGGAACGAAGCAGGAGAGACATGTTGCTTCCTAGGCTGAGATCGGGCTCGGGGTTTCGCTATCGCCGTCCTCTTTCGCTTAAGAGGAGGCGAAGACGAAGATGGATGGGTGGATTTCGATCGGCATTTAGGTTGAGAGGGTTCCCTATGAGGTGAATCGATGGACATAGGGGACGAACGAGTAGGTTCGATCAGAATACGTGTTCGTGCCATAAGCGCGACAAGACACACACGAATCAACACTAGAAATCTAATTCTAGAACCCTAGACAAACCCTAGCCGAAACCCTAGCAATGAACCCTAACCCTAAGCGCTGAAATCGATTGAAAAGAGGACCTAGATGGAAACCCTAGCAGCTGAGAGTTGGTTAGAAGTTACCCTAGGTCGGATCGACGGCAGACTAAGCAGAGATGGTCGGAAAAGTGATCGGAAACGACGGAGGGAGAGGGGGAAGTCGATCGGGCTCGGGGGGTTTTGAGCTGGGAGAGGAGAAATGAACCGACTAAAGAGAGATTAAGTCGGTTAGATGAGTTTTAAATCGATCGGAGTCGGTCACAGTTCAAGCACTGACCGACTAGATGATGATCTAGTCGGTCGGTCAATGAGCTTGAACCGACTAGTTGCAAATAGTAACTGAAGCCAAATTTAGGGCTTGAGTTAGTCGGTCTGAGTTCATTCACTGACCGACTAGATGATCTAGTCGGTCAGTCAATGAACATGAACCGACTAACAGAGTTCAAAAATTTGAAAATTAGAAATTTTGAGTTCTCTCCTAATCGCACTTGGACGAAACATCGTAATACTCTCATTAATCATTATACTACCCATTAAACATCGAAAATCTGAAATTTGACGTTTATGAACAAATCGAGCGAAAATTCCGAAAATTCAACGAAAAATCCAGGAAATTCCAATAAATCTAGCATGTGCAAATATAATGAAATTGAATAGCATGCAAGATTATTGAACATATGAATCCTAAATCTCGGATTCACCCATAATCCCCAATTCTCGACGTAACCGCACAAAGGAGTCTTCCTTTAGGGGTTTCGTGAAAATATCGGCGATTTGCTTCTGGGTTTCAACGTACACTAATATGATGTCCTTTTTAGCAACATGATCATCTAAGAAATGGTGTCGGATATCTATGTGTTTAGAACGGGAATGGTGTACCGTATTCTTAGAGAGACAAATTACACTTCGGTTGTCCACCATGATAGGGCAAGTATCACATTTTATACCAAAGTCTTTAAGTGTGTGTCTCATCCAAAGAACTTGAGCACACGCGGCACCGGCGGCAATATATTCCGCCTCGGTGGTTGAAAGTGATACAGAATTCTGCTTCTTGGAAAACCAAGAGACAAGGGAATTTCCTATAAAATGGCAAGTGCCACTAGTACTTTTCCTGTCGGATTTGCATCCCGCATAATCTGTGTCACTATATGAGATTAACTCATACGTGCTAGATTTTGGATAAAGTAATCCAAAATCAAGTGTGTAACTTAAATAACGGAAAATACGCTTTACTGCTACTAAGTGTGACTCCTTAGGTTGAGACTGATAACGAGCTCAAACACATACGACAAACATAATATCGGGCCTACTTGCGGTAAGATATAGTAAACTACCTATCATACCTCGATATAGACGAATGTTTACATCTTTTCCGCCCGTATCCTTATCAAGATGCGTAGTCGTGCTCATTGGAGTCTTCTTCCCAGAAGCATTCTCCATTCCAAATCGCTTTAGCAACTCCACCGTGTACTTGGTTTGGTGGACGAAGATTGCATCGTTCATTTGGCGAATTTGGAGATCTAAGAAATATTTGAGCTCACCCATGTGGCTCATCTCAAATTGATCCTTCATCACATTAGAAAACTCTTCGCAAAGAGCAAAGTTAGTAGCACCGAAAATGATATCATCAACATAAATTTGAACTAAAATTATATCATTATTCGAATACTTAACAAATAATGTAGAATCAACTTCTCCCATTTTAAAACCCAAATCCAAAAGAAAATTCTTTAAACGGTCATACCAAGCTCGAGGAGCTTGTCTCAAACCGTAAAGTGCTTTCTTAAGTTTGAAAACGTGATTTGGAAATTTTTCATTTATAAAACCCGGAGGTTGAGAAACATAAACTTTCTCAACAACATCTCCGTTTAAAAACGCACTTTTAACATCCATGTGAAAGAGTTTAAAATCTTTATGGCATGCAAAAGATAACAATAATCTAATTGATTCTAATCTAGCTACCGGAGCAAAGGATTCTTCGAAATCGATACATTCCTCTTGCCGATAGCCTTGAGCTACTAACCGAGCTTTGTTCCGGACGACGATTTGGTTTTCGTCGGTCTTGTTCTTGAAGATCCACTTTGTTCCTATGACGGTGTGGTTCTTCGATGGTAATGGAACAATCTCCCAAAACTCATTCCTCTCGAATTGAATGAGTTCCTCCTCCATGGCTAAGATCCAAGCACCATCTTCGCACGTTTCATTAATATTCTTTGGCTCAATCGAGGAGGCAAAGGCACAATGAGCGAAGTAGTTGACTTGAGATCGCGTCTTGACACTATCATGGATATTGCCAATGACTTGCTCATGAGGATGGTCACGAACGGTATGAAGCCGTTTGGGAATTCCCTGATCACTAGGAACATTCTCAAAAACTTCATTAGTAGGGTTAGTATCAATAGAATCATTAGAGTTAGAATTACCAATTGAATCACATAAGACATCCATGGAGTCATCATCATTAGTAATTCTAGTTGGAACAAATCCTTCATTAAATGAAACATGAAGCGATTCCTCGATCGTTGAGGTTCGTTTGTTTTATATCCGGTAGGTTTTGCTACGCGAAGGATATCCAACAAAAATCCCCTCATCGGATCTTGGATCGAATTTTTACAAACTACCATACGTGTTTTTAATAAAACATTTTGAACCAAAAACTTGAAAATGTTTAACTTGAGGCAACCTACCAAACAACAATTCATAACAAGTTTGTTTAGTGCCGGGCCTCAAAAGTATTCTATTAAACACATAGCAAGCGGTATGTACCGCTTCCGCCCAAAATTGATGGCCAAGTTGGCTATCATCAAGCATAGTGCGAGCACATTCCACTAGCGTCCTATTCTTTCTCTCAACTACACCATTTTGAGGAGGTGTACGAGGGAATGAAAAGGTGTGTGTAATATCAACTTCATCACAAAAGTTCTCAAAAGACTCATTCTCAAATTCCCCTCCATGATCACTACGAATAGTGACAATGGTGGTTCCAATGAGATTTTGTACTTTCTTGACAAATATTGTGAAGTTTTCAAAAACATCATTTTTATTACTTAAGGAAAATACCCAAGTAAATATAGAAAAGTCATTAACGATGACAAGTCCATATCGTGCATCCTAATGAAGCAACTCTAGTCGGCCCAAATAAATCTAGATGTAATAGCTCTAGTGGCCGCTTAGAAGAAATGCTTTTCTTAGGTTTAAAAGACGATTTTGGAAGCTTACCTCGTTGACACGAGTCACAAAAGCTTTTCTTTTGAAAGACAAGCTTAGGGAAGCCTCTAATAGAAGTTAACTTGGAAAGCTTAAATAGTGTTCCAAAGTTCACATGACCAAAACATCGATGCCATAAGTGTTGTTCATTTGTGTTGGCAACGAGACATTGTTTATGTGATCTTGGAAGATCTAGGATGTATATATCCTTATGGCGTGTGCCGGAAAACAATAATTCATTATTATCTTTTCTTAAAATATGGCACATTCCTTTCGCAAAGCTAACTTTGTAACCTTTGTCACAAAGTTGGCTTATTGAAATGAGATTGTGGTTTAATCCTTTAATAAGGTAAACATCACATATAAGAGATTTAGAAGGATTATCCACTTTACCAACACCTATGATGGTTCCGCTCTCGTTGCCTCCAAAGACTACCCGGTTTTCATTTGCAATGGGCACCACTCCGGAGAGCAATTGAACGTCACCCGTCATGTGTTTTGAACACCCGCTATCGAGTATCCAATTCCTCTTGGAGCTAAATTTAAATTTGTTGCTCCGTTTCTTTTTCTTTTCCTTGAGTACCTAAAGATAGAAAATATCGTATCATGGTACCCAAGGTCATTGGGTCCAAAAGATTAGACCTTTGGAAGCCAAGTCCAATTGGACTTGGACTTCCCCACATAATTATCATTATCCACTACATTCATAAAATAATCATTCATGTAAACTTGTTTTTCATCCATGCTTGTGTCCTTTGGGCTCCAAATAGTGAAGATTTTGGGAGCCCTCATCCTATTGGGAGCATGCATGCGTTGTTGATTTCTACGTGATGCATGTCGTGGATAGGCATAAGGAACATGATGAAATGGTGCATGTGGATAATTATTCATACGATGATGTGGGTGAACATATGCATGTGGGGGAACACGTGCGTGAGGGTGTCTCACATGGTGTGCACGTGCCCGTGGATGTGGTGCATAGAAATCATCATATGTGTGAGCCGGTGGAGTAGGACGTGTGTTCCTACGTGGCATGGTATTTGTATACATATAAGCATGACCCTTCTTTGGAGGTCCACCCAAAGTGGGTTTTTTCCAAAAGAAGGTGTGTACGAGGTGAAAGCACCATTGGTAGATGAACTACTAATAGAGTGTTTGCTCACACTCGTTGAGGCATCGGAAGTTGGCCTAACAAAGGTAGTGGCCGATTTGGATGAATTTCCCATTGTGTACCCCAAGCCAATGTGGTGATTGGCCGGAAGTAAGTCATTTAGGATTTTGTCCAAATGGTTCTTACCCTTATTGAATTTATTAATTCGGCCTAATGTGTTCTCATATTTCTCGGTGAGAGAACGCATAGAAGCATCCAAAGTGGATACTTGCGATGTGAGCACATAAACACGAGATTTGAGATTTTCATTCTCAATACTCAAAGTCGAGTTTTGAGAAGTCAAATCCGCTATTTTGTGTTCCTCCGGATCCTCAATGCTAACATGTTCAAGTTGAGACTTGAGATTTACAATCTCATTTTTCAACTCTTCAACAACGGTGTCGTTGGTGATGATAGTTTTAGGCGAGGTTTGGATGCTAGCTAAATCATCTTTTACTTTAGTATACCTATTTACTAATTTAGTGTATTTAGACCATAATTGCTCATTAGCATTTCTAAGGTCATCCATGGTTACCTCATCGCCTTCATTGTTGCTATCATCGGAAGAGGAATCTTTATCTTGCTCCTCTCTTGCCATGACGCACCTGTGTGCTTGCTCCACTTGCTCATCGTCCGACTCTCCGCTTGAGGAATCCTAGGAGTCGGTGAATGTTGTCCTGACAAGTCCCTTTTTGTACTCTTTCTTGTACTTCTTGGACTTGTCGAACTTCGGCGCCTTCCACTTCTCCTTTTGCTTATTTTGAGGACAATCCGCTTTCATATGTCCTGGCTTGTTGCATTTAAAGCACAAAGGAGAGGAGGCGTTAGAAGAACCAAATTTAGCTTTGTTTTTGAAGTTACCTTTCCGGAAGAACCGGTTGAACTTCTTTGCCGTGAGGGCCATGGACTCCAAGTCCAACTCGTCTTCCGAGTCTTCATCATCGGTAGATGTGGATGTGGATGTGGATGGAGCGGCCTTGAAAGCAATAGCCTTCTTCTTTGGCTCGTCTTGCTTCAAGTAGGACTTCATCTTGTCCTGCAACTTAAGCTTGATATCCTTGCGTATCTCATACGACATTAAGGTACCCATTAGTTGAATGACGGTATAAGTTTTCATATCATTACCTTCCTCGATGGCGAAGGTACGTTTCTCCCAACAAGAAGGAAGTCCATCGATGATCTTCGAGACTTTCTCCTTTTGGGTGTAGGTCTTACCGAGAGCCTCCAACTCGTTTGTGATGTCGACGAAGCGAGCATAGTATTCCTTCATCTTCTCACCCTGTAGCATATGAAATAACTCGTAATCTTTATTAACTACAACGAGTTTAGAGTCTCTTACCCTACTAGTTCCTTCATGCAAGATGAGGAGGGAGTTCCATATTTGATATGCACTCTTACATGTGCATATCTTGTTGAAGTCCTCGGGCTCCAAGGCACATTGCAAGGCGTTCATTGCCTTGGCATTGCTTACCTCCGCGGCGATCTCCGCGGGATTCCACTTCTCGAAATCTTTTTCGGCGGGCTCGACATACTCCTTCATTGTGGTCCTCCATAGTGAAGCACTCCGGAGGAAAGTTTACATCCGGCATTTCCAGTACCCGTAGTTGGTACCGTTGAAGAAAGGAGGCCTCGTTGAGGAGTGTTCTTCCATCACCGAAGATGCTCCTTCACGATTCTTGAAGGTGCTATAGTCGGAAGGTGGGCGAACAGTCTTGTTATCGTTGGCAGACATAGCTATAGACTTGGCTCCGATACCAAATGTAATGCCCTGATAAGCTACTGCACAAGTACTAGAGGGGGGGTGTGAATAGTACTTTAAAATAATTAAGAGGATAATTCCTAATTATCTTGCAAACTCTACCAATTAATGCGGAAATGCGGAAATGTAAATATGACAACAAAGAAAGACAATAGCAAACAAACAATTTAACGGGTTCGGATCCATCCAAGTCTCCCCGACTTGTTTCCGGTGATCCTACGTCCCAAACACCCGGATCCCCTCCGGATACTTGAGTTAGAAACCCTAACTCAAGATTTCCACTATGAAATACTTGTAAAAAACCTTCACAAGTCAAATCATACACAAATGATAATTGTGACTCCCACAACCCGGGATCACAAACAAACTCTCACAACCGAGAGTAAAACACTTACAATATGAAAGTAAATGAAATATGAAATTGCTTACCGACAAAATCCTATGCCTTGAGTAAAACTTACGATTTAGGACAAAACGGATTTTGAGAAATATGAAGAGGCACCAAACCCTAGCTCCAAGATGTAGATCATCGATAGAGAGCTATGAGGTTGTTGGTGACCTATAATCAAACACTTGGCTTGGAAGGCTCACAATCAATGAATCTCTCTTTTGAAATAAGAGTGAGGAGAGATTCAAGATTGGAAATGAATGAGCTTTGAATGAGATTGAATGCTTTCTCTTTGATCTTTAAACTTCTCTTAATATCAGCCTTGAGTGCAATGAATGCAGCACACCAAGTATTTATATGTTAGAGGAAAGAGAGAGAGAAAAACGTTTCAATTAAAGCTCCAACGGTTCTATTCTGAACCAAACTAGTCGGTCAAAGAACAACCACTGACCGACTAGTTCATCAACTAGTCGGTCGGTCAATCAACATGAACCGACTAAGAGGTGAACAGTGAATAGATCGAAGTTCAGACTTACAGAACTAGTCGGTCAAAGAACACTTGCCAACCGACTAGTTTCACAACTAGTCGGTCGGTGAGTGAACTTAGACCGACTAAGAGATAAAACAAATAGTCTGAGTACAAATTGATTTAGTCGGTCCAAGAACAAATGTTGACCGACAAGTTCATCAACTAGTCGGTCACCAAACGTTCTTTGACCGACTAACGATAAACAGTAACTAGGCATGTACAGTAAAAGCTGAATTCAAATACAGCTAGTCGGTTTAAGAACAACTGCTGACCGACAAGTTTCTCAACTAGTCGATCGGTCGTTGAGCTTTGACCGACTAACCGTAAACATTAGCTCAGGCTCAAAAATGGAAGTTCAACTAGTCGGTCCAAGAAGGATTCCTAACCGACTAGTTTCACAACTAGTCGGTCGGTCAACCTTCTTTGACCGACTAACTGTAAACAGTAATTGAGCTAGAAATGGAGGAGGCAAACTAGTCGGTCCAAGAAGCTTTGCCGACCGACTAGATCACCATCTAGTCGGTTGGTTCTTCTTCTTGAACCAACTAACATGCACAAGAAGTCGCGAATCGAAGCGCGAAGCTTCGGGAAAGTTCGTATGGACTTCTACTAAGATCCTAGATCTAAGATATGAGCGTTATGAAGATTAAAACGTAAGACCTACTCAAGGCTTAACATTCTACGAAAATGAAGCTAGAAGACATTAAATAAACTATGACGAACCGTCTTCAAAAGCTTCAATCGAATCTTCATGACTTCTAAAATGGTCCTTGAGCTTCAACGATGCTTTATGCATACGATCACGTGCTTTGAGAAGTCTTGAGAAGTCGCTTTGGATGTTCATATAAGTTTGGCGACGATCTCCATAACTGTGCTCACAAAGTGTTAGTTCACGATATATTTATGTTTGTTCATCATCCAAAACCAAATCCGGGGAGTCCACTATCCAACAGTATTCTACCCCTACCAATTCCTGGCTGTGAAGATTATGTCCATTCTAAGTCTTTCTAGATATTTTCTCCTCAGGGCGGTCCTATATCAACTGTGCAAGATCCATTGTCTATAGCAGTCTCCTAAGCTGATGAGTGTGGAATTCTGCATGAACGGTCGGCTTGAGCCCCTTCATGAAGCTCCTTTTCGGAGTCTCATCCGAGATGTGCCTGGCTCGTCCTGAGAGTGCCTGCAACTTCTTTTTATGCTTCCTGACGGTGCTCTCCTGCTTTAGCGCTAGCAACTACTCCTGTAGGTTTCCTCCCTGGGTGTCACGAAACATGTCCACTAAACGATCCTTCAGCTCTTTCCACGTGTGTATATGTCGCCTCTGTTCCATTCACAAGCACCACGAGAGTGCTTTCCTTTCGAAACATAAGCCGGGTGCCTCCAATTTATACCTCTCCGTCATGCAAGTGATCGCAAAGAATCTCTCTGCTCGATAGATCCAGCCATATGGATCATCCCTCCTAAATACAGACAACTTCAGCTTTTTTACTCTGCCATCCACCACAGGATTCTCCTGATATGCTTTTCCTCCTACCTGCCTGGATGCGGATGATATGTGTCTTTCCATCTGTCCCTGGGTCACCCATAACCCCATGTGGGGCGTTGTCTCTAACACCATAGCCTCTCCAGTCATCATCCCGGGTGTAGTCGCCAACATCCTCCTCAAAACCAGTGTTATCGTTATAATCATTCTGAAATTTGCGTAGGCCGGAGGAACTTAACGTCGTCGCCTTTCTGCCGCAAAACGAGGCACACAAAGCTCCTGAAGCTCTTTCATGTCATCCTCAAGCCCAGGAGGAAGCCCAAAATCGTTGTCGAAGTCTCAAAGGGTCCCTAGGAAGCTTAGATGCTCCATAATTGGCTTGGTGGACCGTCGGAGGACCTCGGGGCCCTATAGCTGGCTGCCGAGCCCTGTTGGCCCTATAGGATGCTTGTAGGGTCCAGCTGGCACTGTAGGTCACATGCAGGGACCGGCCAGCCCTACAAGGGATCCCAGGACCCCTGGTGATGACAGATTAAGTCTCCGCCCATCTCATCAACATCTGCGTCCTCCCTGAAATAGTGATCCGCATCATCAAGAAGTTTCTCACGAAATCTTCCGCCTTTTCCTTCTCTTTCTCCAAAGCTTTCGCCTTTGGATCTTAAGATCTTAGAACAATTGTTGAGCCATTTTTTGCACGATAACCTTCAACATTGCATCCAATTTTGCATCCATCAACCCTTCTATTGCCGCTTTCATCATGGATTCCATCGACGTGAAACGCTTCACCATGGTTTTCTTCAAGTCTTTAATTTCACCATCGTATTTTTCATCCAAAGTTTCAAACTTTTCTTTCGATCTTGTTGCTGCCATGAGGATCGTACTGCTTTGATACCATTTGATAGGATTTTTTAAGGTTTTTGATGTAGAAAGTTTGGGGTTTGATGGAAAGATGAGTTTTTGGTGGAAAAGATGGATTTTTAGGGTAAGGTAGATAGAATTGGGAAAAAGGAGGGATTTTTATTGATGAAAAACCGACAATAAATGGGATATAATGATAGGATGAGTTCTTTTGAGAGGAACTCTATCTTTCAAGTCGTCAATTCTAGAGGAAGGCCGCACTCTCCCGAAAAGAGGCAATTCCCAACCTCTATAGAGGATGGCTGCACTCTCCCAAAAAGAGGAAATTCTCAATCTCTATGAAGTCTATCACAATAATCCAACATGAGCATCCCTAATCCCCTACCTCTATATAAATAACAAACTAAGAATAATAATTTGCAAAAGACCCCTAAAACTGAAAATTACGAAAGCCCCTTGAAAACTGAAAATTATTAAAATATCCCTAAGACTCTAAAATTTCCATATCTGCCATTTTCTTCATAAAATATGGTCTCATCACAACTTGGGTTGAAAATACATTGAGTTGTTATTTATGGCGTGCCATGAATTATGATATGCATAGAGTGATTGTTGGTGGTTGAGAAAGCATCCTGAGCATGCTAAGTATCACAATGCAGAGATTTGCTGGATGGTGAGAAAAACATCCATATCTCCGAAAAGATATAACTCAAACAAGCTTGACACCGGTGGCACATATCAGACAATATGTGTGGATATCTTGAAATCAAGACAAGTTACTACCACCATATATTAGTTAACATAGGAATGAGATTTCGACTATAATGATATTTGATACCCATTTTATATCAAAACGATCTTGCAACTGAAGCAAGAATATTACTAATGGAGCAAGGTGTGAGATTTGATCACTGGCATAAGTGATAAGCATTATCTTGACTACCATAACATCATTGTGACATTGGCATAAATGAAAGAGAATGCTAACATCAGTAGCCTGTGACATCACATGGAGCTCTCGATCTCAATTAGGTTGAAGTTTCTGATTAACCTAAGGTAGGACTACAAGCAGTCTTGTAAACAGTAAAGCAAGCAGGAGACATCTTCAGATATGTATGACTATAAAAGATAGTCACGTGATAGGGATCCAATTCGGATTCGAAGTTGAATTTTTTAGATATTTATTTGAATTTATTTTAATCATTTTTTTAATTTTTAGGTGACTATTTTGTGAGAGTTTGAGTTTTTTAGTTATTTTATTATCTTGATATTTTAGTCCCACATCGGATGTGTTGGGAGAAGAGTGAGTTGTGAACCTTTATAAAGACCTCACATGTTTTTTATGTTTAATTGAGTAAAATAGAATTTGATAAAATTGGTGTAAATTTTTTCATTGACCAAATTACAATCTTTTACATTGAAGTGCAAGAGTGTGTAATGTTGTCTGCGCAGGATCTCCTCATACGAGATATGAGAGTCAGTGATTGTCAGATCTACATGGTGCAATGCCCGAAATTTTATCAAATTGCTAAATTTTGTCTCCTAAATTCTCCGACCACCATCCCCCTTCTTTTCCATCATGTGTCATATTTGGTATCCAAATTTAAAATTTAAAATTTTTTTTCTTTTCTTATTTTTCTTGCCTTCATCATCATTATTTTTAGGGTTTTAGTTCAAAAAATCAAAATAGTGGAAAAATAGCGGAAAAATTTAAACAAAAAAAAGAGAAACAAAAAATGAAACAAAGAGAGAAAAAGAAAGAAATGAAAAAGAGGAAAAAAGAGAAAAAAGAGAAAAAAATCAAAAACGAGAGAATAAAAAAGGAAAAAATTTAAAATAGAGGGGAAAATTTTAGTTTGAATTTGCACACAATTTGCTATTTTGAATATTTTGTAGCCATTTCGTGCCAGATTATCAAGCCGCTTGAGTCATTTACAGGCTAATTCATGCCGAAATTATGTTTGAGATTTCTTAGTCAATTTTAAGCAATTTATCTATTTTTTCGTATATTTTTATAGTTTTCTACCAGCATCATCTAGATAAGCATCATCTAAATAAAGCAGAGTCCGATTTTAATATCCTGGATTCGATGGTTCTCAAAGGTACGAAGATTGTGAGCATTGTATTGAGAGATTTTTCACTTGTTGCAACCTAACCCAGGAGAAAGAACTGTTATGCTCGACTTAAAATCCAAGGAGAGAATTACTATTGACAAAAAGAATATGATGAATGATGTGAATAATGGACACATCTGAAATTCGGGCTTCGATATCGGTATCTTCCTAAGCATCGGTTGCCTCTACGCCTATCAGATTGAAGAGCTGAATGCAGTCGAAGGTTTGATAAGATATTTTGAAAAAATTTGAGAAATGAAGATGAATTTTCAAGAGTTGCGTGATAGCTTCTTGACCCAGAGGAAGGACTACAAGTAGATCCAACAGTCGAGACAGATTTTGAGCCTAAAACAGAGTCACATCCTATGTCATAGGTTGAACATGAGTTTAGTTTGAGCTGAACTTTGAGTTGGAGCCGAAGTTTGCGTCTATGGTTGAGATTAAGCATATGATCGAGTCAAGCTCGAGTCTGAGTCTAAGCATGTGAATGAGCATAAGTTGGGGACTGAGCCACACGATGATTTTACGCTTGAGATTAGCTTGGAGGTCCCATTGAAATTCGTTGAGCATATTAACCAAGGTTAGCGGTCTCGGTTTCGGTTTCGATCTTCTGGGAAATTTTAGGTTTCAGTCAGGTTTCGCTTATTTCGGTGATTTCAGAATTTTGTTTCGTTTCGTCTATATCCATAGTTTTGGTAGTTTTATTTTGGGTAATGGTTTTAGTTTTGGAGATATTTTAAATATGTATATACACATAGTGACGGATTATATATATACTTATATGATATTTTATACATATAAATATACCGATAATTTATCCTAGATATATAGTTGTACAAAAATTTTAGCAATAAAATAATAACAACAATAAAATTAGAATTATCATGAAATAATAATAAAAATAAAATAAAAATAACAACAAAAATAACGAGCATAAAATTGACCAATAACTAAGAATTACTAAAATATATTACTCAACCATATTTTAGAAATATTAGTTAATATTATTATGTATTGTTATTTTGTAACATCAGTTATTATTAGTTAATATTAGTTTAAAAAAATTTAAGTGCAAATATGAAAGATTGTAGTGCAAAATACGTAAATTATAGTGAAAAAACTATTACTAAAATTATAAAGCAGTAAATATGAAATATTATAGTGGAAAATTGCAAAATGTTCACATCTTTATCGTCTGCGTTCGATACATGTCCACACGTGCCGCACATGAAGGAAACACGCGGATACCGAGGGCTGCTAGTCACCTTGCGTAGTTTGCTCGACACATTTACTTTAATTACAAGTTTACTATGCATTTTAGTAAACGGCTAACAGTTAATAGCACACTTGTAAATATTAGTAATACGTGGAGCAAAATATGAACTGTGTTACTCAACCTATCTAGTTTGTTCAAAATATTTGCTTTATTTACAAGTTTGCCCTTCGCTTTATTAAATGGCTAAAAGTGAACAACAAAATTGAACAGTCATATATTGAGCAAAATGTGAATTGTGATGGGCAAGCCTTGATTTTATCGCATGGCCTCATCTTCTTCATTTCATCAGAGAAATAAATTTCGAAACATAACCCTAAAAAAATTTTCTTATCACTTTCTCGTCCTCTTCCACTCATGTGCCTTTGCCCCTCCCAGCTGGACAAAATCTACGGATAGAGATTTGTGATGATCGTCACAAACCGATGCCTATCGATAGAGATCTACGGATTGCAATGGAGCTCGACGTATGTCATCAACGATCGAGGGAGAATGTCAGATATTGGAGGAGTTCATCAGCTTCGAAATGAGCTCTGGCAGCCGAAGACTGTAGATCCAGCTTTCACTCAAAAGACCGATACAAATTTTTTCTTTTTCTAAAATTATAAAAGAATTTTTTTGATACTTCTATGCCTCAGCTTCTCTTACACATTTAAAGGATAAATTAAATCATTATTTTCTCACGAGCTTAGAACTGTTTAGTCACGTGAATTTAATTGTGCATTCGCATGATTTTCTATTGCTTCACATGATTTTTTTAATTTTAATCAATTTTTGTTATTAATATAAGATTTGAAATGGTTCTTAGTCACTTCTCTCTTGGTTTCGACCGAAACACCTGCGTTTCGGTCATTTGGTACAGCTGTGTCCTGGGTCAGTTTCGATCAAAACCGAGCAGATGCGACTGTTCTAATAGAAACAGATAGAAGTGTGCGGTTTCGTACCAGTCAGGTTCGAACCCAATACGAAACGTCCAATACATCAAGGTATCAGGCAAACCCTTGATCCTTGATAGTAACTTCATCATTTCTGTTCCTATACCAGCCAACCAATAGTTTGTGTATGTTTTTCTTTTTTATGATTTGAATATATTTTTCAGATGATAGTCGCTTGTAAATTTACTACTGCTATACTTCACAGCTTACAAATATGTATTCTCCCCTTATAAGGGTATACATGCTAATTTCGCTAATTTCTACCTAGTTGTGCTTTTCTTAAGCTCCATTCAACTATTGATAAAGTTCTCAAAGCTGGGGAGACTGGTATGGATCCAATCTGCTTTCGAAGTTAAGTTTTTTAGATTTTTATTTAATTTATTTTAGTCTTTTTTTTTTTAATTTTTAGTTGAAAATATTGTGAGAGTTTGAGTCTTTTAGCTATTTATTATTTTGATATTTTAATCTCATAACGGATGTGTTGGAAGAAGAGTCAAGTTGTGAGCCTATATACAAACCTTAAACTTATTTTATTTTTCATCGAGTTGAATAGAATTCTAGAAAATTGGTGGAAATCTTTTCGTTTGTCAAATTAAAATATTTACATTGGAATGCGAAGGTGGCTTGGTTGCTTGGTTCGGAAAGTTTTTGTGTGCGAGTCGTGTGAGTTAGTGATCGTTAGATCTTCAGAGCGCGAGAACCGAAATTTTATCAAATCCTTAATATTTTCAACCAAATTCTTCCATCACAATCCCCATCACAATCCCCTTTCTGCTTTCGTCCTGCATCAACATGTCAATTAGTAGGAAACCAGAAGTCAGGGATGAAGGTGGTTAAGCCTTGGTCTCAGTGTATAAAGGAAGTGCTGAAAGTTTAGAATATATGCCGTTTTAAAGAATGGTCACATGAATGAGTATATGCACATTTTTGCAATCTTACTTGTTTGTGAAATAATTCATGATTTTTTTGATTGAAGCTCTTATGAATCAAGGATATCGTCTGCATGATCACTGCAAAAAAGAAAAAACGGTAGAATTTCAGTTGTCTGTGGACTTAGATGTGGTTTAAGGGAGGGTTTAAGATTACAGGAGTACTTGTCCTGTTTCAGTAGAATATGAGGGTTGTGATGTTTTCCAAATACGAAAATGACACATAAAATGATTTTTATTCTCTATTGCATTTAATGATGTATGAACTCTACTTAATTGCATAATTTATAGTCAATTTTCTTTTTGAGTTTTTCCATATAATAATCGCCTCACTTGGTTTCACAGCCTACTTAATCGTCTACTTGAATCTGAGCTTTCTTTCTTTTCCTAATAACAATCGCTTCACTTAGTTTCATCTCATAAAGTGTATTGGTTGCCCACTTTCCATCAGACAATTTCTCTGATATTAAAGTTAAAAACCAAGCGTTTCAAGGATCTAAAACTAATTGTATGTTCCATCTTATGCTAATGGTTTTCCATGGGGGTGTCTTTTCTTTTCCTTTCTTTTGGGCCCCTAAAGAGCAAATGGATGCATTTAATTATTCATGTTAAATCTAAAACAAAGTATGTTGAGTCATACTGAGAGGAAAATTTAGGGCTTGGAGAGACAAAAATCTGATTTTATGGATGAGAAGTGGAATACAATATACAAAATGATTTTGTTCAAGAGGAAATCGCTCTCCTAGTCTTTGATTTGAGAGACAATGATTAACTCTCTCTGTCTAGGGTTCTACACGTCTAGTGTTTGCTCTCTTAGTTTCAACATGAAGAACATTAACCCCAATCCCAAATATATATAGATGGCTGATTTGTACAGATTTATAAAAATATCCCTAAACTCTAAAATTACAAAAACGCCCTCTGGGCTAGTTAGCCGTTCCATGATCCACTCTGCGACACCTCCTTTGATACGTTACTATCCAATCATTACTCCCCAAAAGAGTGACCATGTCCTCCAACGTGGAAATCTAGAAATCACTGCGCAATAACTCCGAAAGGCTCACAGTCGTCTCATGATCTGGAAGGCCCTTCCATTGAATCAGCACCTCCTGTGACCTTGCATCTCCTCTGCGAACCCCCTTCAGCTCTACTAGTTCTAAGATTACCTCCATATCCTTGGTCAGAGTCAGCAGTAGCGATAAAGGGGTGTTGTCTTCAATGTCTTGGCGGAGTTGCAATACATGAAAAACTGAGCAAATAACGGACTCTGGTGGCAACTTCAATTTATGAGTAACCCGACCAATCTTAACCTCAATCTCATAAGGCCCAAAGTAACATGGTGACAACTTCTCGTTCCTTATGTATGCCAAAGATCATTGTCGATAGGGTCATAGCTTAAAATGTACTGTCACCCACAGCGAACTGTACATCGCGCTTGTGTCTATCAGCCTAGGCTTTCATAATCTTCTGGTCTATCATCAGACGACGCTTCAACTCCTTCAACACTCTTTCATTCTCTTTTAAATATTGCTCCATCTGAGAGAGTGGTGTAGAATTATGGCCGTAGTGAAGTAGATGTGGAGGATCACATCCATATAGCACTCGGAAAGACATGGTTTGAGTGGCAGTGTGAAAAGATGTGTTATACCAATAATTCGCCCACGACAGCCACTTTGCCCACTGCTTTGGAGCCTCTGAAACAAAGCAGCACAAATTGGTCTCGATGCTTCTGTTGACGACCTTTGTCTGGCTGTCTATCTGGGGATGATAAACTATATTCCTCTTCAAAACCGTCCTATGCATCCTGAATATATCTCCCTCCAGAAATGTCTAAGGAAATCCGATCTTGATTAGACACAATGGAGACACAATGGACTCCAGGATCCCATGCAGCCTCATCACCTCCAGTATAAATGCAGTCGCCACTCACTACGGTGTAAGGATGTCGGATTGCCACATAGTGTGTATACTTGATGAGTCGATCCACTTAAATAAGGATGATTGTATACCGATCAAATCTCAGCAGGCCATCCATAAAATCCATCGTCACCTCCTTCCAAACTTGATCTGACAAGAATAGGGGCAGGAGCAACTCCCAGTAGCCATCGTCTTATATTTGTGCCGTTGGTAGATATCACACTTTGTCACCAATTCCGCGATGTTCTTCCTCATTTTCTCCCAAAACAACTCTCTAAATAGGCGTTAATAAGTCTAGAGGACTCCAGAGTGGCCCCAACATAGAATTCATGCAATATGCTTGGGATATGTGAAGAGATCTTAGGCAAGACCAGTTGCCCCTGTTACAAGAGATGCAACCCCTCCAATGAATACACAGGATAGTTTGTCGATCCTTGTAGAAGAGCGGACCGAATCTTTACTAGGTTCTTATCCTCCTCAACCTCATACATTAAGGGCTCCCAATCAAGAATCACTGTTACATATAAGGCTACCAACTGTGAATCCACTCCTCGTTGTGATAAAGAATCCACCGCCATATTCTCTAGCCCTGGCTTGTACCGGATCTCAAAATCGTACCACAATAGCTTGGTTAACCATCTTTGATACTTTTCAGTCGCCATCTGTTGCTCCAATAGATGCTTGAGGTTTCTCTGATCTGTATGAACTATGAAGCGACGGCCAAACAAATAGAGTATCCACTTTTGCACCGCCAGCACAATAGCCATCAACTCGCGCTCATAGACGGACTTGAGCCAAGCTCTTGTTGTCAACACCTGGCTAAAGCCACTGACCACTAGCATCTGGTCATGCATTAACATTGTGCTCAACCCATAACCAGAAGCATCTGTCTCTTCTACAAAAGGCCAGTCGAAATCTAGAAGGGATAACACATGTACACTAGTCATTGCCCTCTTCAAGACCTCGAAAGCTCTGGTGGCTTTCTTGCTCCATTGAACGTTGTCTTTCTTGAGCTACTCTGTCAAAGTCAGGCGATGGTGTTATACCCCCTAACGAACTTCATGTGATAGCATGTCAGCCCCAAAAATCATTTCAGCTCTAGCAGCGTAGTAAGGCATGGCTAGTCAATCATGGCTACATCTTCGATCTATCCAACGCCACCCCCTCCATCGACACCACATGCTCCAGATACTACATGCTTAACTGGGTGAACATGCACCTTTTCTTATTGGCATAAAGCTGGTGGCTCTGCAATTCATGTAGCATGATCTCTAAGTGCTCTATGTCTCCATGGATCTACTATATACCAGAAAGTCATCGAAGAACACCAGCACAAATCTCCTCAAATAAGGAGAACACGGTATATCGGGGCCTGGAAAGTGACAGGTGCATTGGTCAAGCCAAATGATATAACCAGAAACTCATAATGGTCCTCATGCGTCTTGAAAATAGTTTTGGCTACATCCTTAACTTGCATCCGGATCTGGTGATACACATGCTTTAAGTCAATCTTGGAGAAGACTGCTGCTCTGTGTATCTTATCCAAAAGCTCATCGATCACCGGGATAGTGAATTTCTATGGCAACGTCTCCTTATTCAACACCTTGTAATTGACATAAAACCTCCAACTCGCATCTTTCTTCTTCGCCAACAGGACCGGACTCGAGAAAGGGCTCACACTAGGCTGTATCACTCACGTCTGGATCATCTTTGTCACCATCCTCCCGATCTCTCATTCTGCACTTGTGGATAGTGGTATAGCCTCACGCTGATAGGTGAGACTCCCTCTTCTAAGACTATGACATGCTCGTGGTCCCGGGAAGGTAGGAGCCCACGAGGCGTCTGTAACACACCCTCAAATCGAAACAAAATCTGCTGCACCACTGAATGGATGTCATGCTTTTGCTCTGCCTCCTCTCCTGCCATCTCCTATAACTCCACCAAGAACCCTCTGCTCTCAGTTTCGATCGCCTTAGCCATGTCTTTCAAGGAAACAGTGCTTCAGCACACACTATGATCTTCCTGAAGCGTCACTACTCTCCCTCTTTCATGTAACTACATCCTCAATATCTTCCAGTTGATTTTTGTGTCCCACAAGGACTGCAACCACCTTATGCCCAAAATATCTATGCTGCCTAGGTCAAGTGATAAGAAATCCTTCACGATCTGTAATCACTGGAGACTCAAAATCAGCCCACATTATACTCCTCTACTGAGTTCCACCTACCCAATCCCCATCATTACTCCGAAACCACTGGTTTTCACCAGCTACAATCTCTACTGCTCCACCACTCGGTTGGATATAAAATTATGGATAGCCCCACTATCAATCAGCATTATGACCTCCTGCCCTGAAATCCTCTCGGTCAACTTCATAGTATGGTTCGGAGTGAATCTCACATCGGAGTTAAGTGAGACCTCTGTGACGTCCAAGTGGGAGTGCTCCTGCTCACCTTCCTCCTCTTCTTCCACCTCCATAACATCGTCATCCTCATCCACTAGTAGCACCTGGAGGGTGCGGTCTTGGCAGTGATATCTTGGGGTAAAATTTTCGTCACATTAGAAACACAACCCTTTCGCCTTTTCGTTCTGCATCTCAGCCTCCGTCATGCGTCTAAATTGTCCACTCAGATGTGCACTGTTGCTCCTCTCCTTGCCAGACTTCTCAGTATGGACTCCCTCGCAGGGGCCATCTACCCTCCTGAAGGTGTCTGGCTACGGAAAGTGGAGCCGCTCCAAGCTCTCTTGACCCGTCGCCCCACTGTGTCTTTCCTCTGTCATCTGGGCCAGCTCCATCACGTCTAACAACCCTCTTGGTCTCTGTAGAGAGAGCTCAGCTCGATGTCTGCCATGAGCTCCTTCTGAAGCTCATTATCAAGTCACCTGAGGTATCCCCATCACATGGCCTGAGAGTTCCTCGAACCTTTTTATGTAGTCTCTACATATGCCATCCTACCTAAGTGCAAGGAGATGCTCATGTAAATCTCTGCCAGGTGTCTCGAAATCAATCCAACGAGCAGTCCTTAAACTCCTCTCATGACCTCATTAGTTGCCATTGTTTCCTCCATTGGAACCAAAATAATGCCTTTCCTTCCATGCAAATACCCGCCGCCGCATGCAGCTTCAACTTCGTAAAGTGGTTCATCACAAAATATCTCTCCACGCAATAAACCCACTCATAAGAATCATCCCCTTCGAAGATCGGTATTTTTAGCTTTCGGATCCTGCTCTCAGGCCCAAACACCCCCATATCTTGCTCGCCCCCTCGGCTAGCTGAAGTGAAATTGTTGATTGGCATTCTGTGAAGCTCCATCTCCCCATAGGCCTTCTCCTGCTTCACCGTTGTTCCTCCAGCCCCCGTCAACCCAATCTGGATCTTTGCCATCATTTACTAAACCCCAACGGTCACCATCACGATCAACGTAACCCCTGAAGTAGTCGCCAACTTCTCGTGCTTGGCGTTGAGCTCTGGAAACCATTGTACACGTCGTAGGACTGCGGGCTCTAAGGAAGGGGCCGTCACCTCCTAGAAAGCTGTCAGTGGCCATCGGCCTTGTCGTTGATCAGGTCGGGGGCATGCGGTTACGCATGAGGCTGCGCCCGCAAGGCCCCTGTGGTTGTGCAAGGGGGCAGTGGCCCTCTACAGTTGTGACGAGGGCTCACAAGGTCCCTAGGAGCTCGTCGGGGGCTCGCGAGCCCCCATGAGGTCATCGGGACCTCGCGAAGGTCTAGCGGGGTTGTTGAGGCCCTGTGAGGCCTTGGAGGCTGTAAACGGGACCGCCCCGTTATGGTTTTGGGGGCCGGCTGCCCTCCAGCTATTGTTGACGGCGTCAGACGCCCCCTTGCCTGTGAAGGGGGGGTTTTGCTTCCACTTCTTCGTCATCCTTCTTAGAAAGATCGTCTTCAAAGACAACTTTACATTCTCATTGTTCAAAGCTTGCTCTTTTTGCCCTAGGTCTGAGGGATTACCTTTCAAATTGTCATCTTTTGGCGTTCCTTCTCGCTACGTGGGTGGCGGTGGATCTCTAAGAGCTCCTTTATCATTGATTTCACCGTAGAAAATTTCTCCTTGAGAGACTCCATCTCACTCCCTAATTTTTGATTTTGCTCCTTTAGGGGTTCTACCTCGCTTCCCAATTTCTCCTCCAAGATATCAACTTCCCTTGTCGTCATTGCATCAAAGAGCTCTGATACCAATTTGATAGAAAAAACTATGTGTTGGAGAGACACAAATCTATTTTTATATATGAGAAGTCGAATACAAAATAGAAGATGATTTCTTTCGAGAGAAAATCGCTCTCATAGCCTTTGATTTGAGAGACAATGCTTAACCCTCCTTTATCTAGGGTTCTACACTACTTCTAGGTTTTCTCTCTTAGTTTTAACATGGATAACATTAACCCCAACCCCCAAATATATATAGAGCGCTGATTTGTCCAGATTTACAAAAAATAAAAAATATTGATGAACCCCAAAAATTACAAAATCGCCATTGGGCTAGTTGCTCCATGATCCGCTCTGTGCCACCTTCTTTGATACGTCACGATCCCATCACATACACTACTCCATTCATGGGCTTGACAATATCATTTTGCAGTCCTTTAAAAAATTCTAGTCATGACACCTAGGGGTGGCAAAATGGACCCGACCCGACCCGAACCCGGCCTCTAGGGCCGGGTATGGGTAGGGGCCAAACCGGGTCGGGTCGGGTCGGATTCGGGTCAACCCGACTGACCCGGATAAAATCCGGGTCGGGTACGGGTTTGACCGTCAACCCGGTTGTCCCGAATCCTACCCGTTTAACATAATATTTCTATATATATTAGTATAATAAAAACATAACAGATCAGTACCTTGGCACTTTGGTTAGTGGGATTGAGCTGTTGAGTGAGTTTAGAAGGGGGTAACGGTATCGATTCCAGGCTCCCGCATCAAGTTTTTTGATTTAAAATTTGTAATAGTAAGTAGAAATGCTATTTAATAATTAAAATCCTTAAAGAAGCACATGAAACTCATAGCCCAGTTGGTTAGTGCGCTTGTTTGAGCGGACATTGGTTGTGGTTTCAAGCCTCGACAAAGGCGGTTTTCATTTAAAAATAAATTTTAGTTGAAAATTTTTTAAAAAACCGGTCGGGTCGGGTTGATCCGGGTAATACCCGGGTCGGGTACGGGTTTGACAACCCCGACCCGGATTCAATCCGGGTCGAGTACGGGTTTACCTCTATCCGGGTCGGGTCAAACTTGACCCGACCCGAACCCGACCCGACCCGCCCGTTTGCCACCCCCAATGACACCATTCTTTTCCTTTATTGGGTGTCTCTAAATATCATAATGGTGGTCAGTTTTCTAAATATCGGACCGATATCCGATATATCGGCCACAATATCAGGTTTATCACTAAGCCGATATGATATATGCTTTTATATTGTGGTTTCTGATATTTGGAAAAAATATCGCCGTAATATCGGGTTGCGGACGATATTGCGGCCGATATATCCCTTTGAAATATCGGCCGCAATTCATAGTTTTTAAAAAATAAAGTTAGTGGGTCGGTCCACTTAAAGGTGGATCCGACCCGAGTCACCCGACCCAATCATTTACTTAAAACGACGAGAGGCATCGAGATTTTTGAGAGATAATCGAGGCTTTGCCCTAATTCTAATCACGCCACTCCTCGCCTCTCGACGCTCCGCTCCTTGCGCCGCTCAGCTCAGCTCTGTCTGGCGAAAATTTCCGGCGACAATCGATTGGGTTTCTATAGTTTATATTTTCTTAGACATACATGCTTTTATTTGACATCATTTTTAAACCTCTGATATGACACTACAATATTTAGTCAATATCACCGACATTCATATTTAACCAAAGAAGTATAACCAAAATATACTTTTATGTGAGTTAGTATAGTTTATATCTTCTTAGATACATTTATGCTTGCATATGTCATCATTTTTAAGTATCCGATATGATACTCCGATATTTAGTCAATATCCCCGATATCCGCAATCCGATATCAAATTTCCTAGGCTGATATGCGACCGATATCCGATATTTGGAACACTGATGGCCGTTTAGGAGTTTATTAGGCTGGTTGCTCCCGCTGTTGCAGCAATTTTGTTGGCATTGAGGAGAGTGCTTCATGAAGAGAAATAAAAATATTAATTGGTTTTATTAATTTAATTCAATTTTGGTGTTTTGAGTTTTCAGTAAGACTGTTTATTTTTGAAGATTTGTATTTTTTTGGGAGGAAGTTTCATGCTTGTGTTTTAGGATGAGCTTTTGTGTGAAGGATGGTATCCTTTTTCTCTTGTTTGGTTCATAGTAGAATTTTGTAATCCACTGTATGCACGATGATACGTAAACCTAGCTTGCATCTCTCTCTCTCTCTCTCTCTCTCTCTCTCTCTCTCTCTCTCTCTCTCTCTCTCTCAACGTAGTTTGCATATCTGTCTGTGGGCACGTGCGGCGGTGTTTAATCAAATTACAGAATTACACACGATGTATCTCTCAAGGGAGTAACTGTGTTGTCAAATATTTTGATCTTTCCCTAGCCATACAAGTACTTGAAAATCCATGCCAGTTCTCTTTATAAGCTATAGAGTAAGTTGATTATTTGCTGTTTTTGCAGATGGAACGACTTGAATAAGAAGGGTATGATGCAGACAACCCTCGTGCCTCAAGAAAAAGTTTCGGGGTAAACTTTTGGACTTCCGAATTAAAATTATTGACTGTCAATGGAAAATTCTCAGTGCAATGGCCATCTATTGGCTCTTGGGAAAAAGTTGTTGCAAGACTTTTTAACTGTGTGAGAGGAAAGACACCATTGATAAGATAATGTTATTTTTGTTCTGTTCATATCTCGGCTTGCGCCCGCCCGCCCGCCCGCCCGCCCAAACAGAAGGGAAAAAAAATAACATGCATGACAATGTGTTATAATTGCCGAATGAGGTGAAATTAGTAACATCACATGTCATAAAATAGTGTGGAATCTATTTACACTACCATGTAATTTCTGATTTAAGCCCAACCTCCTAACCATATTATGATTTGGTTTTCTATGGAGGACTAGATGTTAAAGTTTAAACCATTTTTCTTCAGCATATGTTTTACCTTCTGTTTTCAAACTTCAGAGTTTAATTATCTGTAGGCATGCACCTTTACCAAACGCTTCGATATTGTTATCAGTGTAACATTAGGTTTAGAAAGTACTGTTTGGTTCTATGATTTGCTGCATTCAGTATCGATTTTGATGCATGGAGTTGCTGTCCTGTAACTGAATTCTAGTTACCATGTAGTTAACGCGGTTTGAGCTTGGCAGTCCTCGAGAAACCCTTATTAGAATTGGAACTTTGTCGATGAGTAATTGGAAAAAGGATATACTATTCAGTAAAATTACATTTATGCAAGGTGCGTCTTTGATTGAAAGAACACCAATTTATGTCAAAGCTAAAACACTGTTAGGGAGCGAACCCCCTTCATTTCCATGAAGGTGAATCTTGAAGAAGAAAAGGAGACAAGACAATACTGTGCTGAATGGGTAAGTTCTTAGTTACTATTTTGGGCCTGATATCTCAATGTAAATCCAACTATAATACCTCTATTTTTTTTTGACCTCTATTCTAAGCGGATATGTATTCAAATTTTCATCGTATTGTATCGTTAAGAGTATATAGTCAAGAAATAGACCTAATTTATGAATAAGTCCCATTTTCCTCAGGAATTGGGAGGGAAAGTAGAAAATGTAAGTTATAGTTTTCTCCTATTTTCTTTCTTTTTTATTGACCTTTTGCTTTCATTCTAATCAAATAAGAGAAAAGCACTTTCATCCTCTCTTTCTTTCTTTCCTTTTCTGCTAAACCAAGCACAGCCTAAGTGTTCCCAATCTAATCTTTTTCGGCCTTTGCAGAAAACTACAAAAGATCAGCCAATTAAAACTTAGAAGACCAGTAAAAGCAAAATAGGGGATGACAAGGTCGGATACCTGCCCTTTTCTCTTCTTATTTCTCCTACCCTTTTCTTTCTAGTTTTCCTTTTCATTTTCATAAGCAACCAAACATGAGAAATCATTTTCCTTACCATTTTCCTTTTAATTTTCTTTACAATTTTCCTCACTAACCAAACATAAAAAAGAAATCGGTTTCCTTTTCCTTTTCTTTTTCTTTCTATTTCCTTTTCATTTCACTTTTCTTTCTTTCCTTTTCCATGCACCCCAAACACAGCCTAAGTGTTCCCAAGCTGATCTTTTTCGGCCTTTGCAGAAAACTACAAAAGATCAGCCAATAAAAACTTCCAAGACCAGTAAAAGCAAAATATATGATGACAAGGTCGGATACCTGCCCTTTTCTCTTCTTATTTGTCATACCCTTTGGAAACTGCATTTATGCGGACGATTCTAGAGTGCTCAGTGATGACCTTACAAAACTTTGAGTTATACATGTTCGTAAGGATATGCTATATAGTCCATATGAAGTTTCTATCATATTGGTTAATGAAGTATTGATCTCGATACCTATCAAGAAAAGCTGGATGTATCAGAAATGGAAATTGAGGTAGATGTGTGGTAAATTTGGAAGCGGAAGGTGAAAGAACTAAGTGCATGCCATGCATATTGCTGTGAATAGTCAGGAATTTGACTAGGTGATCATAGATTTAATGGAAATAAGTTGTAAGACGAATCTTCAATCTTGTCAGAATCCTGTCCACATATGCTTGATGCAGCAGGACTGAGAATACTCAGGTGGTTGGGTGGTAAATTGGAAGCTATCAGCTGAAGAGGAAGATAAAATGGATGTAAAGTTTCTGGAAAAAGTCTTTGTTGCTAGGGTAGGCGATAAGATATACCTCTCAAAATTCACTCACAGATTTGTCCTAATATGACGTCAGAATACATCTTCTGGATGTCATAACTCCAATCGCATTAGAAACGTAGAGTGCAGTTTTTCATATTTGTATGAAATCCCTCAAATCTTTTTAGTTGCATCATTCTGGAAGAATTTAACCTTTTAGAGTCTCAATGTTTATTAGGAAATTTAGCTCTGTTTACAGTATCTTTATATGCGTTTCTTCTCATTTCTTTTTTACTCTGTTCTGTCAGAAAACTATGTATTAGTGTCTCCCATATGAAAATCATGTGAATACAAACTTGGAGCGAATGAAAACATATAATAGTAATACTTAAGTAATTATCTGCATGGATAAAATCCTTTAGGGTGTGTTTGGTTTGAAGGAAAATGAAAGAAAAGGAAAGAAAGTTAGAAGGAAAAGTATTTCCATTGTTTGGTTGGAAAGAAAAAACAAAGGAAAATGAAAATGAAAGAAAACAAAGGAAAATTTTTATTAAAACTTTTCTTTGAGACTTTCCTCTTTTTGACCCAAGGAAAATGAGGGAAAAGAGATGTAAACTAATTTCTCACATTTTCATGTATTTATATTTTTTAGCAAACATAATTAGTTGTTATTTTTAATGAATCCACGAATTATTCTTAAGTTTGTATCAAAAAATCATGAATAATTCGTGCATTTTTCAAAAAAAAATTCGACTTTCTTCCCAATTTCTATATTTTCCATTCAACTTTCTTCCCAATTTTCCTTGGTAACCAAACATGAGATTGAATCTCATTTCATTTTCCTTTTCTTTCTTTTTCTTTTTCCTTTTCATTTCATTTTTCTTTCTTTCCTTTTCCCACTAACCAAACACACCCTAAATAGTAAAACTTTTCTTTCAAGTTTTCCTTCTCTTGACCCAAGGATTATGAGGGAAAAGAAAGCAAAACTAACTATTCTCACATTCATGTTTTTTAACAAATATAATTAGTAGCTATTTTAATGAATTCATGAATTTTTTCAAAAAATTATGAATGAATTCTTCAAAAAATCACGAATCATTATCAAAATTTTACACATGAATTATTTAAAATTCGCAAATTATTCAAAATTTGCGAAATTTTCCGGAATTTTTTAAAATAGTATGTGAATAATTTGGATTTTCTTTCATGAATATTTAAAATATTTTTATTCATGAACTTGTTCGAAAAAATTAGCGAATAATTTGTGTAATTTTCGCGTTTTACTTGAAATATTCGCGCATTATGTACGAATTTTTCTAAAAGCTTGCAAATTATTTTCAACGTTTTCATATAATTTGTAAATTATTTATGTACTATTTAATATCACATTATTTACGAATCATGATAATTATAGGGTTAGAGAATTATTTGTTAGAATTCGTAAATTATTTGCTAACTTTCTGAATTATTCAGAAGTAACAAATTTTTAATTTATTATGAGACTAAAATACCTCTTAAATTTTTTAAGCAAATTATTTATAAAGTTAGCAAATACACCTCTTAAACTATATAGCAAAAACACCTCTTAATTTTTTTTCGTGTTGAATTAATAACATAATAGAAGAAATTTCCTTATTTTCCTTTCGACTTTCTTCAAAATTTTCTTTGGTAACCAAACATGAGAAAGAATCTCATTGCATTTTCATTTCACTTTTCTTTCTTTTTCTTTTTCTTTTCACTTTTCTTTCATACATTTTCTTTCAATCCAAACACACCCTTAGTCTCAGGTTCTATTATCCAATTCCACCTTCTACCGACCACCCTCATTCTGTCACTTCTCAAACACACCATCCCTTTCAGAATTAGCTCACCACTCCCACGCTCAATATGTGTGGAGCGGTCTTCTTTTGCCAACCTGACCACCTCTTCTCCTCTCCCAAACAAATTCAGTGCCTTCATTGTCTCCTTGTCGCAGTCTGTTCTCCACGTTGCTGCCGTGATGGACATTGCACACATCACTTGCACAGTTGGAAGCCCGAAACAGAGCCCAACAGGAGCCCAAATCCAATGCAAAAGCTACCAATATGGCCACTGGTGCCCTTACCACATAGAATGAGGAGAAGTTGATAGCAACCCTAACCGCAGACCTTGTGTTGCCACACAGCACACCACAATCGGTCGTCTGTGGACAATTGGCAAGCTCACATAATCCGATGATTGTTAGCGCCATGTTCTTCAGCTTGAGGACCTCTGAATCATATGTGAACACGTCGGCCCAACGTGACCCATGCAAGACCAATGCATAACCCCGCAGCTGCCACTCACATAGTTCCTGCAGCTGCTGCATGGGTTCGATGGGGTTGACCTGCACCTAGCTCATTGCCAACCCCGGAGGACACTGGCAGTGTGTACCTCAACGAAGTTGTGTGGATGACAATTGCTGATGTTGCCAGTGTAACTCTGGGATTCTTCAGGTAGCCAGAGGCCAACGTCATTAGTTCATACCACACCACACCACTGTTCGAGACGGACTGCGGAACAACTTGGCAGTGCTAGTTTGATATGTGGTCCCCAGCCAGATCTTAGAGAACTAGTGTTTGTTGATTGTAGCGGAGCGTAGAGAGGCTCAGTCTTTGTCAGTTCCTGGTTTTGCGATGATCATGTAAGCAAGAAGAATTAGTTGTGTGTTGAAGTTGGCAGTAAATGCTGCAATGGAAACACTAGGGACTCCTATGGCTTTAGTCAGGAAGTAAGTTAGATGATGGACACACTGCTCTTTCAATCTTTATTGCTATCATATACTGTATGGCCCATGCCGAGGAAGGAAGCTTTGCCCTCATTAACAAAGTTTGAGCAATTATTTTGAATGCGCTTAATCAAGGATTCTGCCAATCTATTTTGACTTTAAAACTCTTTTTCTCTTGAAAAAAATGATCAATTAAGTTGGCTATAACATCTACAACAACCCCCGATTTTTATCCCTCAGTTCTGCCCCTATAGAATGACTAAACAGCCACTCCAACGAGCAGAAAAAAGTGGAAGAAACCCGACCGTTGGGGACTGCCAGTTCACTGGTAGTCAACTATTGTACTTCAGGTCGTTGACTACTGATGATGGTAGTCGACTACCTGAAGTACTATAGTCGACTATCTCTAACGACAGTTCTGAGCTAGAATGAATAGTAGTTGACCCTTATACTAATACTGGTTGACTCTTATGTTGATAGATTTAATATAGATGTAAAACTTAGGAAATGATTTTCAAAATATTTTTAAAACATTTTATATGTGTTCCTAAGTATGTGTGAGCTTCAACAAAGACGTTAACAAACTCCCAGACTTAAAAATAAATTACATCCAAAATTACATATTTCATGAATCTTTCTTGATGCAATAAGCTCTTCATCTATATGTCTTGGTTGCCTTTGATTTCCATGGTCTTTGTTGGCTCTATCCATACTTGATTTGCATGTAGGCTCATAACTAATCATCTTAGCTCAACATCTACATATAAACACTCAAGAAAATATTAGTACCCAATATGTTAAGCATCATCAATACAAGCATGCCTGGCCCAATATCCAACAGTGGCCCTTCGATTCGACTCTTATGTTTACGTCAGTATCAAGCGGAGGAAGGAGGAAGCATGGTTGTGTTTAGCTGCTGCTATGGTTTTGGGGCTTATGAGTGAGTTAAAGACTTGAGGTAAGTTTATCTTGGATATTCAAACATACCTAATGAAGGAGATGCCGGTTGGGTTTTATAGGATTGGGGGGCCGTTATGTCACGTCAGATAGCCCCCAATTCTCCTCTGCCACCAACCTGTCAGCTGTTGATGGGATGTGTAGATCTCGACCGCTTGTCATAAATGCACTGCTCTGACAAGCCATTAACCTGGAGTGCCTGTCGCTGACGCTCCCGTTGGTAGGATTGTTTGTCTTGTGTGCATCAAGTGGGCATTTAATGCCGCATTAAACGCTAACAAGGACCTGGAGGGGACGTGGCCCATCTCCATATAATCATGCTGCTGTTGACGTGCAAGTTGTTCGGATCACGTGGCTGAGAGAGTCGACATCAAGGAAGACGCCTGTGTAAGAGCTGAGGGAGCCACCTCGAGGAGATTATCCATGCTAAACTGTTTTGAGGCCAAGTCGGGTAGGCCTTCCACAGAAACTATGGGGTCTAGTTGGGCCCCACAGCAGGTGGGCCATAGTCTAGCAACGGTATCTACAAATGGCCTAACACAAATTCCTAAATGGTAAAACTCTACATGCACTTTCAAGCTGGCTAATTCAGTGCAGAAACCTACTCTCTAGTATTTGAGGTCATTGCATTACAAAAGGGAATTGCTATATGCACCCCTACTCATAGGGGTGCATATAGGAATCAGTGTAAAGTTTATCCTTAAGTAGAAAAAATTTAAAATAGTTTGCAAAAAGAATTAATATTGTTTCTAATTTAGGAAAATCAAGGACAATGCACCCCTATGAGTAGGGGTGCAGATAGTTGCTCTCTTACAAAATCATGTTGGGCTGACAAATAACAGCAATGTAGATGCTCATGAAATTTTGGGTCAGGCACCACTTTTTGAAGCTGATTATTTTTTTACCCCCGTGTAATTTTAGAATTGCTTAAAATATTTTAGACAAATTTTCGAAAAAAAGACAAAAATTAAAAATAATTATAAAAGTCAACCTAGTTTACAAATATTTATCAAAGGTAATCAAGTTTTGTCACGGTAGCGCATGTGGCAGATGCAAAAATAACCGTGGTTAGCAACCATTTTGAATTGTGCCAACCTCGGCCTATTGTATCACTATTCACCAGAGGGGCTGGCTGTTATCTGGTCTACTCTATGGTGAGCACTGAAACAAATGGATGATGTTGGTGATTAGTGAAACGAACGGCTAGACTTGACAACCTTGGCCAATTCATGCACAATCTTGCCACTCCATCCTACGCCACCACATACATGTTACGCCTGAAAGAGGATAAATATGACTGCAGGAGCAAAACAAAGGGTTAAAAAAGCAGAGAGCTAAACGAGAAATAAAATATAAGATAAACGAGTGAAAACAGAGGAAGAAGGAAAAACTTATCCAGAGAAGATGAACTGCGCCGTGGTTGTGACACTGCCTTGAAAACAACTACGGTCTGACCGTGGTGGTAATCGGATGTGATGCCGGTTGTTCCCCAAGGTTAACGCAGTCACGTCTGGACGCGTCCACTCGCGGCCAGAAGCGTGGAGTTTGCACACAGAGAGCGATACTTAGGAGGAGGAGAAAGGAAGAGAGGGAATTTGATTTTCGCAGTGATTAGAAAAACTTTGGACAAAAGAGTTTATAAAGAGGAAAATATGGCTGTTGGAATTCTGCCATGAATACGCAGCCATTAACAGCCATTAAATCAAAAATAGCTGTTGAAAAATCTGCCATGAATACGCAGCCATTAACAGCCATTAAAACAAAAATAGCTGTTGGAAAAATGGCTGTTGGGAAACTTAAAATGTATTGGGCTTTTTGAACTCTAAAAGGTTGGGCTAAAAAACACGAGTCAAAACTCGGGCACTCCGCGCGCGCACCCGTGAACCCTCCCTGCGCAGGCACGACGCCAGCGCACACACGCTAAGGGTTTCCGGATCCGACGCCCAGATTTTCCATTCGGCTCAACCCGGATTGGGCTCGGCCCCTTGCTTGGGCTCATGTGCACGCGAGCTACCCCCAATTTCTAGCCCATTAACAAGTCCAATAGCCCATATGAGAGAAGCTTATTATATACCCACACAAGGGTGTTTGCCTATCCAATGTGGGACTAAAAAAGAGAGTGAGAGTGAACAAATGGCCAAAGGAGCCATTAATTCCAACAATCCCCCACTTAATGGCTCAAGAAAGAGAAGAGAAAGATCCTGGGTAAAGAGGGATGAATACTTAAGTATCAATGTCTTTCGATTGAATTGATACGTAGTGAAGTGAGGCAACAACTTACTTTCTAATGAGTGAATTGCTCTTGAAATCATTAGAGTTCGATTGAGAACCCCCCACAACACATATTGTTCCCTTGAGTTTGTGCAAACTCCGCGATACATAACAAGCGCTATAGGCCATGGGCACACCATGGGTCTCGTGAGTGCTCTAGAAAGACTGCCCTTGTCTTTCATTGAGGGCGGCCAAACCCTCACACCCACATAGGTGGTTCATCAAGTGCTTCTCTATAGCACCACCAAAACTGGTTATGAAACCATTAAGAGCATGCAGCTCAACCTCTGCTTAAGTCCATCAAGTGCTTCTCAATAGCACCACCAAAACGGGTTATGGACTTGTCTCAAAGTGAATCCATCTAGTGCTTCTCAATAGCACCACCAAACTTGGCTATGGATTCAAAGAACACTACCACACACCATATGGATGGAAATGTAGTGTTTGTTAAGGATCATATGGCTTCGTTAGACCACACTGGATATCAACCATATAACCTTAACTCATGGGCTTTAGCCCCATCCCCCTCGACGAATCAAGAACCACTTTCCTTAGCAATCCTTTGGTTAGTGGATCCGCAAGATTTCTTTCAGACCTTACATATTCCAAAGAAATTACTCCATTTTTCAGGAGTTGTTTAACCACACTGTGCCTGATCCGAATGTGTCTCTTCTTCCCGTTGTAGACACTATTTTTAGCAACACCAATGGCTGCCTGAGAATCACAATGAAGGGAAACTGGAGCAGTTTTCCCTCCCCACAAAGGCACGTCTGCTAACAGGTTCCTCAGCCATTCAGCCTCTTGCCCTGCCAACTCAAGAGCAATAAATTCAGATTCCATGGTGGAGCGTGCTATACATGTCTGTTTGGAAGACTTCCAAGATATAGCACCTCCACCCAAGGAGAATAAAAAACCACTAGTTGAACATACTTCATCGTTATCTGAAACCCAGTTTGCATCACAAAATCCTTCTAACACAGCAGGAAATTTGCTGAAATGCAAACACCAATCAACAGTCCCTTTCAGATACTTCAATAAACGATGAAGAGCTGTCCAATATTCATTACTAAGGTTATGATTGTACCGACTTAGTCTGCTAATAGCATAGGCTATATCAGGTCGAGTACAGTTCATAAGGAACATCACACTTCCTATGATCTTAGCATATTCAGATTGAGAAATACTCTCTCCTAAATTCTTTTTCAAATGTATGCTAGGGTCATAGGGAGTTCTAGCAGGAACAACATCAAAGCAGTTGAATTTCTTCAGCACCTTCTCTACGTAATGAGATTGACTCAAGGAGATGCCATAAGAGTTTCTAACAATTTTAACTCCTAAAATGACATCAGCTTCTCCTAGGTCTTACATCTCAAATTGAGATGACAAGAAATTTTTGGTATCATTTACAATATCTAGATTGTTCCCAAAAATTAACATGTCATCGACATAGAGACAAATAATTACACAATCTGATCCTATTAGTTTAGAATAAACACAAGAATCAGATGTGTTTACAACAAAGCCATTCCTTATTAAGGTGCTGTTGAATTTCTCATACCATTGCTTAGGAGCTTGCTTTAAGCCGTATAAAGACTTTCTAAGCCTGCAAACTTTATTCTCTTCACCGGCAACTACAAAACCCTCTGGTCGGGACATGTAGATTTCTTCTTCTAGATCGCCATTTAGGAAGGATGTCTTGACATCCATCTGATGTATGACTAGCCCATGAATTGCAGCTAAGGCAATTAGAGTCCTTATGGTTGCAATCTTGGTCACAGGAGAATATGTGGCAAAGTAGTCTAATCCTTTCTTTTGAGTAAAACCCCTGATCACAAGTCTAGCTTTGAATTTTTCTATCGATCCGTCGGGTCTCATCTTTTTCTTGAAAATCCATTTATTACTAATGAGCTTATTACCTTTAGGTAACTCGGCTAATTCCCAAGTTTGATTGGATACAATAGAATCAAGTTCGCTTTTAATAGCTTCTTTCCAAAAACTAGCATCAATGGATCTCATTGCCTCATCATAGGTTTTTGGGTCTTCTTCTATTAAAAAGGTAGACACTATCTCATCACTAAGCAAATCTATACAACCATTTTCTGACAGAAAGGTAGTTATAAAGTCAGGTCCAAAATTGGTTTCAGTCCTTTGCCGCTTACTCCTTCTAGGTTCTTCACTGAGAGTAGAACTACATGTATGCATATCAGAAGATATAGGTGAAGAAGAAGGAAGAGACTCAATAGGAGGTACATGGGACAAAGATTTTGTTAATTCCTTTTTCAAAGGAAAAACATGCTCAAAAAACTCTGCATCTCTAGACTCAGAAATAGTGTTATCTGTTAAGGACATGAATCTATATGCAGCACTATTATGAGCATACCCTATAAAAACAGTATCATAAGTTTTAGACCCAATGTTTGACTTCTTAAAGTCAGGTAGTCCTACCTTTGCCAGACACCCCCACACTCTAAGAAATTTAAGGTTAGGGGGATAACCTTTCCAAAATTCATAAGGTGTTTTGTCTAGTTTCTTATGGGGTACTCTATTGAGGATATGTCAAGCAGAGAGAATGGCTTCCCCCCACATGTCATCAGATAATCCTGAACTTAAGAGCATGGCATTCATCATTTCTTTCAGAGTCCTATTCTTTCGTTCAGCTATACCATTTTGTTGAGGAACATAAGGAGCACTGAACTCATGTATGATTCCATTCTTCTCACAGAAGTCTTTTAAGGTATGAGAGCTATATTCTCCACCTCTGTCAGATCTAAACCTTTTGATTTTTCTATCAAGTTGGTTTTCTACTTCTGTCTTATATTTAATGAACATTTCTTCAGCCTCATCCTTAGTTTTTAGAAGATATACCCTAGTGAATCTAGAGTAATCATCTACAAAAGTGATGTAGTAATGTTTTCCTCCTTTGCTTCTAGTAGATTTGAAGTCTGCTAGGTCTGAATGAATTAAACCAAGAAGTTCTGACTGCCTAACAGCAACATGTTTACATGGTTTTTAGTGTATTTGGCTTCTACACAAATTTGACATTTAGAGAAGTCAGAAGTACTTGTAGCAGTTATTAGATCTAAGTTATTTAATCTCCTAATAGAAGCAAAATTGACATGCCCTAGTCGGCAATGCCATAAGTCTAAAGACTCAGCAATATAAGCAACAACAGATTTATTCATTGAATCAGAAACTACATTCAGAATGAAGAGTCCATCACTCAGATAGCCCTTCCCAACAAAGTCCCCACTGCGAGAAATAACAACCTTGTCAGCCTCAAAGACAAGTTTTAGACCTGCTTTGTTTAGTAAGGCACCAGACACGAGGTTGCGACGCAGAGATGGGACATAAAGGACGTTGCTGAGGGAGAGAGTCTTTCCTGATGTTAGTTTCAGCATGATAGTACCTTTACCAGCAACTCGGGAAGCAGCAGAATTTCCCATGAAGACGCAGTCTGTGTCCGCAGCATCCTTGAAGTCGTGGAACAGATCCTTGTTTGCGCAGAGATGTCTTGTCGCGCCAGTGTCTAGGATCCAATCAACGTTATTGGCCACCATGTTAGCTTCAACGATGACAGCAGCAATGACTTCATCTGGTTCAGCAAGGTTGGCTTGAGCAGCAGGGCCACCTTGTTTCTGGGGCGGCTTTTGGGTTCCCTGGCATTGAAAGCATTGGTAGGCTTTATGGCCAGGTTTGCCACACACATAGCAGACAACGTTCGGCTTTTGGACCTTGCTGTCTGGTTTGGTGAAGTGACTTGACTTCTTGTTCTGTCCTTGTTTAAAGGGCTTCTTCCCTTTGTTGTTGAACCTGGTTTTGTTGAAGGGGCCAGTAGATTCAACGATATTAGCTTTGACAGAAATGACAGGAGAAGAGTCAGGCTTATCTTTGAGGCGATTAGCCTCTTCAGTTCGCATATGACTGATGAGCTCCTGCAGGGACAGATCTTTCTTCTTGTGTTTGAGATGGTTCCTGTACTCAGCCCAGGAAGGTGGAAACCGCTCCAACAGCACGTTCGCTTGAAAGATCTCGCACATCTTCATACCTTCATTGAGAACATCTGCGGAAAGGTTCTCGTAGATGTGGACTTGTTCCATGATGGGCTTGTCGTCGAGCATTTGGAAGTGGAGCCACTTACCAACAACATACTTCTTCTTTCATGCATCATCAGATCCATACTTCTTTTCTCGGGAATCCCAGATTAGCTTTACGCACAGTCATCCATACTTCTTTTCTCGGGAATCCCAGAATCCTTCATATGATGAAGGATGTGACAACGAACAGTCTTGTTGTCTTTATCATATTTCGTAATTTCTGCAGAAGTAGAGGAGTTGGCAGGAGGAATAACAGCACCATCAACAGAAGTTGGTGGAGTGCCGGAAGGAGGAGGAAGAAGGGGACAATCTTTGAAAAGGACGTAGTCAATGTCAAGCTGTTCAAAAAACATCAAGAGTTTTTGGGACCACCGGTTGTAGTTGGTACCATCGAGGGGTGCCAACTTGGACAGATCGAGGAACGACTTAGAAGGAGTGACAACCATAGCAGATAGCGTAGTTGTTTTCAAATTGTTACGCCTGAAAGAGGATAGCTATGACTGCAGGAGCAAAACAGAGGGTTAAAAGAGCAGAGAGCTAAACGAGAAATAAAATATGAGATAAACGAGTGAAAACAGAGGAAGAAGGAAAAACTTATCCAGAGAAGATGAACTGCGCCGTGGCTATGCCACTGCCTTGAAAACAACTACGGTCCGACCGTGGTGGTAATCGGATGTGAAGCCGGTTGTTCCCCAAGGTTAATGATTTTCGCAGTGATTAGAAAAACTCTGGACAAAAGAGTTTATAAAGAGGAAAATATGGCTGTTGGAATTCTGCCATGAATACACAGCCATTAACAGCCATTAAATCAAAAATAGCTGTTGAAAAATCTGCCATGAATACGCAGCCATTAACAGCCATTAAAACAAAAATAGATGTTGGAAAAATGGCTGTTGGGAAACATAAAACGTATTGGGCTTTTTGAATTCTAAAAGGTTGGGCTAAAAAACACGAGGCAAAACTCGGGCACTCCGCGCGTGCACCCCCCCTGCGCAGGCACGACGCCAGCGCACACACGCTAAGGGTTTCCGGATCCGACGCCCAGATTTTCCATTCGGCTCAACCCGGATTGGGCTCGACCCCTTGCTTGGGCTCATGTGCACGCGAGCTACCCCCAATTTCTAGCCCATTAACAAGTCCAATAGCCCATATGAGAGAAGCCTATTATATACCCACACAAGGGTGTTTGCCTATCCAATGTGGGACTAAAAAAGAGAGTGGGAGTGAACAAATAGCCAAAGGAGCCATTAATTCCAACAATACATACCCCCTTCAAGCTTAATTCCTTCACTTCATATCTACATGGTCTTACACTACCACACACACTTCCTTCAACCACAATTTCAATATTTTGTTTATAGCTATTACAATATAATAATAAGTAAATTGATCCATTATTAGAGAAGAAAAGATAGAAGCGAGAGATACAGACATCTTAATAGTGATCAGACTAGCGGATAAAGCTTTGAGTGTCTATTTATGGTTCAACATTAGCATCAGCATCGTGAAGCTTACGATGCTTAACCGATTCATTTTATGATACCTTCAACTTCCGCTGTCAACCTTCTGTCATTAATGTGATGATAAAAATTAATTGATACTTTGATTACTTATTCTGTATAGGAATATCAAGCGTCTGCGTCGGATTGACTCCCCTCTTCTCCCTCAAAGGATGAGCCAGCGAAGAGCGACTGATTCCTTCGATTTATGATAGTGAGAATTTTAAGTCGTTTAGTGGGGTCCAGTGTTACAAAGGGGCTTCAGATGGTCCACCATACTTAAATTTTAAGAAAAAACAAATATATAGATATAGGAAAAAGGATGACTTTCAGGAGAAGGAAGCATTTGGATAGGAGAAGGAAATGGTCATTTCCACGCCAAATTCACACCCTCCTACACCACCACATACACACCCCTTGTCAACCACAATTTCCCCACGCAATGTTCACACTCTCCTACATTACCACATACGGTGCCTTCAACCACAATTCCAATGCTCCCCGTTGATAGCTATTTAAAACAAAATAAAAAGTAAATTAATCTATTATTAGAGAAATGAAGATAGAAGAGAAAAATACATATATCTTATTAGTGATCGGATCAATGAGTAAAGCTTTGAGGGGTCTATTTGTGGGTCAATATCAGCATCAACATCGTGAAGCTTGTGATGCTTAACTGATTCCTCTTATGATTCATTCAGCTTCCGCAGTCGACCTTCCGCCATTAATGTGATGATAAAAATTAGTTCCAACTCAACAAAAATAAAAAATATAGATAAAGAAAAAAGGGTGACTTCTAGTCAAAAGATGCATGTGGATAAGAAAAGGGTCGTTTCCATTCCAAATTCACACCCTCCTACACCACCGTATACACGCCCCCCTTCAACCATAATTCTAACCTGATATGTCTATTTTGCGGAGGCCCAACAGCATGGGCCCACAGGCGCATCCTACAACGCGAAATCGTGGGGGGTCCAAGCCCACCCAACGAAGCCCATGAGAGGACCCTGAACATCGATCCGACCCGACCCCGGAAACGCGCGAGTCACTCGCCCACTCCAGCGATAACCGTTCCCCCAAGCCTGCTGCCACTTAATAGCCGTTATGGGGAGGTGCTGGCATGGCGCGGGGAGCGGCGATGGGGAGGCGGATTGAGGGGGCACGATTGGGGGCGGACGAAGGACGTGAGTCATGGGTGGTCGCGACGAGAGGCCTATAAAAGGACTAGGAGGACGACTGAACAAAGGACCGCATCTCAGGTAACAAAACCTAAGGTACTCCATCAACGACCTAGTTCCCCCACTTCATCTCCTTCCCCCCGCTCGCGCCGGAGGACGTCGTTCCGATCTCCTCTCGAGTCAAACCGTCCCCGTCGAGCCTCCTCTTTCAGACTGTCATCTGACTTAGGCATCGGAGGGGATTTGGCCGGAACCAAGGTCCGGCCTCCCTGACAAGTGTTCTCGTCTGTTCAGGAAGACGTTAGATCCAAGTGCCGAAGCTTCCCTTCGACACCAGGCGAACGCCATCAAGCATCAGCCAAGACATCGAGGCCACCCCTCGATGCCAGGAGAGACCGAGGCCGAGCGCATCCATCCGAGCCGAGGCTTCCCCTCAGCTCCACGCCGGCCGCGCATCAAGCGAGACGACCGAGGCTACCCCTCGTCATCCGACCGACCGAGGCCGAGCGCACCCATCCGAGCCGAGGCTTCCCCTCAGCTCCACGTCGGTCGCGCGTCAAGCCAAGGTGCCGAGGCTTCCCCTCGTCGCCCGACCGTCCGAGGCCGAGCACCTCACACCGGGCCGAGGCTTCCCCTCAGCCCCCCAGAGGCCGAGGATCCAGACCCGGCCCAGCTGACGTGCTCTGCGTCGACTACATCTCCGATTCGCGTCACGTCTACACGCGCTCGACGCACCCAAGGGACCCGAATCGGCCCCTTGACCACGTTGACCGGGCAGTCCATGGTCAACGATACTGTAGTGAGAAAACACTCTGAAACATCTGACGCCGTCTGTGGGAACGAACTATCCCACGAAAAAACAAACCACACTTGCAATGGCACGCGCCTGCAACGGGAAGAGACGCATGCCCCCCATCCCGGAGGAGGGAAATGGCGCACCCAACAGCAACCTTGAGGGCGCACCCAACGGCAATCACCACGCCCCCTCAGCCGAAGAGACTGGCGAGTCCGAGCTGGCCACGCTGGAGCAGCTCCGAGCCCTGGCCCAAGAGACCAACGCGAACATTCAGACGCTGGTCGCGACGGTACAGCAGCTCATCGGCGCCGCGCCAGCCAACGGAGACGTGTTGGGCGACGGCCATCGTTGGGAGGGGCCCCCCGCTCCTGCGGTCCGCTGTGGTCGCTGACCACGGAAACCGAAGACCGAACACGGAGCGTCGGTTCACACTACCCGGCTTCTACCAGGCGAGATCGCGCGCCTCCTCCTCTTATCGCGAAAGGAGCAGGAGGGGTACCAAATACACGGGGGACGAATCGGTGACCGCGTCGTCTCATCGGCCATGATCACCCCACCGCAGAAGAAGTGATCGGCAC
This sequence comes from Scilla litardierei, assembly GCA_030789695.1. Classification (NCBI taxonomy): domain Eukaryota; kingdom Viridiplantae; phylum Streptophyta; class Magnoliopsida; order Asparagales; family Asparagaceae; genus Scilla; species Scilla litardierei. Next base: position 117,061,250 of record CM061137.1, on the reverse strand, counting down.
CACTCGATGGACCGATCACGGCTAAGCGGAAGCTCCCGCCGGAGGAGCAGGGAACGCCGGAACAGCCCCACCCCCAGTGTGGCGAAGGCCGTTGAGCCAGCCCAGCCAGCGCCTGTGCCACCTCCACAACCGAACGAGCCTGAGGTAGGCGGGTGTCGGACCCCTGGAGGCATCCACGGAGACCGGTGCCCCCTGTCGCGGAGAATAACCGACGCGCGGGTCCCCTCTCGATTCAAGATCCCGACGCTGGGGAAATACGACGGGATAGGAGATCCAGGGAACCATGTGATGGACTACGAGGGGGACATGTCCTTCCAGGGAGCCGATGATACCCTGCTCTGCAGGGGCTTTTATTCGCCCTCAGGGGAGCAGCGAGAACTTGGTACCGCAGCCTGCCCAGCCGCTCCATTGACAGCTTCGAGGAACTCACCCAGCTGTTCTGCAAACAGTTCATGGCAGGGCGACAGGTAATGCCTGATGCTGAACATTTGTTTAACATAGTGCAGGGCCCGACCGAGCCGCTCCGACAATTTATGCGCCGCTTCAACGCCGAGCGGCTGAACGTAAACAGCCCTCCCGACCTCGTTGTCCAAACGGCCCTAAAGAAAGGGCTGCGTCATAGAGGCTTGAAGAAATCTCTGCACAATGATCCCCCGAAAGATCTCGTTGGGATCATGGCGAGGGCCGAGCGCTTCATGTTGACCGAGGAGACCTTGGCCATCGAGGCAGGAAAGGCCAGACGAGGGACCAAGCGCGTCGATAGTGAGCGCCGCAGCCCCGAAGGGTACCGGACAGAGAAGAGGGCGAGAAACAAGCAACGGAGGGAGGATACGAGGGACGCCACCCCGGACGTCGTCCTCACTCAAGTACAGAAGGAAGAGCACGCTGATCGCCCCCCGCCGAAGACAAAAAGAGGGGAGAAAATGGGGAGAAGTATTGCCAGTACCACAAAGACAACGGCCACGACACTGAAGACTGCTGGCACCTAAAGAAGGACATCGAGAAGTTGATGAGCCGAGGGCACGCAAGGAACTTTACCGATGACCCGGCCCACGGAGAAGGAACATCCAAGCAGCCGACAAAGGAAAGAAGGTCAACGCCGTCCAAGGACCCCTCCGCATCATAGAGTGAGCAGGCGAGGCCCCCCCAGTCACCGCCTAGTCGGGAGGAGATTATCTAGGTTCACATCCACCCGTCTTGCTCTATTTCTTTTTTCCTCCAAATGTACTAGTCCAATAGGACCTTTAAGAGTACAAATGCACTCCTTTTTCCTTTTCTTCATCTCCGACGGAGTCAACATTTTGCTAAGGCTGCATAAGAGTGAAGACCGACACCTCACCGGACGGGGGGGTCAATCAAAACTGGTCCTAAGCCGAGGAGCTTCACCCTCGTTGACCGACTCTGACGCTCGTAAGTCTAGGGGCAATTCCCCCAGCCAGCACAGACGCCGACCGGTCCTAAGCCGAGGAGCTTCACCCTCGCTGACCGAATCCATCGCTCGTAAGTCTGGGGGCAATTCCCCCAGCCAGCGCAGACGCCGACTGGTCCTAAGCCGAGGAGCTTCACCCTCGTTGACCGACTCCGACGCTCGTAAGTCTGGGGGCAATTCCCCCAGCCAGCGCAGACGCCGACCGGTCCTAAGCCGAGGAGCTTCACCCTCGCTGACCGACACCATCGCTCGTAAGTCTGGGGGCAATTCCCCCAGCCAGCGCAGACGCCAACTGGTCCTAAGCCGAGGGACTTCTCCCTCGCTGACCTACTCCATTGCTCATAAGACTGAGAGCGACCCCCGCAGCCAGCGAAGACGGTTAGACCGACTCCATTGTTATAGGACTGGGGGCAACCCCCCCAGCCAATAAGGACATCAACCAACTTGTCCACTCGAGGGACTAGGGGCGACCTCCCGGAGGAAGAAGGCGAGCGACCACCATCAGCAGAGGAGCCGAAGTCGCAGCAACAAAGCAAAATGCGCGGAAAATTCAAGTAGGCCAATTTCATTTCCAACAGTTAACCGAGGTACAAAAGTGTGTCTTTTTACAGAAAATCGAAGTGGAGGAACCTCCTTACAAATAATTCACTCTCGGCGAACAACAAAATTCGTCACCCACGAAAACTAGGGTGACACCGGCAGAGCAAAACTTGTCGACCAAGAACACAAAATTGCTGGCTTAAATGAACATCCTTGTAATCAGCAATTGTTTGCCCTGAAGCAGAGAGCCGGTAAAGATGCCAATGGAGATTGCAAGGTCAGGGATCCATTTCAAGTAGGCTGGGCCAAAGCGAAGCGGATGCTGAAAGATTTGAGGATAAAAACAAGGATGACAGGCCGGGAAGGACGACCTAGGGGACCCGGGCTCGGGAGGACGCATCCTCGGGCGCCTCACCCTGCTCGGAGCGAGGGGGATCGGCAGGCGGAAGGGCTTGCAGGACGCGCTCCGCACAATCCCGGAAGGAGGACTGGACGACTTCGACAATCCGGGGGCCGATAAGGTCTTCATACTTACAGAAGGCCCCCCTGAGGACCTCGAAGATCCTCTCCCCCAGAGTCCCGACGACGCCCCTCTCCACCTCATCCGCGAACCGCGCCACCTGACGCCGATCCGACAGTTCCCTCTGGAACTCCTCCCTCTCCAGGCGGAACGACTCCGCCGCTTCCCCGGCCGACCGCCGAGCGTCCTCCAACTCCCCCTGGAGATCGGCCACTCGTCCCTCTAGCTCGGCCACCCGGAGCTTGAGTTGCCGAGACTCCATCTGGGCCGCCACCGCAACTACATCCGCCGCCCCAACCCGCTCGTGGTCCTTTGCAGAGGACTCCTCCAACTCCCTCAAACGGACAGCTCGACGCTGCGACTCGACAGCGAGTGTTGAACCCTGAATGACAAGACATGAGCCAAGAAGAAAGCGAAGGAAAGAAAGGAACAGTGGGATAGCCAGACCTGCTGAAGGATCCAGACCAAGATGTCCGACACCTTGTCGGCGGGGGCCCTCTCGAGGAGACCACGGTCCCAGGGGAGGACGGAGCCCTCGGCCAACTGCTGAGCCAAGGCTTGGTCGACAAACACCGAGTCTCCGGAGGTGACCTCGAGGGAGGCCGAGCAGCTCGCCAACAGGGCACCGATTCCCGATAGTGGAGGCAGGGCCGCTGCGACGGGGGTGGTCGTCAGGGTCACTGGAAGATCCTCGGTGGCCGCCGCCGGGGGCACGGAGCGCACCGGACTGGGGGGATCCGCGCCTTCCTTCCTCCTCTTCCCTCCGCAAGGCTCGGCAGGCGCCGAAGGGGAGCGCTTCCGCCTCGTGCCGCCTCCACCCTTGGAGACAAGAGGGGGCGCGCCAGGCGCAAGAGGAGCTGCACCGGACCCATCATCACCCCCACCACCTGGGCCGGTGGGACGGATCCGGCTCTTGCGACCTCCCCGGGGAGGGGACTACCAGAAGTAGAGACGGGAGGCGCGGCCGCCACCTTGCCCACGGTGGGCTCGGCTCGGCGCACCTCCTCCTCGACTGTCCGCCGAGGCGCTCTCCCCGAGGTGCTGCCTCGGCTCCGAGCGGTCCCACGCCGAATCAGCTCATCGACGTTGCGGGTGAACTCGCGACCAGCCATTCCTGCAAGCGAAACCGAAATCAGGGTAAGCCACAGGGCAATCCAGGACTAAAAAAGCGACCTACCCGGAGACCACAAGACGGCCTTCAGGAGTAGGTCGTCCAGCAAAGGCCAGATAGACTTCGCCTCCAAGGGGAGGGCCGACAGCAGCGCGACGGCCGCCTGATCAGCCTCGGAGAGGGTTAGCGTTCGACGAGGCCGACCTGACCCACCCCAACCTGTCAAAATCTGAGCATCCTCAAGGAAGACTACGAAGACATAACCCGAGCTCCAATCCCCCGCCCAGTGGGGTGGCCCGATCAGGCATTCCCTCCCCGCGCGGGCTCGGAGGTGCAGCCATGACCCTAGACCGACCGTCTGGATCTGATAAAAATAGAAGAGGAGGGGGAGAGATGGCTCCAGACCGCGAGTGCAGCAGAGCATCACAAAGCCTGTCAGAACCGCAACCGAACAGGGGGTAAACTGGCAAAGGGACACCATGAGGTACTCCATGACTTGGATAAAGAAGGGATTGAGCGGGAAATGAAGACCCAGACGGAACATCTCGACGTAAACGCCGACTTCGTTGCTCCTCGGAAGACAGATCCGCTCGTCGATGAAAGGGACTCGAACATCATACGGGTGACAGAGGTACCTTCCCCGATTCTCCACAGCCGCCAGAAAAGGAGTCCTCGACGGCGTTCTGAGGATAACCGGAGGTACATTAAGCCGCGCGGCAATCGACGCCACATCATCGCCAGCATAGTCTGGGAAGATCTTCCCCTTCCATTTGTCTCGGAGGGAACGGCTCCCCGAGGAGGAACCGGATCCCACAGATCGGGGCCCGCCACGCCTGGACTCAGGAGGATCCCTCGCCCCTTGGCCAGAGCCACCTATCCTAAGAGCAGCCATAATATGAGGATGGGAAAGGAGTTACCTTTTTGTTTATTTGGAGAAGGCAAGAGAACGAAGGCGGCGGAAGACTCCGAGTTTGTGGAAAGCCCAGAACAGAGAGAAGAGCGAGGAAGAAGTTGGGATCAAAGCAGCCGGTGCACTTATATACAAGACCCAGGGGCGAATTCAAAACGCCTGACAGGAACGCGTGGCAAGCCTCAAAGAGCCGGCGGCGTTTCGAAATCGGCGCCAAGGGAAGTCATATCGATCCGCCTCATCATGACCTTCATTTATGACCACGCCTCGACTGACGCGCCAATCGGAACCCCAGGAGTCACATCGGTCGAACCGAACCGGCCAAGGCCGATCGGCCCAACCGATGGGGGCAATTAATACGTCTATTTTGCGGAGGCCCAACAGCATGGGCCCACAGGCGCAGCCTACAACGCAAAATCGTGGGGGGTCCAAGCCCACCCAACGAAGCCCATGAGAGGACCCCGAACATCGATCCGACCCGACCCCGGAAACGCGCGAGTCACTCGCCCACTCCAGCGATAACCGTTCCCCCAGGCCCGCTGCCACTTAATAGCCGTTATGGGGAGGTGCTGGCATGGCGCGGGGAGCGGCGATGGGGAGGCGGATTGAGGGGGCACGATTGGGGGCGGACGAAGGACGTGAGTCATGGGTGGTCGCGACGAGAGGCCTATAAAAGGACTAGGAGGACGACTGAACAAAGGACCGCATCTCAGGTAACAAAACCTAAGGTACTCCATCAACGACCTAGTTCCCCCACTTCATCTCCTTCCCCCCGCTCGCGTCGGAGGACGTCGTTCTGATCTCCTCTCGAGTCGAACCGTCCCCGCCGAGCCTCTTCTTTCAGACTGTCATCTGACTTAGGCATCGGAGGGGATTTGACCGGAACCAAGGTCCGGCCTCCCTGACGAGTGTTCTCGTCTGTTCAGGAAGACGTTAGATCCAAGTGCCGAAGCTTCCCTTCGACACCAGGCGAACGCCATCAAGCATCAGCCAAGACATCGAGGCCACCCCTCGACGTCAGGAGAGACCGAGGCCGAGCGCATCCATCCGAGCCGAGGCTTCCCCTCAGCTCCACGCCGGCCGCGCATCAAGCGAGACGACCGAGGCTACCCCTCGTCGTCCGACCGACCGAGGCCGAGCGCACCCATCCGAGCCGAGGCTTCCCCTCAGCTCCGCGTCGGTCGCGCGTCAAGCCAAGGTGCCGAGGCTTCCCCTCGTCGCCCGACCGTCCGAGGCCGAGCACCTCACACCGGGCCGAGGCTTCCCCTCAGCCCCCTAGAGGCCGAGGATCCAGACCCGGCCCAACTGATGTGCTCTGCGTCGACTACATCTCCGATTTGTGTCGCGTCTACACGCGCTCGACGCACCCAAGGGACCCTAATCGGCCCCTTGACCATGTTGACCGGGCAGTCCACGGTCAACGATACTGTAGTGAGAAAACACTCTGAAACATAACCTAACACGAAATATAATTCCAATGCATATCTTTAATCACATATGGAAATATCCCAATACAATATTCAATAAAGCATATTTACATGCACTTTCAAGAATTCTAAAGTACATCTATTACAACTAAATAAGACTTGAGCATCTCAATTTCTTAGAAACTTTTACTCCTCTTTAAAGTGTCCAAGTCACCTTTATAAAGAAAATGAATATATGTGACAAATATCAAATGGTTTCTTTTTGGAAAAACTGATCATGGATCTGTGGCATAGCTTTATAGATTAGATTTGGTTCCCAAAGTAGGATCTAATGTATGATTATTTATTGAATTTGAAGAATTTTTGCCTAACATTAATGTGTTTTTTAATTAAAAGAAAAGTAAAAGGAGAGAGGTAAGATGTTTCTTCCAAGCACAAAAGTCAAAAATAAAACTTAAAATGAAGGCCCCCCACTCTCCTCCTCCATGATTCCCTTCAAAGTAAAGCAACCCCCTTCCTCTTAAAGCCTGAAGGCTTGTTGCTGATGGACAGTTGCAATCCATTGGTGAAGGTGAGGATGCCTCTGTTGGAGAAGCAGGGCACGTGCAGGGCTTCTGTTTTGATGTGCGCCTGCACGTGCTCTGTTTCTCCACCATGGGCTCCTGTCCTCAGGCAGCATGCATGCATATGAAGCCTTTTGATTTCGGAGGAGGGAGGTTAGTGTGCGTGGTTCAAAACTCTACCTCTCCAAAACTGATTTCTTGTCTTAATTGCTTTGAGACTTAACTATTCCAAATTTCCAATTATACATGTATGCTGGTTTCATGCGTAGCTCATTTATGACACAAACTAGGTATAATTTATGTAGGGAGTTGATACGTGCACCCACCGTTTTACTAACATGCACAACCACGATACTATTTATTTACAAGTTTGCCACTCGAATTTACTCGCCGTGCACAACAAATTTAATGGCAAACTGGTAAATAAGTGGTTGTGCGTGCGAGTATAACGGTAGGTTGGCGAAGCAACTCCCTTCATGTATTGTGATTTGTGGGGGTGTTTCTTCTTTTGCTTCTTGTTTACATGCTTGAGAGTTGAGAACATGCACATGCATGTATATTGCATCCACGGACATGCACTGGTATTGGCTACATCTTATATATGCTCGACTGATTCACCAATTGAAAACTCAGAATATCGACCAAGTATGTGATATGGTAATTATATGATGCACCAATCGTTGCACATCTCTTCCTATCTTGTTGAGATTAAAATATGACGCAACATGTATCTTGAATAAATAAAGATGACGTTAAAGATCAACATCGAAATCTGACAATCCAACCATCATGGTTCCAAATGACTTGGTAGGCTCAAGATCTGATCTGATGAATTTGCCCACCGGACTTGACTTAGAGATGGGTGAGTTTGACCCTCCACTCGATGCGCAGCTGAAGAAACTTGTCAAGCTTGATGTCTTCGAAAGTAGTTAAGTTTCTTTAGCACAAATATTTGATTTGACACGTAAACTGTCTGGTTAATATAACGCCAACACATGAACACTTGAGCTTTGAGACATGCCATGTGGAGAATTAAGGGAGAGGGAGGAGCCAACAGTCTATGAGTACTGCTAGTCACATTACACAATTTTTTGCGAAAGATTACATTGTGAACATCCTCCATCCCATCCAACTCCTCTTTATCTTCCTCATCCAACTCCTCCTCCTAAAATTAAACCCAATTTTTTTTTTCAAAAAAACAATTAATTCCACCAAGTTTAATCCACCAAGTTTAATCAATTAAACCATACGTGACCCTTGGAGATATTTGCCCGAACATTAAAATTATTTGTCACTAAAAATGCAAAGTCATCACTCGAGTCCTCAAACACAAGCAATGATTTTGAATTTTTTTTGAGAACCCAATTAACAGAGCAACAACGATGTCGAGAAGGTTGCGGAAGTCGGTGGCATATTGGTGGTTGATACGACTATTGTTGACGAGCCTGCTAGCAAGATTGGGCCCCGCCGGATGAGGCCCACGGGGAAAACGCGGCCCAATCAACAAGGCCCCCGGGAACTCTCAAACTCGAACCACCCCCGGACCGGCACACGATCTATGGGAGAAACCACTCCCCCGAAGAATGGGGGCATTAAATGCCCGTCGGGGAGCTCCGGAATGGGCTGGCCCGCGACACTGGCAGGCACCATGACGGGCGTAGTGGCGGACGGCGAACGGCGTGACGGCATGACCAGGGACAAACGGCTCCCCTATGATGCCGACAGGCGCCATCGTGGGGAATGGCGTGGCGACGTGGGCGAGAGGCAATCGCGGCGGATCCACCTATAAAAGGACACGAGGGACAACGGAGCAAGGGATCAAACCCCAGGTATTCTAACCGAAGGTATACCATCAACGACCTTGGTCTTTCGCCATTCCTTTTCCCTCCCCCAGCTCGCGCCGTGGGTCAGCATATCGATCTCCTCTCGAGTCGAGCCTACCCCGCCGATTATCCTTCAGACCCTGATCTGACTTAGGCATCGGAGGGGATATGGCCGAAACCAAGGTCCGGCCACCCTGACGAGTTGTTTCTCGTCTATTCAGGGAGAAGCAGACCGAGGCGCCGAGGCTACCCATCGACGCTCGTCCGACCGAGGCCGAGTCCATAGAAACCGAGCAGAGGCTTTCCCTCCGCTCTGCTTCAACCGGGAGCCGACGCCCTGCTCAGATCCGGCGCTCGTCCCTGACGCCATCTCCAACCCGCACTGAGTGCACGTGCGCTCAACACTCCCAAGGGGTTAACATCGACCCCTTGACCACGTTGACCACTCAACCCCTGGTCAACGATCCTGTGGTGAGAAAACACCCGTAAACATCTAGCATCGTCTGTGGGAAAGCGAAGCAAGCCCACGTCAAACCACCGGAATGGAAACCATTTGCAATGGAGCGGAGCGCCTGCCCCCCATCCAGGAGGAGGGAAATTACATTCCCTCCGAAAATCAGCTCAACCACACCACCGAGGGGACAGGTGAGTCCCGATCGGTCACCCAAGAGCAGCTCCACACCTTCGCCCAGGAGACTAACGCCAACATCCGGACGTTGGCCGCCACGATTCAGCAACTCATCGGCGACGTGCCCGTCCAGGGAGATGAGCTGAGTGAGGCCCACCGCTGGGGAGGAGACCACCAATCCGTGCGGTCCGCCGTGGTCACTGACCACGGGAACAGAAGGCCCAACCTGGAGCGGCAATTCACTATGTCAGGCTTCAACCCAGCACGGTCTCCCACCCCCGCCTCGTATCACGAGGAAGGCAAGAGGGGCTTCGAGCAATCTGAGGGGAGGTCGACGACCGCCTCGACTAGACGATCATATTCATCCAGGCACCGGCGGGACGATCGCCGAGACTTTGGGGATCGGTCCCGTCGGAGCGGAAGTCCCCCGGGCGAAGCAGGATAGGCGGGAGCGCCGGGGCAGGAAAAGGGACGCGCCCAGAAGGAGCCCCGCCCCCGGCTTTCGGGGACACTAGGGGCGGCCAAGCCTGAACCCGTCCCCCCACTTTCGCCTGGCGAGCGCGAGATGAACGAAGGAGGACGGCTGGGGGGCGTTAATGGTGAACGATGCCCCCTGACCCGGAGGATAACTGAGGCACGAGTGCCCTCGAGTTTCAAGGAGCCGACGCTAGAGAAGTACGACGGCACGGGCGATCCCGCCGACCACGTGATGGACTATGAGGGGGTCATGGCATTTCAGGGGGCGGACGACACCCTGCTATGTAGAGGTTTTTATTCCACCCTCCAGAAAGCGGCAAGGACATGGTACCACAGCCTGCCCAATCGATCCATCGATAGCTTCGAGGAGCTCGCCCAGTTGTTATGCAGACAGTTCGTGGCCGGACGGCGGGTAAAGCCGGATTCGGAACTTTTGTTTAATGTGGTGCAGGGTCCCAGGGAATCCCTGAGGCACTTCATGCGCCGCTTCAACACAGAGAAACTCAACGTAGAGAGCTGCCCCGAGCTGGTAGTGAAGACTGCCCTGAAGAAGGGGTTACGGGACCGGGGCCTGAAGAAATCGCTGCACAACGACCCCCCGAAGGACCTTGCCGGGGTCATGGTGCGAGCTGAGCGCTTCATGCTGACGGAAGAGGCCCTGGCCGTCGACGAAGGAAGGGCCAAGCGAGGATCCCAACGTGACAAGAGTGAGCACCGCGGCTCGGAAGAGCGACGACTGGAGAAAAAGGCACGTGGCAAGCAGCGAAGAGAGGACCCGCAGCACACCCAGCTGAACGCGGCCCCGGATGTGGTCCTCGCGCAGGCACAGAAGGAGGGGCGCATAAACTGACCTCCTCCGAAGATGAAAAGGGGCGGGAGAGACAAAGAAAAATACTGCAGATATCACAAGGACAACGGCCACGACACCGACGACTGCTGGCATTTGAAGAAAGATATAGAGAAGCTAGTGAGTCGGGGCCACTTAAAGAACTTCACCGACGATCTTGACCCAGGCGAGGGGACGTCCAGGCAGCTGGACAAAGGGAAGAAGGTGAACGTGGTCCAGGCGCCCCTGCGCATCATCGAGTGAGCGGACGGGACCGACGGCCGCGACCTCGTCGGACGGGGGGCAGTCTCGCCCAGGACTCCTAGTGTCTTTTTGTTTGTTCTCCTCCAAATGTATTGCACTATGGGATGAAGAAGAAGAAGGTGCCTTATTGATACAAACGCGGTCTCCTTTTCCGCTTTTTGATGAATGGCACGATTGGGAACTCGATCTCCTCACCCAGAGGGACTGCTTCAACTCGACAGACCGGAGGCCCCAGACCGAGACAATCGGCCGTAAGGCTGGGGGCACCTCCCCCAGCGGGCCGATCTAAAAACCCGCTCATAAGGCTGGGGGCAACTTCCCCAGCAGACGGGGACATCGGTCGGTCGTAATTCGAGGGATAGCTTCCCTCGCCGACCGAACGATCCGCCCGCTCGTAAGGCTGGGGGCAACTCCCCCAGCAGACGGGGACATCGGTCGGTCGTAAGCCGATGGATAGCTTCTCTCGCCGACCGAACGACCCATCCACTCGTAAGGCCGGGGGCAACTCCCCCAGCAGACGGGGACATCGGTTGGTTGAAAGTCGGGGGATAGCTTCCCTCGCCGACCGAACGACCCGCCCGCTCGTAAGGCCGGGGGCAACTCCCCCGGCAGGAGGTGACGTCGGTGGTTACAAGCCGAGGGGCAGACCCCTCGCCAACTTAAGAACCCACACGCTTGGAAGGCTGGGGGTGACTCCCCCGGACGAGGGACTCGGCGGATCTTAAGCCAAGGGGCAGCCCCCTTTGCTGAACGGCCGATCCTACTGACCGCGAGACGGGGAACAGCCCAGCCTCCTGCGGAGTGACTATTTAAGCAAACCAAGCGTAACGGCTAAAAGAAAGACTATGGCGAAAATACAGTAAGGAGCCAAAAAGGCTAAGGGTCCCCACGGGGCGGAAAACCCCCAGCATCGAAACTATGTAAATAAAGTCGTTAAAAATTACATGCCCAAAAAAGGAAGAAAAGGGGGGGCGAGATACAAAGGCCTAAGGCCCTGGGGCACGGGAGGAAGCATCCTCTGGCACCTCGCCCTGCTCGGAGCGCGGGGGATCAACGGGGGGAAGTGGCTGTCGGGCGTGCTCCACAAACCGGTGGAAGGAATCCCGGACGACGTCAACGATCCGAGGGGCGAGAAGGTCCTTGTAGGAACTGAAGGCCTCCCTAAGGACCGCCGTGATCCTTTCCCCCAGGACCCCGCCGGCACCCCGCTCCACCTCATCGACGAACCGGGTCATCTGGCGCAGGTCTGCCAGCTCGCTCCGGAGATCGCTCCTCTCCTGGCGGAACGCCTCCTCCGCCTCTCGGGCTGACCTCTGAGCATCGTCCAGCTCGCCCCGGAGATCCATCACCTGACTGGCAAGCTCGTCCACCCGGCGTCGCAAGTGACGAGCTTCCATGCGCGCCTCTCGGAGGGCCACCTCGGCGTCCCCGGCCCTTGCTCGCTCTCGGACCAAGGTCTCTTCCAACTCCCTCGCCCGGGCCGCACGACGTTGCACCTCGACGGCCATCGTGGTGGCCTGCTCAAAGAAAGAAGTTATACTGGGAACAATCGAGAGACTGATTCAAAAACAGCAGGGCAGCCGAACCTGTTGAAGCTGCCAGACCAGGGTGTCCGACAGCTTGTCGGTAGGAGCTCTTTCCATCAGAGCTCGATCCCTCGGGAGGACCGAGCCATGCGCCAGCTGGTTAGCCACGGTCCGGTCGACGAACACCAAGTCCCCGGGGGCAAACTTGGGGACCGCCAATGCATTCGCCAGCATACCACCGGCCCCCACCAGGGAAGGTTTGGCCGAGACAGTGGCAGTGGTCACCAAGGTCAGCGGGAGGGCCTCGCCGGAGGTCGGCGGCACCCCGGGGACCACCGGGGCGCGGGTCTCCCCACCCTCCTTCCGCATCTTCCTCTCGCTGGGACCGGCGGAGGTAGGAGGGGAGCGCTTATGCCCCGCACTGCGACCCCCCGAGGGCGCCCGGGGGAGGGGATCGGCACCCGTATCTCTCCCCTCTGTTGGGGCAGGGCGGGGAAGCTCGGCCCCCGGAGCCTCGCCTTCGGGAAAGTTCTCCATAACCGGGGGGAGGGTGATCGCCACTGCCGCGGGCTCCACTTTACCCACGGTCGGCTCGGCCTGACGCACCTCGTCGTCAACGGTGTGGCGAGGCGCCTGGCCCGAGGGGTTCCCTCGGTTTCGGCTCGAACCCCTCCGGATGAGTTCATCAATGTTGCGGGTAAATTCGCGCCCAGCCATATCCGCGGAAGAAGAAAAAATCAGGGTAAGCAAAAGGGGGAACAGAAAAAGGGAAGGGCCTACCGGGGGACCATAAAACAGTCTTGAGAAGTAGGTCGTCCAGCAGGGGCCAGACCGACTTCTCCTCTAAAGTAAGAGACGATAGCAGCCGAGCAGCTGCCTGGTCGGCCTCGGAGAGGGCCAACGACAAGTCGTACTGACATAGCCCTCCCCAGCACGTCAATATCTCGGCGTCCTCAGGAAAGACGACAAAGACGTAATTCGAGCTCCAGTCCCCCACCCAACGGGGCAGACCGAGCAGGCATTTCCTCCCCGCACGAGCCCGGAGGTGCTGCCACAACCTTTGGCCGACTGCTGGACCCGATAGTAATGAAAGAGAAGTGGAATGGACGGTTCAATGCCATGGGCATGGCAGAGCATGATAAACCCGGTCAGCACCGCCACGGAGTACGGGGTCAGCTGACACAAGGATACCGTCAAGCGCTCCATGAATTGGATGATGAAGGGATGAAGGGGGAAACGGATGTAATGCCCTACAAGCTACTGCACAAGTACTAGAGGGGGGTGAATAGTACTTTAAAAATAACGAGGAGTATAATTCCTAATTATAATGCAACCAACTACCAAATCAATTTGCGGAAGCTTAAATTGAATGACAACACAAAATTAACAACGCTAACAAGAGATGTTACTGGGTTCGGATCCACCCAAGTCTCCCCGACTTGTTCCCGGTGATCCTACGTCCCAACCACCCGGATCCCCTCCGGATACTTGAGTTAGAAACCCTAACTCAAGATTTCCACTATGAAATACTTGTGAAAGACCTCCACAAGTCAAATCATACAAAATGTAACTTGTGACTCCCACAACCTGGGATCACAACCACACTCTCACACCCGAGAGTGAATCTTACAAATCAAATATGAAATGAAATAAGAAAACTTCTTACCGAACAAAATACCTATGCCTTGAGTATTGCTTACGAATTAGGGCAAGGATGATTTTGGGGAAGAAGTGGCACCAAACCCTAGCTCCAAGATGTAGAACAGCGATGGAGAGCTTTGGGGATGTTGGTGACCTAGAATCAAGCACTTGGCTTGGAAGGCTTCACACTCAATCAATCTCTCTTTGGAAGTAAGAGTTAGGAGAGATTAATGAATGGAGGGAATGAGCTTTGAATGACCTTGGATTGATTTCTCTTGAACTCTAAACTTGCATTAATATCAGCCTTGGCAGCAATGAATGCAGCCCAACAAGTATTTATAGGAATGAAGAGAGAGAGAGAGAGAAACGTTTCAATTAGGGCTCCAACGGCTCTTTTCTGAACACAACTAGTCGGTCAAAGAACAATCACCGACCGACTAGTTCATCAACTAGTCGGTCGGTCAATTAACGAAAACCGACTAATGGGTGAACAGAGAAAAGATCAAAGCACAGACATATGGAACTAGTCGGTCTAAGAAGAGTCACTGACCGACTAGTTTCACAACTAGTCGGTCGGTTACTCAACGTGGACCGACTAACAGATAAAACTGAAGTCTGAGAAGAATTAGACTTAGTCGGTCCAAGAACAAATGTTGACCGACTAATTCACCAACTAGTCGGTCACCAAATGAACATAGACCGACTAACAATAAACAGTAAGTATGGTGAAAAATTTGGCATGAACAGTAAACTAAACTAGTCGGTCTAAGAATAAAAGTTGACCGACTAGTTCATCAACTAGTCGGTCGATCAATGAGCACAGACCGACTAATGATAAACAGTAGCTCAAGTGAAAATGTGCATGTTCAGGGAAAGCTCAACTAGTCGGTCACAGAAGCATCACTGACCGACTAGTTCACAAACTAGTCGGTCGGTGAGTCAACTTAGACCGACTAACTGTAAACAGTAAAGAGCTAAGAATTAACTGACAGAAACTAGTCGGTCCAAGAAGCTTGGATGACCGACTAGATCACCATCTAGTCGGTCAGTTCTTCTTCTTGAACCAACTAACATGCACAAGAAGTCCCGAATCGAAGCGCGAAGCTTCGGGAAGAATTGTATGGACTTCTACTAAGATCCTAGAGCTAAGATATGAGCGTTATGAAGATTTAAAACGTAAGACCTACTCAAGGCTTAACATTCTACGAAAGAAGCTTAAAGACTATAAATTAAACTTGACGATACCGTCTTCAATAGCTTCAATCGAATCTTCATGACTTCTAAATAGGTCCATAAGCTTCAACGAAGCTTTAAGCATACGATCACGTGCTTTGAGAAGTCTTGAGACGTCGTAATTGTTATTCATGTGAATTTGGCGACGATCTCCATAACTGCGCTCACAAAGTGTTAGTACATATTATATTTATGTTTGTTCATCATCCAAAACCAAATCCGGGGAGTCCAATATCCAACATTCTCCCCCTTTTTGGTGATGACAAACCAACATAAATAATAATCAAAAATAATAATTCAAATGAAATTTACTTACTCCCCCTGCATTGATGACACGTTAATTTTCAATTTAAACAAAAATAATACGCATCAAGCAGACGAGTGAAGTATATTAAATGAGAATCGATTATTGAATTATTGAAATACCAAACGTAGGTTATTGAAATATCGGATTTGAAAATCCATTTATATATCTTAACTCCCCCTGAATCTAACACAACAATTTAGATTCTTGGAGAAATGCTTTAAATTTTCATTTGGCACATCGTTATTATTATATCTCTCCCCCTTTGGCATAAGCAAAAAGAGCGGGAGGATAACAACGACAACAACAATGGCCTCAAATTAAAAGCACGGGAGTCGAAGAATACGACGACGGCTCAAGTGACACCAAAAAGAAAAATACGAGTAGAATCAAGGCGTGTCAATGATACCAAAGTCGAAAAATCGTAAAACGAAATCATCAAAACTCAAATCTTTTTAACGGATTGAGTTATGGAATATACTATCCAATATCAACATTTCTTGGTTAATTTAGTGCATGGAAAACAATTCTATGTTTCCATAGAAGAAATTTCTATTAAACCAAGTTAATATCGTCGAGCGACGAATTCAAACATCAGAGACATTAAAAATTAGAAATTGCACAATATAATGAAATGTCAACTGCGATGCATATATATATATATATATATATATATATATATATATATATAATGAAGCAGAGTACATCACCGACATACAACAAAAATACATCATGATATGACAAAATATCCGAGTGTCAACAAAAAATACATCATCATCAACTATCAAAAAGACATCATCAAAAAAATCCAAAATACATAGCCACCCACACTATCCTACCCAACAACTCTGACAACTAGATATATCATCCAATGAGTATCAGGAGAGGCCTCGAAGAAACTCAAGAGGCAGCGGGAGGACCAGAAGCAACTGCAGGCTCAGCAGGAGCAGAAGAGGTGACTGGATCAGCAGAGACGTCCGGAAGATCAGCAGGAGGAACGGCTGAAGTGGCAACCTCTGAAGCAGCAACCGTAGTGGCCTCGGGAGCACCAGTCGGAGTATCCACCACAGGAGTGGCGGCAACAGGTGTGCTCTCGGGGGCACCGGCAGAAGAAGCAGCAACAGCATCACCGGAAGTGGAAGCACCAGCAGCAGTGCCCTCGGGGGCACGAGTCGAAGCACGACAGAGCTCCTCAACGTCCTCCTCAGCCATGTCATCTAACTCCTCATCCTCAGAAACGGAAGGAGGAAGATCAACACCCAGCAGACGAGCTATACGGCAGACTACCTCCTCGGTACGAGCCAAGCGAGACTCGTGACGACGAAGCAACCGTACGACCTCATCCAGGGTGGCAGAGGGAGCAGTAGAGGCACTGGCAGAGGCAGGGGCAGACGCTGAAGGTGTCGTCCTCTGAACGTGACGAAGAGCCGCAAGAGATTTCTTGACGGCCGTCGCATTCAGGGGAGGACCAAGGGGACGCTCATCGTCACGAGGCAACGTGACACGAAAATGACGAAAAACGAGGGTCAACATGCAAGGAAATGAGATATGAGCCGATTTATTGGACTTTCGAATACACTCGAAAGAGTCAATCTTATCGAGTATAATTCGAGCCCAATTAATCGAGCTCCCCATGAAGATCGCATAGATAAGCTTCAAAAATGGCTGGGATGGTAAAGATGAGGAGCCGTACTTGGGAAGCAAGCACGACTTCAGAATCAGATTTAGGACCCACGCATTAGGCTTGAATGATTTAGATGGCACGCCAATCATGGCAGGAGGGATCTGATGGAAAATCTCTGAAAGGATGGTCTGATCAAGAGAAGAAATATCATCTACCGAGATATCAGAGTGAAGAAGGCCAGACGAAGAGATACCCAAAATCTCTCCTAAGATTTCCGCAGTGAGGACTATAGGAGTCCCCAAAACGGTCGTCTCAACAGAGTGGGTCTGATCGTACTGACCCCGGATCCTATTCGCGTAGAAAAGCTTAACTAATCTAGGGTAGGGGTGAGGATTCGCCTTCGGGTCATATCGAAGGTAATCGAGAAGACCCGACGACGACAGAAGATCAGCTAACCCTATAAAGTCGCTAAACTGGACGAAATGCTCCAGAAGCAGCGGGCAATGTTCGATACGGTTATACGCCGCGAGACACAAAGGGTCATCACGACATAAGGAAATATCGACACCGCCCACCGGCATCGGACCCTTTCCCTTAGGCTTACGGGTAGACGTACGAGGGTGGGTGCTAGACTCGGGATGAATAGGAGGAGTGGGTTCCCTATGAGTCTCGGTCTCGGGGTTATACTCCGTATCGGAATCGGTAGGAGTATGGAACGTAGAGGCAGAGGCAAGAATTTTGGCCTTAGGCTTAGGTTTGGGTTTGGGTTTCGGTTGACCTCTAGGTTTAGCGGTCGTCGTCCTCTTCTTCTTGAGAGGAGGCGAAGACGACGAAGGAAAGGTGGACTTGGCTCTACGCTTCGGAGGGGTTGGATGCTCGGGATCCGAAGAGTTTGGATCAACGGTCATCGGAGAGGGGCTAGTCGGAGTGATCGGAATACGTGTTCTTGCCATAGTCGAAGCAAGACACGGGACAAGGAGATCAAACGAAGAAGCCCTAGCCGAAAAATAGATAAACCCTAAGAACCCTAGAAACCGAGCAAGCCCTAGCTCTAGGAAAGGAAATCTAACCCTAGGAGGAGAGGAGATCACCTAGAACGAGGGGCCGACGGAGGAGATCGACGGAGATGGCCGGAAAATGGCCGGAGATCGATCGGAAGTCGAAGGGTTTTGAGGGGAATCGGGATTTCGAGCTGGAGGAGAAAGAGAATAGACCGATTAGAATGAGAATAGACCGACTAAAATGAGTTTAAGTCGGTCGAGATCGCAAAATACCAAACAGTCCCTGGCACAACTAGTCGGTCACAGTTCAAGCACTGACCGACTAGATCACGATCTAGTCGGTCGGTCAATGAGCTTGAACCGACTAGTTGTAAACAGTGGCTGAACCAAGATATACTGACAAGATTTAGTCGGTCTGCGTTCATGTACTGACCGACTAGATCTCAATCTAGTCGGTCGATCACTGAACATGAACCGACTAAAGAGTCAAAAACTTGAAAAACAAGTTCTCTCCACAATACGCTTGGACGATATATCTCAAAACTCTCAATAATCATCTAAACTACCCCATTAAACATCGAAAACTCAAAGTTTGACGATTACGCACAAATCGAACGAAAAATCAAAAATATCACATAAATTCCGAAAAATCCAATAATTCTAGCATGGATGAGATATTGCCAAATATAATAGCATGCAAAATTATTGAATGAAACATGAATCCTATATCTCGGATTCACCCATAATCCCCAATTCTCGACGTAACCGCACAAAGGAGTCCTCCTTTAGGGGTTTCGTGAAAATATCGGCGATTTGCTTTTGGGTTTCAACGTACACTAAAATGATGTCCTTTTTAGCAACATGATCATCTAAAAAGTGGTGTCGGACATCTATGTGTTTCGAACGGGAATGGTGTACCGGGTTCTTGGAAAGACATATTGCACTTTGGTTGTCAACCATGATAGGGCAAGTATCACAATTTATACCAAAGTCTTTAAGTGTGTGTCTCATCCAAAGAACTTGAGCACACGCGGCACCGGCGGCAATATATTCCGCCTCGGTGGTTGAAAGTGACACGGAATTTTGCTTCTTGGAAAATCAAGAGACAATGGAATTTCCTATAAAATGGCAAGTGCCACTAGTACTTTTCCTGTCGGATTTGCATCCCGCATAATCGGCATCACTATATGAGATTAACTCATATGTGCTAGATTTCGGATAAAGTAATCCAAAATCTAAAGTGTAACTTAGATAGCGAAAAATACGCTTTACCGCTACTAAGTGAGATTCCTTAGGTTGAGACTGATAACGAGCACATACGCATACGGCGAACATAATATCGGGCCTACTTGCGGTAAGATAAAGCAAACTACCTATCATACCTCGATATAGACGAATGTCTACATCCTTACCGCCCGTATCTTTATCGAGATGCGTTGTCGTGCTCATTGGAGTCTTTTTCCCGGAAGCACTCTCCATTCCAAATCGCTTTAGCAACTCCACCGTGTACTTCGTTTGGTGGATGAAGATTGCATCGTCCATTTGGCGAATTTGGAGACCTAAGAAATACTTGAGCTCACCCATGTGGCTCATCTCAAATTGTTCCTTCATAACATTAGAAAACTCTTCGCAAAGAGCAAAGTTAGTAGCACCGAAAATGATATCATCAACATATATTTGAACTAAAATTATATCATTATTCGCATGCTTAACAAAAAGTGTAGAATCGGCTTCTCCCATTTTAAAATTTAAATCCAAAAGAAAATTCTTTAGGCGATCATACCAAGCTCGAGGAGCTTGTCTTAAGCCGTAAAGCGCTTTCTTTAGTTTAAAAACATGATTTGGAAATTTTTCATTTATGAAGCCCGGAGGTTGAGAAACGTAAACTTCCTCAACAACATCTCCGTTTAAAAATGCACTTTTAACATCCATTTGAAATAATTTAAAATCCTTATGGCATGCAAAAGACAATAATAATCTAATTGATTCTAATCTAGCTACCGGAGCGAAGGATTCTTCGAAATCAATACCTTCCTCTTGTCGATAGCCTTGAGCAACTAACCGAGCTTTGTTCCGGACGACGACTTGGTTTTCGTCGGTTTTGTTCTTGAAGATCCACTTTGTCCCTATGACGGTGTGGTTCTTCGATGGCAATGGAACAAGCTCCCAAACTTCATTTCTCTCGAATTGAATGAGCTCCTCCTCCATGGCTAAGATCCAAGCGCTATCTTCGCATGCTTCATTAATATTCTTTGGCTCTATCGAGGAGGCAAAGGCACAATGAGCGAAGTAGTTCACTTGCGATCTCGTCTTGACACTATCATGGATATTGCCAATGACTTGCTCATGAGGATGGTCACGAACGGTATGAAGCCGTTTGGGAATACCTTGATCACTAGGAACATTCTCAACAACTTCATTAGTTGGATTAGTCTCAATAGAATCAATAGAATCATTAGACTTAGAATTATCAAGTGAATCACATAAAACATCCATAGAATCATTTTCATTTGAAATTCTAGTTGGAACAAATCCTTCATTAAATGATACATGAAGCGACTCCTCGATCGTTGAGGTTCGTTTGTTGAATATCCGGTAGGCTTTGCTATGCGAAGAATATCCAACAAAAATCCCCTCATCGGATCTTGGATCGAATTTGTCCAAACTACCATACGTGTTCTTAATAAAACATTTCGAACCAAAAACACGAAAATGTTTAACTTGAGGCAACCTACCAAACAACAATTCATAACAAGTTTGTTTAGTGCCGGGCCTCAAAAGTATTCTATTAAACACATAGCAAGCGGTGTGTACCGCTTCCGCCCAAAATTGATGGCCAAGTTGGCTATCATCAAGCATAGTGCGAGCACACTCCACTAGCGTCCTATTCTTTCTCTCAACTACACCATTTTGAGGAGGTGCACGAGGGAAAGAGAAGGTGTGTGTAATACCAACTTCATCACAAAATGTCTCAAAAGACTCATTCTCAAATTCACCTCCATGATCACTACGAATAGTGACAATGGTGGTTCCTAAGAGATTTTGTACTTTCTTAACAAAAATTGTGAAGTTTTCAAAAGCTTCATTTTTATTACATAATGAAAATACCCATGTAAATCTCGAATAGTCATCTACGATGACAAGTCCATATCTAGCATTTCCTAATGAAGCAACTCTAGTTGGCCCAAATAAATCTAGATGTAATAGCTCTAGTGGCCGTTTAGTAGAAATGCTTTTCTTAGGTTTAAATGAAGATTTAGGAAGCTTGCCACGTTGACAACAATCACAAAAACTTTTCCTTTCAAAAACAAGCTTCGGAAAACCTTTAATTGAATTTAATTTTGAAAGCTTATAAAGTGTTCCAAAGTTCACATGTCCAAAGCGTCGATGCCATAAGTGTTGTTCACTTGTGTTGGCAACGAGGCATTGTTCATAAGACTTAGGAAGATCCAAAATATAAATGTCTTTATGACGAGTTCCGGAAAATAATAATTTATCATTATCTTTTCTTAAAATATGACACAATCCTTTCGCAAAGCTAACTTTGTAACCTTTGTCACAAAGTTGGCTTATTGAAATAAGATTGTGATTTAAACCACTAACAAGATAAACATCACTAATTAGGGGTTTAGAAGGGTTACCCACTTTACCAACACCTATGATGGTTCCGCTCTCGTTGCCTCCAAATATGACGCGGTTTCCATTTGCTATGGGAACCACTCCGGAGAGCAAACTAGCGTCACCCGTCATGTGTTTTGAACACCCACTATCGAGTATCCAATTTCCCTTGGAGCTAAATTTAAATTTGTTGCTCCTTTTCTTTTTCTTTTCCTTGAGTACCTAAAGATAGAGAATTTCATATCATGGTACCCAAGGTCATTGGGTCCAAAAGATTAGACCTTTGGAAGCCAAGTTCAATTGGACTTAGACTTCCACACATAATTTCTACTATGCACAACATCCGAAAAATAAGCATTCACATACAATTGTTTTTCGTCCATGCTTGTGTCCTTTGGGCTCCAAATTGTGAAAATCTTGGGAGCCATCATCCTATTGGGTGCATGCATTCGACGTTGATTTCTACGTGATGCATGTTGTGGATAGGCATAAGGAACATGATGGAATGGTGCACGACGAGAATTATTCATATGATGTTGTGTGTGAACATATGCATGTGAGGGAACACGTGCGTGAGGGTGTCTCACATGGTGTGCACGTGCTCGAGAATGTGTTGCATAAAAATCATCATATGTGTGAGATGGTGGAGTAGGACGTGTGTTCCTACGTGGCATGGTATTGGTGTACATATAAGCATGCCCCTTCTTTGGAGGTCCACCCAAAGTGGGTTTCTTTCCAAAAGAAGGCGTGGACGAGGTGGAAGCACCATTGGTAGATGAACTACCAATAGAGTGTTTGCTACCACTCGTAGAGTCACCGGAAGTTGGCCTAACAAAAGTAGTGGCCGATTTGGATGGACATCCCATCGTATACCCCAAACCAATGTGGTGATTGGCCGGGAGTAAGTCACTTAGGATTTTATCCAAATGGTCCTTACCCTTATTGAATCTATTGATTCGGCCTAATGTGTTCTCATATTTCTCTTTGAGAGAATGCATAGAAGTATCTAGAGTAGATACTTGCGATGTGAGCACATAAACACGAGATTTAAGATTCTCGTTCTCAATACTCAAAGTCGAGTTTTGAGAAGTTAAATCCGCTATCCTATGTTCTTCCGGATCATCTATGCTAACATGTTCAAGTTTAGATTTGAGATCAATAATCTCATTTCTCAACTCTTCAACAACGGTGTCGTTGTTGGTGATGATAGTCTTAGGCGATGTTTGAATGCTAGCTAGGTCATCTTTTACCTTAGTATATCTATTTACTAATTTAGTGTATTTTGACCATAATTGAGAGTTAGCATTCCTAAGGTCATCCATGGTTACCTCATCGCTTTCTTCATCACTATCATCGGAAGAGGAGGATCCTTGATAGTGCTCCTCTCTTGCCATGAAACACATGTGCGCTTGCTCCACGTGCTCATCGTCCGACTCTCCGCTTGAAGAATCATCGGAGTCGGTGAAGGTAGCTCTGACAAGTCCCTTCTTGTTTCCTTTCGTGTACTTCTTGGACTTGTCATACTTTGGCGCCTTCCACTTCTCCTTGTGCTTATTGAGGGGACACTCCGCTTTCATGTGTCCCGGCTTATTGCACTTGAAACACAAAGGAGAGGAAGAGGCGTTAGTAGAACCAAATTTAGCTTTGTTCTTGAAGTTACCTTTTCGGAAGAAACGGTTGAACTTCTTGGCCATGAGTGCCATGGACTCCAAGTCCAACTCGTTTTCCGAGTCTTCATCATCGGTTGATGTGGATGTGGATGGAGCGGCCTTGAAAGCAATGGCCTTCTTCTTTGGCTCGTCTTGCTTTAGGTAGGACTTCATCTTTTCCTGCAATTTGAGCTTGCTATCCTTGCGTACCTCGTATGACATTAAAGTACCCATTAGTTGAACTACGGTGTACTTGTTCATGTCATTACCTTCCTCGATGGCGAAGGTGCGCTTTTCCCAAGAAGAAGGAAGTCCTTCGATAAGCTTCGAACACTTCTCCTTTTGGGTGTAGGATTTGCCAAGAGCCTCTAGCTCGTTTATGATGTCGACGAAGCGAGCGTAATACTCCTTCATCTTCTCGCCCTGTTGCATATGAAACATTTCGTAGTCTTTGTTTACAACTACAAGTTTAGAGTCTCTTACCCGACTCGTCCCTTCATGAAGTATGAGGAGGGAGTTCCAAATTTGATATGCACTCTTACATGTGCATATCTTATTGAAGTCCTCGGGCTCCAATGCGCATTGCAAGGCGTTCATTGCCTTGGCATTGCTTACCTCCGCGGCGACCTCCGCGGTTGTCCATTTCTCAAAGTCTTCTTCTTTGGGCTCGATGTATTCCTTCATTGTGGTCCTCCATAGAGATGCACTCCGGAGGAAGGTTTCCATCCGGCATTTCCAGTACCCGTAGTTGGTACCGTTGAAGAATGGAGGCCTTGTAGAGGAATGTCCTTCCATCACCGAAGATGCTCCTTCACGGTTCCTGAAGGTGTCATAGTTGGAAGGTGGACGCACGGTCTTGTTGTCGTTGGCAGACATAGCTGTGTATCTGGCTCTGATACCAAATGTAATGCCCTACAAGCTACTGCACAAGTACTAGAGGGGGGGTGAATAGTACTTTAAAAATAACGAGGAGTATATTTCCTAATTATAATGCAACCAACTACCAAATCAATTTGCGGAAGCTTAAATTGAATGACAACACAAAATTAACAACGCTAACAAGAGATGTTACTGGGTTCGGATCCACCCAAGTCTCCCCGACTTGTTCCCGGTGATCCTACGTCCCAACCACCCGGATCCCCTCCGGATACTTGAGTTAGAAACCCTAACTCAAGATTTCCACTATGAAATACTTGTGAAAAACCTCCACAAGTCAAATCATACAAAATGTAACTTGTGACTCCCACAACCCGGGATCACAACCACACTCTCACACCCGAGAGTGAATCTTACAAATCAAATATGAAATGAAATAAGAAAACTTCTTACCGAACAAAATACCTATGCCTTGAGTATTGCTTACGAATTAGGGCAAGGATGATTTTGGGGAAGAAGTGGCACCAAACCCTAGCTCCAAGATGTAGAACAGCGATGGAGAGCTTTGGGGATGTTGGTGACCTAGAATCAAGCACTTGGCTTGGAAGGCTTCACACTCAATCAATCTCTCTTTGGAAGTAAGAGTTAGGAGAGATTAATGAATGGAGGGAATGAGCTTTGAATGACCTTGGATTGATTTCTCTTGAACTCTAAACTTGCATTAATATCAGCCTTGGCAGCAATGAATGCAGCCCAACAAGTATTTATAGGAATGAAGAGAGAGAGAGAGAGAGAAACGTTTCAATTAGGGCTCCAACGGCTCTTTTCTGAACACAACTAGTCGGTCAAAGAACAATCACCGACCGACTAGTTCATCAACTAGTCGGTCGGTCAATTAACGAAAACCGACTAATGGGTGAACAGAGAAAAGATCAAAGCACAGACATATGGAACTAGTCGGTCTAAGAAGAGTCACTGACCGACTAGTTTCACAACTAGTCGGTCGGTTACTCAACGTGGACCGACTAACAGATAAAACTGAAGTCTGAGAAGAATTAGACTTAGTCGGTCCAAGAACAAATGTTGACCGACTAATTCACCAACTAGTCGGTCACCAAATGAACATAGACCGACTAACAATAAACAGTAAGTATGGTGAAAAATTTGGCATGAACAGTAAACTAAACTAGTCGGTCTAAGAATAAAAGTTGACCGACTAGTTCATCAACTAGTCGGTCGATCAATGAGCACAGACCGACTAATGATAAACAGTAGCTCAAGTGAAAATGTGCATGTTCAGGGAAAGCTCAACTAGTCGGTCACAGAAGCATCACTGACCGACTAGTTCACAAACTAGTCGGTCGGTGAGTCAACTTAGACCGACTAACTGTAAACAGTAAAGAGCTAAGAATTAACTGACAGAAACTAGTCGGTCCAAGAAGCTTGGCTGACCGACTAGATCACCATCTAGTCGGTCAGTTCTTCTTCTTGAACCAACTAACATGCACAAGAAGTCCCGAATCGAAGCGCGAAGCTTCGGGAAGAATTGTATGGACTTCTACTAAGATCCTAGAGCTAAGATATGAGCGTTATGAAGATTTAAAACGTAAGACCTACTCAAGGCTTAACATTCTACGAAAGAAGCTTAAAGACTATAAATTAAACTTGACGATACCGTCTTCAATAGCTTCAATCGAATCTTCATGACTTCTAAATAGGTCCATAAGCTTCAACGAAGCTTTAGGCATACGATCACGTGCTTTGAGAAGTCTTGAGACGTCGTAATTGTTATTCATGTGAATTTGGCGACGATCTCCATAACTGCGCTCACAAAGTGTTAGTACATATTATATTTATGTTTGTTCATCATCCAAAACCAAATCCGGGGAGTCCAATATCCAACAACGGAGGCCCAGGCGAAAGCTCTCGACATAGACGTCGACTTCGTTACCCCGAGGAAAGCAAATCCGCTTGTCATAAAAGGGGACCCGGACGTCGTACGGATGACACAAATACCTTTCCCGGATTTCCGCGACCGTCGGGAAAGTCGCCTTAGACGGTGAACTAAGGACTACCGGGGGAACATCATATCTCTCAACGGCCCAGGCCACGTCGTCGCCGACAGGGTCCGTGAAGAGTTTTCCTTTCCCCTTATCCCGAACTGGATTGGCCCCCGAAGGGGCTCCGAGCCCCGAAGGCCGGATATCACCAGACCCGGGCGCCGGGGGACCCCTAGGCCCTGACGCCGACCTGCCAATTGTAAGTGTGGCCATGAGACCAATAGAAAAGAAGGGGGTTACCTTAAAAAAGAGTCGCAAGGAGAAGGGTGATGAAAGGAGGAAGCCTGTAAAGACGAGATCAGAAGAGCGCGAAGGGATTGAAGTCTGGGAAGCCGGCACCTTATATACAGGACAATCCAGGAATACAAACCGTCTGGAGAGGGATGCATCGCGGCATCCAAGGGTCGAAGGCGTTTCGAAACCCGCGCCGAGAGAAGATCAAACGGGCCGCGTCATGATGACCCCCATTTAATGGGCTGGCCTCGACTGACGCGCCTGACAAATCCCCAACAATCACATCGCCCGAACCGGGCCGGCTAAACCCGAACGGCTCAGACAATGGCGGTAATTGATACGACTATTGTTGTCGAGCCTGCTAGCAAGATTGGGCCCCGCCGAATGAGGCCCACCGGGAAAACGCGGCCCAATCAACGAGGCCCCCGAGAACTCTCAAACTCGAACCACCCCCGGACCGGCCCACGATCTATGGGAGAAACCACTCCCCCGAAGAATGGGGGCATTAAATGCCCGTCGGGGAGCTCCGAAATGGGCTGGCCCGCGACACTGGCAGGCACCATGACGGGCGTAGTGGCAGACGGCGAACGGCGTGACGACATGACCAGGGACAAACGGCTCCCCCATGATGCCGACAGGCGCCATCGTGGGGAATGGCGTGGCGACGTGGGCGAGAGGCAATCGCGGTGGATCCACCTATAAAAGGACCTGAGGGACAACGGAGCAAGGGATCGAACACCAGGTATTCTAACCGAAGGTATACCATCAACGACCTTGGTCTTTCGCCATTCCTTTTCCCTCCCCCAGCTCGCGCCGTGGGTCAGCGTATCGATCTCCTCTCGAGTCGAGCCTACCCCGCCGAGTATCCTTCAGACCCTGATCTGACTTAGGCATCGGAGGGGATACGGCCGGAACCAAGGTCCGGCCACCCTGACAGGTTTCTCGTCTATTCAGGGAGAAGCAGACCGAGGCACCGAGGCTACCCCTCGACGCTCGTCCGACCGAGGCCGAGTCCATAGAAACCGAGCCGAGGCTTCCCCTCCGCTCTGCTTCAACCGGGAGCCGATGCCCTGCTCGGATCTGGCGCTCGTCCCCGACGCCATCTCCAACCCGCACTGAGTGCATGTGCGCTCAGCACTCCCAAGGGGTTGACATCGACCCTTTGACCACGTTGACCACTCAACCCCTGGTCAACGATCCTGCGATGAGAAAACACCCGTAAACAGTGGTGGTGGAAGGTGGTGGCATATAGGAGTTGGCAGGAGGAGTTGGCAGAGAGGCGACAGCAACGATGTCGGAGGGAGAAGAGATGTGATGTTATGAAGAAATAAGACAACAGAATTTGAATTTTGAACAAACAGCAAGAAAATGGGCAAGCTTGTAAATAAAATGTAATATTTTCAGCAAAATTCCTATCTGTGACTATCATTCTTTATATTTCATGCTTAAAAAGATGAGAGTTTGAAATTTTGGTGGGTACTGTGTTATTTTCAGCTCTATCATTATTTATTAATTTTTTTGTGTTTTTCGCATATCTATCCCTTAAATCTTGGATATTTTGATATCTGTCCCTTAAAAATTCATATTTGCTCTCAAGTCCCTCAAATATTAAACGTTAACCTTAATAGTCCCTCAATCCCGTATTCTGTTAAAAAGTTAACTGAAATTACATTAATTAACGATTTAATAATGGTAACAACAAATTAATTAAGAAATAAACTATAATTAACCATTAACCCCCTAATTAACCATTAACCTCTGAAAACCCAGGAGAGGAGGAGGAGGGCTCCTCCCCCAAGAAAAAAAGAGAAAGCCCATGGGAGGAGAAAGCCCAGGGGGAGGAGGAGCCTCCTCCACTTCATCCTCGTCTGAGGACGAGAGGGATGATGGGGAGGAGCCTCCCCCCTGGCGAAATCCCAGGGAAGGAGGCGGTGCCTCCTCCCCCTACTCCTCGGACGAGGAGTAGGCGGCTCCTCCTCCTCCTCCACCCCAGAAAACACAGACACCCCCGACGAAATCCCAGGGGAGGAGGCGGTGCCTCCTCCCCTTACTTCTCAGACGAGGAGGTCATCCTCCTCCTCCATCCTAGAAAACCCAGACCACCACCCCACCCCACCACCCCACCCCACCCCAACCCCCCCCCCCCCCCCCCCCCCCCCCCCGAAAAGCTCGTTAAGCCCCTAACCCTAACGGAATATTCCCATTTCCGTTAGATTTTAACAGAATGTTAGAGAGAGTGACTATTAAGGTTAAAAGTTTATGATTTGAGGACTTAAGAGAAAATATGATTTTTTTTAAAGGGACAGATATCAAAATACGCAAGATTTAAGGGACGGATATGCAAAAAGCCCTAATTCTTTAGGAGAAAGATCCATAAACTTACAAATCCTTTCAATACGTGAAAGACATCAACCTTAGCCGGAGTGAAAAAGTGGATCCCATGAAGGAAGAACAAAGCATTAATTCTTCTGCGTCTGAATCACAATGAACTTTAACTCTGTGTAACCCTCAGTGCGTGACATGCCTGAATAGTTACGTAGATAAAAACTTTGGATTGAGACGGAACTAAAAATTTTTGGAAACGGGATTTCGAAATGGACACAGCTCTATATAATATAATAATATAATGGGTGCTATATGAGAATGGATGAAATAAAATGTTTGTGAAACTACATGTTTAGTTTAGAGTGTACGGACACCAATCTTGTTACACTAAACTAAATGTTTAGTGTAACAATTAGAGAGAATATCTTGTCATAGTCTACTCCATTCTTTTGTTAGTATCCCTTTGCAGGGTCGGAAGCAGGATTAAATGACCGAGGAGCCGGGCAGCGTTGCCAGAAGCCATACAAACTATATTCATAAATTACATAGATACGATGATGTTCAAATCAACGAGTCCAAAGGGATAAAAGATGTGTTTTTCCATTCCATTACGTTTAACTATATTTGAGGTGACGAAGTGAACAACAAAATAGATATGAAATTCATTGCCCAGTTCTCATGCAACATGTGTGTTAGCGATCGAGTAAGAAAGCCGAAAATAAAAACAAGTTTTACTTGAGACTCAAACTGAATTACTTTAAACAAGCAGCAAATTTTTCCATGCATTTATTAAACAGAAAATCGTTCACATATTAACGAAGATATGAACGAGAAACTGATGATGATTACATTGTTAATTTGCAAAAAAACAAAAATTTAAAAATATAGTCATTTGAACTAGCCAAGAATTAATTACTATTTTAAATTTAAGGAAAGGGGAGAAGCGTGTTTAGGACCTAAATATTTTAGATAGATTAAGTTAATCCTGACAATTTAAAAACACTAATTAGAAACCACAACGTTTACTTGTATGATTAGATAATTCATATGTCTATTTAGACGTTTTTCTTTTCTCAATTAGATACTGACTCCGGCGCTCCGCTATGTTATAATTAAAACATTAAAAAACAGGAAAATCTAAAAGTTAGCACCAAGCGATAATCGAACGTGTGACCTTTACTCTTGCATTTTTCTTTGTGGTATTGAAAGAACCCTTCCTTTTTTGCCTATCAAACAAAACTTGCATAGATCTGGCTTGCATGTCTTCATTTTCTTCAACAAATTCCGCCTATGAAGTTCATACATGCCATTTTCACTCATGTGTCCGAACCGCATATGCCACAACTTACTTTCACCACAATCATCATCTTTCTCTATTATAGAAATTGAGGCTTCACCCAAAATGGTATTTCCTATGAGCTTGTAAAGATTGGTGTTTTTCTAGCTTAACCAACAAGTTGGTAATAAATGCTTTTCTAGTTTTTGTGAGTTGGGAGAAATTTTCAGAAGATTTCAATCAACAAGTATGTAGCCTGCTATACTTCAGAGTTCGTGGACATACGTGTTTTTTTCTAACTGCTATGGATTGATGATTTTGATCCAGCTGTGATACTTTAACCGATATTCATCAGGAGGTGAAGTTCTCAAGCCGGAAAGAATTATAGTGATACGATCAAGATTTTTATTTTTATTTTTATTTTATTTTGAGTTTTAGTTGTTTGAAGTCTTTTATTTATTTCAAAGAGTTTTAGTCTTATTGGGTGAGTTTAGTACCACCTCGGATGGAATATGGGAAATGTTGAGTTGTTAGCATATAAAAGGCCATAGACTTGTTTTATTTTCAATGAATCAATGAAGAAATCAATGAGAAATTTTCTCAAAACATGTTAAAGCCCTCGGTGAGAAGGCTCGAAAACTCTTGGTGAGAAGTCAAAAAACATTAATCTATCTTTTCTTTTCTAAATCTTTCACAAATTCTTCACCAAATCCCTACGATCCACCCCGTCCGACATCACAATGTTTAATGGACGTTTTAGATCCATTTTTCTTCGACCCATAAGCTACGTTACAAGCATCTTTTTAATGCAAAACCCAAGCAGACAACGACGATATTATAGTCCAACACTAATGGAATCATAATCTATGGTTTCTGTTATACATAAATAATAATAATTGCCTACAACAATGGTGACAGTCTACCTTCCCTTTGCTTTGTAGTATGAAGCCCGCAAGAATGAAATCTGTAGATAATTGGGTGAGTCGATAGTAATATCATTTAGTCAAACAAGAATGAGAGGGGGTATTAACTTGGATGGATAAAATATTTTGTATTACTTGATGTTACTTGATACCTTATATATAATACACATCTCATCATTTTGGACACATGAGCCTAAGAGACAGTACACCTAAGAGACAGCATACTACACACGAAGAGACAACACGTTAAACTAAAGAAATGCACATGAACCCAAGAGACGCAACATTGTACTAATTAATATCTTAATATAAGGACCCTGTGCTATGAGGAAAACACTAGAATGAGGGTTGAATAGTGTTTATAAAATTAACGAGGAAATTACGCCTAATTAAGATCCTAACCAACCAATAATGCGGAAATAATAAGAAACAACAATTAGAACAAGCAAACACAAGATGTTCACGGGTTCGGATTACCCAAGTCAAATCCGACTTGCTCCCGGTAATCCTACGTCCCTACCAACTGGAATGCCACCTGGATATTCAAGCTAAAACCCTATCTTGGGTTTTCCTTTCAACCCATTTGTAGCAACCCTACAAGTGTAATCAATACACAAGATTGATGATCTTGATTCACACAACTTGGGATCAAGCAAACACTCTCATAAACAGAGAGCAAAAACCAATTTAACGAAAGAGTTATGAAATTGAAATACACACTTACAAACACATATGCCTTGAAGTAGAACTTGAAGTGGCAAGAGTGTGGAGTGTGTTGATCTCTTCTTAGAAGAGAGCATAGCCCTTGCACTTGTCACTACCAAATGCCTAGAAGATTTGAACTTGGATTTTAGGTTGGTGAGCAAGAGAGAATGAGAGCTTTGAAAGATTGAGAGCTTGAATGCTTGAGTTAGAGAGATGAATCAATGAATGTATAAGAAGCTCTCAATGGAACAGTAAAACCCATCTTTATAGGTTCACTCAAAGCCCCCAACAGATTACCCAAAAGGGCCCTTCAAAAACGTCTTTGATTGGCCAACGGATTAATTTAATAGCCAGGACAGGCGCTTGATGAAGCACGATCAGACGCCTATTGTTGGGGCAGTATGCCCTCAGTTCATTTGTATTGGATGCAAATGGATTTTATAAGTCGCAAAGAGTTTGCGATATAAGAATGTGGGAATTTTGCATATAATGCAATAGAGAATTAAATGTGTCGTAAAATATTTACGTACATATTTAATGTAATAAATGCATTGAAACGGTTGCCTGGATGACAGGATCATCGCGGTCTAAACGGAGGTTCAAACCGCGTCAAAAACAGACTCCAAACAAGCCAAATAGAGCCAAAACAGCATATGGTTGCACATATAGGGCATTGCGGGTCGGGCCCGCTTTATTGGGCGCCTGACCCGTGCCCATGCCTGTGAGTCGGGCGGCAACCCGCACCCGCCTATAGCAGGCGGGGCCCGCCCGCTGCACGCGGGTACGCGCCTGCGTGCTGTGCACGCGCCAGCTAATGCTGGCACGCGCTGATGCGTGGGGCCCATGTGGTGGGCCCCACAATTAGGGTTGGGAACCCTGGCTTGTTGTTTTTTGTGACGACTCAGTTTTTTGCGTAAAAACTGAGTTTGGGCTATCTTTGGACACTAGTTTGAGGGGTCAAACGAGGTTGGAATTGAGTGCCGTTCGAACCAACGTGTTCACCGTTCAACCCTCTTCGATTTGATAGGTTGTATCACTTGAGAAGCCCAACGGTGAGGAAGGAAAAATTCACCAAAGTTTGACCTTTGTGAAAGGCAAACTTTAATTAATTTTTCTCCTAAACCTTTTAGTCCCACATCGGATATGAAACAAAGGGGATGGGTCAGCCGCCTATATAAATAGGGGCCTACTCCTGTTTAAATTAAATATTCTCTTTCTCCCTAAATTTCTGCCTTGTTCCTGTTCGGGTTCTATAAACCCAAGCCATAGCCAAAATCCGCATATTTAAATAGCCGACTATATAAATTTGGCTAATTGGTTCACACGTTGGGTGAGTTCTTGTAGTTGGAGGATTAAGAAATAAGGGTTCATAAGGTAGGGTGTTGGTATATGTGGATTGTAGGGGTTGGTGTATTGTTGGCATTATGTGAAAATATGCTCTGCATCCCACACTTTATACAAAATGTCGCAACCTGCGAAAAATCATTATAGCCTTCCAACTGAGCACCTTGTGACATGGGAGTGTTGGGATCCCCAAAATATTTTCCATCTGGCATCCACATGATTTCCAAAGAGCACCTGAAATTTGAAAATTTTGGCAAAGAAAAGCGCGTCAGTGGTACAAGAGGATTGCAAAAATATTAAGCTGGTGGTGGGGAAAAATTTTGTTATTAGGATTTTTATAATTTTTTGAATAACACGTAGTCTAGCTAACCCTAAATCCAACTAATATCAATCAAATCGTGCCTCTCCGGCAACGGCACCAAAAACTTGATAGAAGTCTTAACATTTATAAACCGCAAGCACACGGCGTCGTCGTAGCAGTTTAAGGATCGTAGGCGGATAGATCGAGTACTAGCTCGAAATATGGTTTATGCTATATACGCTAATCGATTGAACGGAACACGTGTTTACGTGGATTAACGAGGAATTGCGGTACGAAAACATATATATAACGAATATAACCGCCAGATGGTCAATCAATAGAACAAGGAAATACAATGGAAAAATATCAAACACTAGAAGATAATAACAAAAGTAATAAATACAATAAGAAAGAGAGCAAATGAAACTTATCTCATTGATTTACAAGAAAGGTTGTCAATCTCCATTATAAACCAAGAAGGAAAGCTCCAAAATCCCCATCTAAACTCTAATCTACTCCTAAAACTAAATTAATACATGAAAAAGGGGCCAAAATGAGCCCAAGAGTCCACAAAACCCCAAAATGAGCCCAAGAGTCAACCCCCCTTCAAAACGGTGCCCCCAACCCTTAAATACAACTCAAAAACCCTAATGGGTCTGCAGAAAATTCGAACCGAAACGGCCGCGTGGAAAATCCACGCGGCCGTGTCGAATCGGCCCAAGAAAACAGCTCAAAACCCCTCAAAAACCTCAATTCCACACGGCCACGTCAAGTACCAAGCGGTCGCATCGTATAGTGCTCCAAAACAGCAGTTTTCGCACTTTTAGCCCTTTAACTCGACACGGCCGTGTCGTTTTGGTGCATCCGCGTCGTCTGGTCGCGTCGTTTTTCCTGCAGCACAACCTTGTCTTCCAAAAAATATATAAAATCACTCCAATATCCGAAAAATACAAATAAATATGCAATGGAATCGGGACAAAACGCTCTTCGAAGAAAAAATAAGAAGCAATGAAGATGACCACAGAATTGAGAGTAGATCTTCAGACTTTGCAAGGCTTGTGCACTTCTTGTGGCATCTCCTCCACGCGGTCGTTCGGTGTAGCCACGTGGCCGTGTGGATCATCTTTCTTTGGCTTGGGCTGAGCTCCTTCATGCGACCGTATCGTTTGAGTTCAAACGGCCGCATCGTTCCTATAGAAATATGAATTTCGGTCCAAAGAAACAGAGAGTTACGTGGCCGCGTCAATTGAGCGACGCGACAGTGTGGAATTGGAAATAAAGCTCTCCTCACTTGCTTCTACGCGACGCAGTCGTGTGTATTTTTGCGACGCGGTTGCATTGAATGCCTTTCTAGCTCCTCTCCCACACGGCCACGTGGAATGATCCACACGGCCATGTGGAGCTCGAAATGCTCCAAATCAGCACTATTTTGATTCTGTTGCTTTGTCTTGCTTCTCCTTATCGTTCATTGACTCCCTTAAGCTCTTTTTTACCTTTTTAGCGCTCCAATATCCTGAGTTAGCTTCCTTTCTCCTGAAACGTACAAATTGGAACTAAAAAGTAAAAAGGAAACAAAAGTGGATAAAATAGAATGAAGCAGCACATAAAATGGGGCGAAATGTGTATAAGATGTGCATAGAATGTATATATAAAAACCACTAATCAGCCACGTTGACTAGAATCACAAAAATGTTTCTTATTAAAAGAGATTTTTGGAAATATTTTAACTAAATCATGCTTAGCTAATTTATAAATATGTTTAAAATGATCAAGTCCAAAACGACGATGGCATAAAAGTTATTCATTCGTGTGTGCTCCTAAGCAATAATCTATAGATTGTGGCATGCTAAAAATATAATATATTTATGACGTATGCCAGAAAATAACACAGTAGATTTATTATCAGTAATACTACACATACCCTCTCCATAGTTAACCTTGTAACCTTTGTCACAAAGTTGACTAATGGGAATGAGGTTATGATTTAATACATCTACAAGATAGACATTTTCAATTAAAGATTTAGATGGATTACCGACTTTACCAACTCTAATGATAGTTCCTTTTTCATCCCCTACAAAGGTCACTATTGCACCGTTCTTGATGCGGATCACTTCGGAAAGCAAGGATGCACGTGCTCCTACACACACATATGCTCATTCACCTCATCCACATATGTATGCTCATCCTTATGCATCACATCATATGCATGGTCCTTATTTATCGCATGACCATTATATGTCTCATGCATATCCTCCACCATTCTCATATGCTAGATCACATGTTAATAAGTTTTATGCACCACGTAGAAATCAACCTTATATGCAGGCAACTAAGAAAAGGACTCCCAAAACATACACTATTTGGGGGTCCTAAGGACACTAGCATACATGATAGGAATTCATATATAAAATCTTATTTTAGGAATGTGGTTAATTGTGATGATTATGTTGGGAAGCCAAAGTTCACTTGGACTTGGTTTCTAAAGGGCTAATACCTTTGGACCCAACAAGCTTGATTATCATGAGCTTATGGTAAATTATGTAGGTACCCAAGAAAAGGAAAAAGAGCAACAAACATAAAATATGCTCTAAGAAAAGAGGATGGATACTCGATAGTGGTTACTCCAAGCATATGACATGAGATCCCTCCTATCATGTGTTGGTTTGCACGTGTCCGTGGGTGTGGTACATAAAACTCATCATAGTGTTGAGTATTGGTGTTTCATACCAATCTTATTTTGATGATGATCACAACATTATGTTGTTGCTAATGAATCTTATGTTTTAGTCTCTCAGTTTATTTCAAGGATATCTTTCTTGGAGACTAATCACTTGATGTAAGGATGGACATCATGTGAAGAAGGGCCAATGTTTGGACTCAAGGAGTGCCAAAGCTTGGAGATGATGGAGAGCAATCAAGGCATGAAGATTGAAGACTTAGACTCTTTTGAAAGCATTGTAATTCAAGTAATTTACTTTATTGCTTTCTCTCTCTTTTGAGTCTAGTGTTGATGTAATGCCTTGCTAGATGGTTTACTCATTCATGCTCATGCATTTAACCATCTTAGTGAACCTTAGGTTTATCATAGAATCCAACCCAATAGGTTCACTTCTTCTGTCAGTCGCCTGTTGAGGGAACCACAGTCGACTGGGTGATTTCCAGTCGCCTGTAGATCCTTATACAGTCGCCTGATATGCACTGCTCAAGTCAACATTTCTATTGACTCACACTTGAGCTTTACGCACAGTCATCTATCAATCAGTTCACAGTCGCCTGTATATTTACAGTCGCCTGAGATTTGGTCAACAGTCACCTGTCTAGCGTAAGTGCAATCTCTGCATCTCTCTGTCTTCTCTCCATACTTTACAGTAGTCGACTGATGAAGAATATACAGTTGCCTGACTATGCGACAGTCGACTGTAGTATTAACACCAGTCGCCTGTGCGAAGAATTGGAGAAAGAGTGCAGCTCTCTGTTTCGATCCATCCCCTGCAGCAGTCGTCTGCTGAAGGATTAACAGGCGCATGTCCTGTTTGTCAGTCGACTGTATTGACTTCGTCAGTCGACTGACAAGGCTCAGATTATAGCCGTTGGATATTTTCTAGCCGTTGATCAGTCGACTGTCTTATGATCATCAGTCGACTGTTCCTGTCGTTTTCACCCAGTTTCTAGCCGTTGCAAATCTGATTTTTTGGCTGTTTCTTTGGGTTTTTGGGCTTGATATAGGATTCATATATATATGAGTGTGCTGCCATTCTTGAGAACTCTTGACAACATTTGATAAACTCTTGACTCTATAAAAAATATCAAGAGATCAATAAGCCACTCTCAAGCTCCCTCATTTCCCTCTATTTGAGCATTCATCTCTCTTCATGCATTGAAGTCCAGCTCAAGGGAAATCATCCAAGTGCTCTCAAGCATATTCCAACACTTGGTGATCCTCTTCCATGCCTTGCATTCATTCATGAGTAAGCATCTCAAGGCATAGGTAAGAGTATTTACTTTACAGGGTGTAAATTGCTTTCCTATTTCTCTTTGTGGGATTAGGACACTCTCTTTGTGGGAGTCTCTCTCTTTGTGGGAGGTTGTCTCTTTGTGGGACTTGGGAATTCTCTTTATGGGAATTAACTCTCTTTGTGGGAGTTCGTCTGTCCTAGTGTAGGGCTAACCCTAATTCTCTGAGTGGGAGTTAGTGATTCTCTGTGTGGGAATCTTGATCCTTGTGTAGGATTGGTTGGGAACTTGTGTAGGGCATAAATCCTCTTTGTGGGGTATCTCTTTATGGAATTTGTATTCACTTCTCTGTGTGGAAATATAGTGAATATTGGTGTGGCTGGATGTACCCAAGTTTGGGGAACCAGGGTAATTCTTTGTGTTTGCGTTTGAATTGAGTGTGCCATTTAATTCCTCTTGCATTTATAATTCCGCATTTGCAAGTTAGATTTTATTTGGACAATTTTATTGCCATTACACTATTCACCCTCCTCTAGTGTGTGTTGTTAGTATTGCAAGGGTTAGACGATCCCTGCAATTGGTATCAGAGCGAGGTTAAAGCATATTGCAACGATGCCATTCAACGCCTCATCCGCGTCTCATGAAGAAGGTCACTCAACCGTTCGACCCCCGCTCTTCAACAGAACCAACTATCCTAGTTGGAAGATCAGAATGATGATCTATATGGAGGGTCAAGACCTATGGGACATCACGGAGGTGCCATTTGAGAAGCCCACTACTCCTGCGGCTTCAAGGACAAAGGCGGAAAAGGACTCAATCAAGTTCAATGCGAGAGCTATGAATGCATTACAATGCGCTCTCTCTGCTAGTGAGTTCAACCGCATCTCCATGTGCAAAACGGCAAATGATATTTGGCACACCTTGGAGATTTGTCATGAAGGGACAACGAAGGTAAAGAAATCTAAACAAACTGTGTTTATATCTAAATATGAAATATTTAAGATGCAGGAAGGCGAAAGCATTTCAGAGATGTTTACAAGGTTCACCGATATCGTGAACGCTTTGGAGGGTCTCGGGAAGACGATTTCCAAAGAGGATCGTGTAGAGAAGATCTTAGACTCTCTCACATCCCGTTGGGAGTCAAAGGCCAACAGAATTTTGGAGTCTTATGACACATCCAAATATACCGTTGAGGAATGCATGGGAAATCTCATGGCGTATGAAGTAAAGCTTCAACACAAGAAGGAGATTCATCCAACAAAGCCCGAGAAGCTAGAAAAGCAAAAGGGAGTTGCATTCCATGCCAAGGAGGAGCCAATCAAGTGGAGGAGGAAATTCCATCGAGAAGCTCTAGCGAAGAAGATGAGCAAGAAGATGCAAGTAGAGAAGAAATTGAGGAACTTGCCGAGCAATTTAAAGCTTTCCTCAAATGCAAGCAAGGTAAGTCTTTGTCAAAGTTTGCCTCAAATTCTAACAAGGTTCCTACTTGTTACACTTGCAGTGGAAAAGGTCACTTGTCCACCGATTTCCCTTCCAAACCCATTAAAGAAACTTACAAGGGTAAAGGGAAGAAGCATTGGAAAGGAAGGTCCAAGTCCAAAAATCACAAAAAGGGACTTGTCTGGACCTTTGATGATTCGAGTGAGGACACTTCTTGTACCGAAGAAGAGGGTACAAAGGAGGATGCTCACTCATGCTTTGTAGCCATGGATGTTCCTACTCCAATTCCCTCCGGATTAAACGAAGAAGAGTTGGATGCTTGGCTTGACGCATACAACTCCTATGAGGATTCGCGCCTTGCGGCTAAGGAGGAGAAGTCGTCATCAAGCTCTTGCAAGGATGATGATGATGTTGTTGTTGAGATCGAGGAAGAAAAGATCTCATATGAGGAGCTCAAGTTCAAATTTGACTTGGCCTCCGAAAATGCTAGTAAGTGCACCCACTCTTACAATAAATTAAAAGCTAATTATAAGAGTGCTAAGAGTAGAATGCATAAACTAGTTATTGCTAGTGTAGTTCATGATGAAAGGCATGTTTATGACACTTGTGAGAAAGACACACATCTTTCTCAAGTTAAGGAACTGAGCATTTCTAATGAAAATCTCATTTCTCAAAACCTTAGCTTAGATGCTCACATTCAACAACTTACGTTGAAATGTGAAGAGGAATCCCGGAAGCTCATAAGCTTTGTGTATTCTAGGGATTCACTCCACGATTTGTTGGAAAAACAACATCCGGTAAATCATAGAGGAGGTTTAGGTTATGTTCAAAATGTGGTTCCCAAACCCACCTCTAATTATTCTTATGGTGCAAATTCAAGAAATATTGCTAAAGCACCTAAGAAGAATCACTATGCTCTCTTGTACAACAATAACACTCACAAGAAGCATGTGAATCACAAGGTGATGAGGAAGAATGAAGAATCTTCATTTTTTGCTAAGAAGCAAAATCCTCATTCTTTGCATGCTAAGAAATTTGTTTCTACACCTAAGCATGCCACATCCTTCCCTCTTGCTAAGGCAAAACCTTTGCCTAGGAAATCCTTGAGATTATGGATTCCCACTAAGGCTAGTGTGCAAGAGAGAGATAGTTACATCAAGTCTCTAGTTAGGGATGTGATCACCTCGTGTGATTATGTTAGGAAATCAAACTCCTCTTGGGTTTGGTTACCTAATGTTTAGGTTCCTCACACATATGCATATTGCATGGGTTTTATGCTTCCATGTTTAGTTTAAGCATACACATTGTTTGTTTGTGTTTCATGATTTTAAAAATATTCTTCAAATTTATTTCTTTTCATGAAAATTAGGACCTTAGGGTTTATTGACATACATGCATGATCCATGTGTATGTCAATGGGGGAGTTAATATAATATATGTTTAAATTATTTTAAGACATATTTTAACTCTTATTTTAAGATCATTATTTATATTTGGTTATTTTGGGTCTCAAACCAAACCTCTTGTTTATTTCCAACTTGTCTCATATCTCATTTTTTTGGCAATATCCGTGTGTATCTTTGAAGCTTGATTTCTTCATATCTATTGCTTTGATACACTTAAGGCCCATGGCTCCAATAATTAATTGGTATTAGATCCTAGAAGTCAAAAGTTGACCATTTCTATGATCTAGGGGGAGCATGGGATAGTGAATTGATACCCACTAAATTTTATATTTGGTATCATACATATCTTTCTTTTCTTGCATATTGTCACATCTTGGCTAAGATGATGAAGGGGGATGTTTTTGATGTCCACCTTTTTGAGGATGTCAAGGGGGAGAGATATATGCATTATGTGATCATATCTATAGATTGGAGAGATATATACATATGCATATGAGGAGAGATATATGGGATTAGATAAACCATTCATGTTTGCATGTTTGCATGATTTTATACTTTGCAATTGGTTTATGTAATCCATGCCTATTATATGTCACCAGGTTGTTATTGGTTTATGAGTATTTACCTTTGTGTAGCTCATTACTTAATTGGTGCATATAAGTAGGGGGAGATCATTAGTTTTGTGCTTTAATTCTTTATGATTTACATAATGTGTGTCATCATCAAAAAGGGGGAGATTGTTGAGTATTGGTGTTTCATACCAATCTTATTTTGATGATGATCAGAATATTATGTTGTTGCTAATGAATCTTATGTTTTAGTCTCTCAGTTTATTTCAAGGATATCTTTCTTGGAGACTAATCACTTGATGTAAGGATGGACATCATGTGAAGAAGGGCCAATGTTTGGACTTAAGGAGTGCCAAAGCTTGGAGATGATGGAGATCAATCAAGGCATGAAGATTGAAGACTTAGACTCTTTTGAAAGCATTGTAATTCATGTAATTTACTTTATTGCTTTCTCTCTCTTTTGAGTCTAGGGTTGATGTAATGCCTTGCTAGATGGTTTACTCATTCATGCTCATGCATTTAACCATCTTAGTGAACCTTAGGTTTATCATAGAATCCAACCCAATAGGTTCACTTCTTCTGTCAGTCGCCTGTTGAGGGAACCACAGTCGACTGGGTGATTTCCAGTTGCCTGTAGATCCTTATACAGTCACCTGATATGCACTGCTCAAGTCAACATTTCTATTGACTCACACTTGAGCTTTACGCACAGTCGTCTGTCAATCAGTTCCCAGTCGCCTGTATATTTTCAGTCGCCTGAGATTTGGTCAACAGTCACCTGTCTAGCGTAAGTGCAATCTCTGCATCTCTCTGGCTTCTCTCCATACTTTACAGTAGTCGACTGATGAAGAATATACAGTCGTCTGACTATGCGACAGTCGACTGTAGTATTAACACCAGTCGCCTGTGCGAAGAATTGGAGAAAGAGTACAGCTCTTTGTTTCGATCCATCCCCTGCAGCAGTCGTCTGCTGAAGAATTAACAAGCGCCTGTCATGTTTGTCAGTCGACTGTATTGACTTCGTCAGTCGACTGTCCTGGCTCAGATTATAGCCGTTGGATATTTTCTAGCCGTTGATCAGTCGACTGTCTTATGATCATCAGTCGACTGTTCCTGTCGTTTTCACCCAGTTTCTAGCCGTTGCAAATCTGATTTTTTGGCTGTTTCTTTGGGTTTTTGGGCTTGATATAGGATTCCTATATATATGAGTGTGCTGCCATTCTTGAGAACTCTTGACAACATTTGATAAACTCTTGACTCTATAGAAAATCTCAAGAGATCAATAAGCCACTCTCGAGCTCCCTCATTTCCCTCTATTTGAGCATTCATCTCTCTTCATGCATTGAAGTCCAGCTCAAGGGAAATCATCCAAGTGCTCTCAAGCATATTCCAACACTTGGAGATCCTCTTCCATGCCTTGCATTCATTCATGAGTAAGCATCTCAAGGCATATGTAAGAGTATTTACTTTACAGGGTGTAAATTGCTTTCCTATTTCTCTTTGTGGGATTAGGACACTCTCTTTGTGGGAGTCTCTCTCTTTGTGGGAGGTTGTCTCTTTGTGGGACTTGGGAATTCTCTTTGTGAGAATTAACTCTCTTTGTGGGAGTTCGTCTGTTCTAGTGTAGGGCTAACCCTAATTCTCTGAGTGGGAGTTAGTGATTCTCTGTGTGGGAATCTTGATCCTTGTGTA
Source organism: Scilla litardierei (assembly GCA_030789695.1). NCBI lineage: Eukaryota > Viridiplantae > Streptophyta > Magnoliopsida > Asparagales > Asparagaceae > Scilla > Scilla litardierei. Next base: position 117,019,028 of record CM061137.1, on the reverse strand, counting down.
GGATTGGTTGGGTCCTTGTGTAGGGCATAAATCCTCTTTGTGGGGTATCTCTTTGTGGGATTTGTATTCACTTCTCTGTGTGGGAATATAGTGAATATTGGTGTGGCTGGATGTACCTAAGTTTGGGGAACCCGGGTAATTCTTTGTGTTTGCGTTTGAATTGAGTGTGCCATTTAATTCCTCTTGCATTTATAATTCCGCATTTGTAAGTTAAATTTTATTTGGACAATTTTATTGCCATTACACTATTCACCCCCCCTCTACTGTGTGTTGTTAGTATTGTAAGGGTTAGATGATCCCTGCAATTGGTATCAGAGCGAGGTTAAAGCATACTGCAACGATGGCATTCAACGCCTCATCCGCGTCTCATGAAGAAGGTCACTCAACCGTTCGACCCCCGCTTTCAATGGAACCAACTATCCTAGTTGGAAGATCAGAATGATGATCTATATGGAGGGTCAAGACCTATGGGACATCACGGAGGTGCCATTTGAGAAGCCCACTACTCCTGCGGCTTCAAGGACAAAGGCGAAAAAGGACTCAATCAAGTTCAATGCAAGAGCTATGAATGCATTACATTGCGCTCTCTCTGCTAGTGAGTTCAACCGCATCTCCATGTGCAAAACGGCGAATGATATTTGGCACACCTTGGAGATTTGTCATGAAGAGACAACGAAGGAAAATAAATCTAAACAAACTGTGTTTATATCTAAATATGAAATGTTTAAGATGCAGGAAGGCGAAAGCATTTCAGAGATGTTTACAAGGTTCACCGATATCATGAACGCTTTGGAGGGTCTCTGGAAGACGATTTCCCAAGAGGATCGTGTAGAGAAGATCCTAGACTCTCTCTCACCACGTTGGGAGTCAAAGGCCAACGGAAATTTGGAGTCTTATGACACATCCAAATATACCGTTGAGGAATGCATTGGAAATCTCATGGCGTATGAAGTAAAGCTTCAACACAAGAAGGAGATTCATCCAACAAAGCCCGAGAAGCTAGAAAAGCAAAAGGGAGTTGCATTCCATGCCAAGGAGGAGCCAATCAAGTGGAGGAGGAAATTCCATCGAGAAGCTCCTAGCGAAGAAGATGAGCAAGAAGATGCAAGTGGAGAAGAAATTGAGGAACTTGCCGAGCAATTTAAAGCTTTCCTCAAATGCTAGCAAGGTAAGTCTTTGTCAAAGTTTGCCTCAAATTCTAACAAGGTTCCTACTTGTTACACTTACAGTGGAAAAGGTCACTTGTCCAACGATTGCCCTTCCAAACCCATTAAAGAAACTTACAAGGGTAAAGGGAAGACGCATTGGAAAGGAAGGTCCAAGTCCAAAAATCACAAAAAGGGACTTGTCTAGACCTTTGATGATTCGAGTGAGGACACTTCTTGTACCGAAGAAGAGGGTACAAAGGAGGATGCTCACTCATGCTTTGTAGCCATGGATGTTCCTACTCCAATTCCCTCCGGATTAAACGAAGAAGAGTTGGATGCTTGGCTTGACGCATACAACTCCTATGAGGATTCGCGCCTTGCGGGTAAGGAGGAGAAGTCGTCATCAAGCTCTTGCAAGGATGATGATGATGATGTTGTTGAGATCGAGGAAGAAAAGATCTCATATGAGGAGCTCGAGTTCAAATTTGACTTGGCCTCCGAAAAGGCTAGTAAGTGCATCCACTCTTACAATAAATTAAAAGCTAATTATAAGAGTGCTAAGAGTAGAATGCATAAACTAGTTATTGCTAGTGTAGTTCATGATGAAAGGCATGTTTATGACACTTGTGAGAAAGACACACTTCTTTCTCAAGTTAAGGAACTGAGCATTTCTAATGAAAATCTCATTTCTCAAAACCTTAGCTTAGATGCTCACATTCAACAACTTACGTTGAAATGTGAAGAGGAATCCCGGAAGCTCATAAGCTTTGTGTATTCTAGGGATTCACTCCACGATTTGTTGGAAAAACAACATCCGGTAAATCATAGAGGAGGTTTGGGTTATGTTCAAAATGTGGTTCCCAAACCCACCTCTAATTATTCTTATGGTGCAAATTCAAGAAATATTGCTAAAGCACCTAAGAAGAATCACCATGCTCTCTTGTACAACAATAACACTCACAAGAAGCATGTAAATCACGAGGTGATGAGGAAGAATGAAGAATCTTCATTTTTTGCTAAGAAGCAAAATCCTCATTCTTTGCATGCTAAGAAATTTGTTTCTACACCTAAGCATGCCACATCCTTCCCTCTTGCTAAGGCAAAACCTTTGCCTAGGAAATCCTTGAGATTATGGATTCCCACTAAGGCTAGTGTGCAAGAGAGAGATAGTTACATCAAGTCTCTAGTTAGGGATGTGATCACCTCGTGTGATTATGTTAGGAAATCAAACTCCTCTTGGGTTTGGTTACCTAATGTTTAGGTTCCTCACACATATGCATATTGCATGGGTTTTATGCTTCCATGTTTAGTTTAAGCATACCCATTGTTTGTGTGTGTTTCATGATTTTGAAAATATTCTTCAAATTTATTTCTTTTCATGAAAATTAGGACCTTAGGGTTTATTGACATACATGCATGATCCATGTGTATGTCAATGAGGGAGTTAATATAATATATGTTTAAATTATTTTAAGACATATTTTAACTCTCATTTCGGAGGTTTTTGTTTTGAGATCATTATTTATATTTGGTTATTTTGGGTCTCAAACCAAACCTCTTGTTTATTGCCAACTTGTCTCATATCTCATTTTTTTGGCAATATCCGTGTGTATCTTTGAAGCTTGATTTCTTCATATCTATTGCTTTGATACACTTAAAGCCCATGGCTCCAATAATTAATTGGTATTAGATCCTAAAAGTCAAAAGTTGACAATTTCTATGATCTAGGGGGAGCATGGGATAGTGAATTGATACCCACTAAATTTTATATTTGGTATCATACATATCTTTCTTTTCTTACATATTGTCACATCTTGGCTAAGATGATGAAGGGGGATGTTTTTGATGTCCACCTTTTTGACGATGTCAAGGGGGAGAGATATATGCATTATGTGATCATATCTATAGATTGGAGAGATATATACATATGCATATGGGGAGAGATATATGGGATTAGATAAACCATTCATGTTTGCATGTTTGCATGATTTTATACTTTGCAATTGGTTTATGTAATCCATGCCTATTATATGTCACCATGTTGTTATTGGTTTATGAGTATTTACCTTTGTGTAGCTCATTACTTAATTGGTGCATATAAGTAGGGGGAGATCATTAGTTTTGTGCTTTAATTCTTTATGATTTACATAATGTGTGTCATCATCAAAAAGGGGGAGATTGTTGAGTATTGGTGTTTCATACCAATCTTATTTTGATGATGATCACAACATTATGTTGTTGCTAATGAATCTTATGTTTTAGTCTCTCAATTTATTTCAAGGATATCTTTCTTGGAGACTAATCACTTGATGTAAGGATGGACATCATGTGAAGAAGGGCCAATGTTTGGACTCAAGGAGTGCCAAAGCTTGGAGATGATGGAGAGCAATCAAGGCATGAAGATTGAAGACTTAGACTCTTTTGAAAGCATTGTAATTCATGTAATTTACTTTATTGCTTTCTCTCTCTTTTGAGTCTAGGGTTGATGTAATGCCTTGCTAGATGGTTTACTCATTCATGCTCATGCATTTAACCATCTTAGTGAACCTTAGGTTTATCATAGAATCCAACCCAATAGGTTCACTTCTTCTGTCAGTCGCCTGTTGAGGGAACCACAGTCGACTGGGTGATTTCCAGTCGCCTGTAGATCCTTATACAGTCACCTGATATGCACTGCTCAAGTCAACATTTCTATTGACTCACACTTGAGCTTTACGCACAGTCGTCTGTCAATCAGTTCCCAGTCGCCTGTATATTTTCAGTCGCCTGAGATTTGGTCAACAGTCACCTGTCTAGCGTAAGTGCAATCTCTGCATCTCTCTGTCTTCTCTCCATACTTTACAGTAGTCGACTGATGAAGAATATACAGTCGCCTGACTATGCGACAGTCGACTGTAGTATTAACACCAGTCGCCTGTGCGAAGAATTAGAGAAAGAGTGCAGCTCTCTGTTTCGATCCATCCCCTGCAGCAGTCGTCTGCTGAAGGATTAACAGGCGCCTGTCATGTTTGTCAGTCGACTGTATTGACTTCGTCAGTCGACTGACATGGCTCAGATTATAGCCGTTGGATATTTTCTAGCCGTTGATCAGTCGACTGTCTTATGATCATCAGTCGACTGTGATGGAAATTGAATTCCACCCCAAGTGATTTTGATGATGAGCACACCAAATGAATGCTTAGTGTACTAACTACACGACACTTAAAAGTGTGCAGATTTCGTGAAGCTCCACTTATACTCCAAGAAGCACGCGTCAATACTCCACGACAAAGACGAACATGACTAAACTCAAGTGATGAAGCTCAAGCTCGAGAAGCACAAAGAGAAATCCTGATCAAGGCTAGGTCGTTGGAAATCCTAACGAGTGAAGTTAGGTGCTTGTATTTGCCAAGGCAGATAGTGGAAATCTCGTACCGGATTGGTCGGGGACTGGACGTACCCGGGTTGCGGGGAACCAGGATAAAAATCCTTTTGTTTGCGATTGTTGATCTGTGCTTGATTATCTTTACATTTATTTTTCTATCTTCTATCTATAGCAAAGATCAATTTATCTCTATTCGCTGAAATTCATACTTGTGACCTTATTTGTTCTCACATATTCTCTGGGAGTCGACTACTGCTCATAGGGAGTCGACTACCTGCTGTAAAATTATTTTGGGCATTTTTTATTGTTGATTAAGAACCAAGCGTAGATCACTCTACTTGGTTTCTTAGGCAACGTTAGAAGGAATTTATTTGTGTTAATATCGTTGAGCGAAAAAGTTTACTATATACACAACACTATTCAACCCCCCTTCTAGTGTTGCTTGCCATCCACAGGATCCAACACTTGGTATCAGAGCGAGGCTACAATAGTGATGGCGTCAACATCTTTTCACTCCGAAGGACTGAACACTATGTGACCACCTCTATTCAACGGAACCAACTACGCCAGCTGGAAGATCCGAATGAAGACTCACCTAGAGTCATTGGACATTGAAGCCTGGACTATCACCAAAGTCCCGTACATCGCACCCACCGACGTTGAGTTTGGAAAATGGTCTATCGACGACAAGAAGAGAGCTAATCTCAATGCAAAAGCAATGAATGCCTTGTTTTACGCTGTTACAGGAAATGAGTTCAATCGAGTCTCCCAATGTGAGACAGCACATCAAATTTGGCATACTCTTCAGGTAAGTCACGAAGGTACAGAAAAGATAAAAGAATCTCGTATAAATGTATTACATTCAAAATTCGAATCTTTTAAAATGGAAGAAGGAGAGAGTATCACCGAAGTGAATACTCGTTTTACTAACATTACAAATGAGCTTGCAGGACTAGAAAAGAAACTTTCCGAGTATGAACAGGTAATGAAGATACTAAGATCCCTCCGACCCGAATGGAAGGAAAAGACTACGGCCATTCGAGAAGCTCATAATGTAAAGGACCTCACCATCGAAGAACTGATGGGAAATCTCATGGCATATGAGATCGAGCTTGAAGAAGATAAGAAAATCGAAGAAAAACCAAAGAAGAAAAATCTTGCATTCAAAGCTCAAGAAGAAGATTCCGACTACACGGACAAAGAAGATCACATCGCATTCATCTCAAAGAACTTTAAAGAGTTCATCACAAGTAAGTATGGAAAACGATCTTTTAGACCCACTAACGATATTATTTGTTTTGGTTGTAATAAACCAGGGTATGTCAAGAGAGACTGTCCATTGGAAAGAAACAACCGTGATTCCAGAGATCGTGGGAAGAACAAAGAGAATAATGAAAGGCGAACCAATACAAGAAACAAGTTTCGACAACCAAAGAAAGAAGCTTATGCAGCCTTCGACCAGAGCGACGATTCTTCATCCGACGAATCCTCAGAAGAAGATAATGATGAAAGAAGAGAGACGGCACACATGTGCTTCATGGCATCTACATCCTCCAAGGTAAGCTCGCATCATGATTCATCTAGCGACAATGAGTCATCGTCAAGCGATGATGAAGACTTGGATTATAGGGGAGCATATAAGGAGCTATGCAAGATGCATGAAAAGCTCATTAAAGAACATAGAAAAACACTTAGAAATGTTAAAAGAGAGACTAAGGAAAAAGAAGAAGTCATTAAAGAAAATAGTCTTCTTAAAGAGAAAAATGATCTTCTACAAAAAGATATTTTGCTAGTAAATGAAAAAGTTGAAAGTCTGAATAATCTTCTCGTATCCGTCAAAGATAAATACGACGCTACGATGAAAATTATTGAGAATTTTAATAAAGGAAAAGGGAAGCTAGATAATATAATAGATAATCAAAAAGCTTCATCTAGCAAAATCGGACTTGGCTATGATTCACATCATACCAAGAAACGGGTTAAGCACACTAGGATGCATCATGCTAACGATAATGTTTTAAGCATCTGGGTACCAAAGAGATTATCTGATCAGCAAAAAGAAAGGTACGCTACTAACTTTGTTCAACAGATTCATTTTAACAAAAATTATAAATATATTGTTCATGAAGGAACTAAACCGTATTGGGTTTGGCTTCCTAAAGACTAACTCCTCGGACTCAAAACCAAAGAGTACCATAAACGCTTATTTTTCAGGTACTCTAAAAAGGAGGAAAACAATGAAGAAAATTCAGGGAGTCGACTACCTACAGGAGGGAGTCGACTACCAGTGCGTAAATGTCTGGGTTGCTCTTTTTTTGACTAACTCCTAATGGGTTCTATTGAGTGGATGGGTCAAGATCCGTTAAGACAGCTTACCCACTAAGCCTAAAACTCATCCTAGCCACCCAAATCTAGATCTAATGGCTCTCTATTCTCTCCATCTCTTCATCTCTTCAAACAAAACCCCAAGAAAACCCTAGAGGTAGCCGACTACCTCCTTTTTCCCCTCTCCTCTCTTGAGTTTTCATCTTGGAGCTTGGACTTTTGGAGCAATTTTTCATCTTCCTTCAAAATTACTCAAGGTAAAATTTTTTTTACTTCCATGAACTTTATTATTTCATCTCTCTTGGTTATCTAGTAGTGTAAAAATATATTTTTGTTGTTTTACTCTATCTAGATGCCTTTCAAAGGAGCTTTCTCTAAGAAGAGAAAAACTACTACTGAAGTTGATTCTGAGAAAGAAATCATCCTACCCTATCTCTTCAAATCAACTACCTATGAACATTTTGTTAAAGTTTCTAAGAAACCAATCTTGCATGAAAGATTTGTCAAACTTAATGATGTTATCAATTACGGTATTGACAGTCTGCTAGATTTCCAAAACTTAGCAAATTTGTTCTCCGCTGAAAATGTGTACCTATGTTATCCTAGGCTTGTTCATCTCTTTTATGCAAACATGGATTATGATCTAGTGAAAAGTCGTTTCATAACTAAGGTTCTGGATACCAAACTTGCAATAACTGTCAAATCCCTAGGTGAAGCCCTAGGAATCCCATACTCCGGTATGATCCTTGACAAAATTGAGATGACTGATGAGAATATCCTAGAGAGAATGTATCTGCCTGGTAAACACTTTCAAACCAAACTCCCTTGTAGCCATCTTCGCTATCCGGTGAGAATCTTGGCTAATATTTTGTCGTATAACATAACTCAAAAATCTGGGAGCCATGCTATTCTTTCTGAAAAACAAGCTAAATGCATCTATGCCATCCTAGGTAACATTCGTGTTAATTGGGCCAAAGTCATCATGGATTCCATCCTACTTTCAGCTTCATCTGATAGACCTTCCTCCACTCTTTCTCATGGGCACTATCTGACCATTCTATTCATTAGCTTTAACGTGCCATTGGATCATGAAACAACCATTCTAGAACATGCCCGTGTTTTTGATGTACATGCTCTTGGGAGAATGAATCTCCATCATGACCTTGATGAGAATGTCCCTGAAGAACAAATTGCTGCCGAAGGAGGATCATCATCCTCAAGGCGAGGTAAGAAAGTTGTTATTTCAGATTCCGAAGAAGAAGAAGAAAGAGGAAGTGGAGAAGAAGAAGAAGAAGAAGTTCCAGCTTACATCCTTGAACTTCAGGAGATGCTCCTGAAGAAGATTGGAAAATTGAAGATCTCACAAGAGAAAGGATTTGAATATCTCAATCAAAAGGTGGACGACCTCAAGGAGATCGTCGTGAAAAGCAACAAGATGACTGAGGAGACGCTTGTTATGATCCTTGAAGAGATCAAGGAACTGAAGAAGAACAGCGGTCATCCTTAGCTTCATGAACTTCTCTTTCAAAAACAATGATTCTCTAAACTATGGTTTGTAATAACTCTTATTGTGTGATGCTAGCTATTATGAAGTTATCTACTATGCAATACTTAGTTGTTCCTATGAACTAACATCTCCATTGCAGGCATATGGAATTGAATTCCTCTTATTTAATGTTCTGTAGAAATTACTTTTGTTTTTGTTGATGACAAGGGGGAGAAAAATATATGAAATGCAAAAATATGAATTGCATTTCTAAACAGCTTCGATGCAGGGGGAGAACCGCATTAAAGTAGGGGGAGTAAGTATACTTGAAATATTATTCATTTTCAATCTTACTTCATTTTTTTTTCATTTGGGTGTCATCATCAAAAAGGGGGAGAGTGATGGAAATTGAATTCCACCCCAAGTGATTTTGATGATGAGCACACCAAATGAATGCTTAGTGTACTAACTACACTACACTTAAAAGTGTGCAGATTTCGTGAAGCTCTACTTATACTCCAAGAAGCACGCGTCAATACTCCACGACAAAGACGAACATGACTAAACTCAAGTGATGAAGCTCAAGCTCGAGAAGCACAAAGAGAAGCTCGCCTTCACTTCATCAAGTTGACCAAAACTTCCGAAGACATGTTCAGAGTCTAGTGTGAGTGTGTCGTGTCTTTTAGGGTATTTGTTAAAGCCATATCAAATAGACCACACACACACACACAAATGATTTCGAAAATAATTTTAACTATCTTCAAAATAGTTTTCAAGAGCTTTTCTAGTCACTTCATAACTTTCGTAGTGAAACTCCACGCACCATGGAGCTAACTACCTGTCTGACTAGAAGAACAGCAGGAAAAACTCCTCTGGGAGTCGACTACCACTAGTAGGGAGTCGACTACCTGTCAGGGATCAAAATCTCCTAGATCCCTCTGGGAGTCGACTACCTATATGAGGGAGTCGACTACCAGCTGTAAATTTCAGACGTTTTGAAATTCAAATTTTGAAATTCTTTGAGCAATTTACTCCGAAATTTTTGGGACAAAAGTCAAACGAAATTTGAAATTCAAATCTCAGTTTTCCCCTATAAATAGAGCTGAAATATTTTGTAACAAATACAACATTGAAAATCAAATTTGTGAAAGCTCTCTTGAATTAAAGCTCTCTAATTTTCTCTCTAGCCAGTTTAATTTCTGTTTTGATCTTGCAATATTTTCTCATTCTTTTTTAAGATCATACTATTATTTTTTATTGGCTAAACTGTTTTTCAAAATCCATACTATTATTCTCTCTAATTTTATTTGAAGGATTTTTGAAAAAGCTCTAGATCACAAAGAACTTATCTCGTATCTTTGTGTGATCTAGACTATCATTCTATTAAGCCACTACACAAATTGTCTATCTTTTGATTGGCTATAGAATCGGGTGTATAACCCAATCTCTATCACTTATTGTAGAGTATTGGACAAATCTCTTATTGTGTTGATTGTTGGAACACTAGACAAGTCTAGTTGTTGCCAGTTGAAAAGTCCTCGGTTTGTGAGGCAAGGGTAAACCCTAGACAAGTCTAGGTGTTGTGATCGGAAATCCTGATCAAGGCTAGGTCGTTGGAAATCCTAACGAGTGAAGTTAGGTGCTTGTATTTGCCAAGACAGATAGTGGAAATCTCGTACCAGATTGGTCAGGGACTGGACGTACCCGGGTTGCGGGGAACCAGGATAAAAATCCTTTTGTTTGCAATTGCTGATCTGTGCTTGATTATCTTTACATTTATTTTTCTATCTTCTATCTACAGCAAAGATCAATTTATCTCTATTCGCTGAAATTCATACTTGTGACATTATTTGTTCTCACATATTCTCTGGGAGTCGACTACTGCTCATAGGGAGTCGACTACCTGCTGTAAAATTATTTTGGGTATTTTTTATTGTTGATTAAGAACCAAGCGTAGATCACTCTACTTGGTTTCTTAGGCAACGTTAGAAGGAATTTATTTGTGTTAATATCGTTGAGCGAAAAAGTTTACTATATACACAACACTATTCAACCCACCTTCTAGTGTTGCTTGTCATCCACAGGATCCAACAGACTGTTCCTGTCGTTTTCACCCAGTTTCTAGCCGTTGCAAATCTGATTTTTTGGCTGTTTCTTTGGGTTTTTGGGCTTGATATAGGATTCCTATATATATGAGTGTGCTGCCATTCTTGAGAACTCTTGACAACATTTGATAAACTCTTGACTCTATAGAAAATATCAAGAGATCAATAAGCCACTCTCAAGCTCCCTCATTTCCATCTATTTGAGCATTCATCTCTCTTCATGCATTGAAGTCCAGCTCAAGGGAAATCATCCAAGTGCTCTCAAGCATATTCCAACACTTGGTGATCCTCTTCCATGCCTTGCATTCATTCATGAGTAAGCATCTCAAGGCATAGGTAAGAGTATTTACTTTATAGGGTGTAAATTGCTTTCCTATTTCTCTTTGTGGGATTAGGACACTCTCTTTGTGGGAGTCTCTCTCTTTGTGGGAAGTTGTCTCTTTGTGGGACTTAGGAATTCTCTTTGTGGGAATTAAATCTCTTTATGGGAGTTCGTGTGTCCTAGTGTATGGCTAACCCTAATTCTCTGAGTGGGAGTTAGTGATTCTCTGTGTGGGAATCTTGATCCTTGTGTAGGATTGGTTGGGTCCTTGTGTAGGGCATAAATCCTCTTTGTGGGGTATCTCTTTGTGGGATTTGTATTCACTTCTCTGTGTGGGAATATAGTGAATATTGGTGTGGCTGGATGTGCCCAAGTTTGGGGAACCAGGGTAATTCTTTGTGTTTGCGTTTGAATTGATTGTGCCATTTAATTCCTCTTGCATTTATAATTCCGCATTTGCAAGTTAAATTTTATTTGGACAATTTTATTGCCATTACACTATTCACCCCCCCTCTAGTGTGTGTTGTTAGTATTGCAAGGGTTAGACGATCCCTACACATAGGTGTCCACATGTGAAGTAGGAGTATTCCTACGTGGGTGTGTGTTGCTGTACATGAAAGTATGTCCCTTCTTTTGATTTCCACATTTGGTTCGTTTCTTTGCAAAAGAGGGAGTGTGAGAAGTGGTGACATTCTTGGTAGTTTTGCTACCCAATGTGTTATGATCACCACTTGTGGATGCATCGAAGGTTGGTCTCACAAAATCTATAGTGATACCACAATATGTGATGTGTGCATTGGATGCATTTGCCTTGGAATAACCAAGTCCAACACGATGGTTGGCCGGTAGTTGATTTGAAAGCAAATCATCCAATTTTTCTTTCCATTTGTTGAATCTTTAAACATTGGAGGAAATGAGCTCATATTTCTTCTCAAGAGAGGAAATGGTAGTGTCCAATGTGGATACAAGTGTGGTGAGCTCGTGCACTTGTGTTTTGAGAGATTCATTCTCAATACCCAAACTCGTGTTTTGAGATTGAATATTTTCAATCTCAAGATCATCACTATCTTTAAAATACACATGATCCAATTGAGATTTGAGGGATTCAACCTCATTTCTCAATGACCCATTTTGACCAAGCAAAGTAGCTTTCTCAAGGGTTAGCGATTCAACAGTGGTGTCATTATTGATGATGGGAGGCATGGATGACTTACTAGCATTTATCTCTTTAGACTTAATATATTTCAGCATAAGATTTTGGTATTTAGAAAATAATTCATCATTTGCAATTCTATGCTCATCCATGGTTACCTCGGCTTCTTTGCTTTCACTAGAGCTCTCATCGGAGGTTGCATCGTCACGCGCCATGAAACACATGTGTGCACTCTCACCTTTCTCATCCTCGGATTCACTTCATGAATCTTCGCTCGAGTCATCGAACGTGCCCACAAGTCCTTTCTTCTTGTTCTTCTTGCACTTGTCGGACTTGTTGTATTTTGGAGCTTTCCACTTCTCCTTGTTCTTAAACATTGGTTAATCCTCTTGATGTGCCTCGGTTTGTTGCACTTATAACAAAGAGAAGATGAGTTAGTTGAATCGAACTTGGACTTAGATGGAAATTTACCTTTGCGGAAGAAGCGTTGGAACTTCTTCGTCATAAGCGCCATATTTTTCAAATCCATCTCATCATCGGACTCATCACTTTCGAAGGATGAAGAAGCGGCTTTGAATGCTATTTCTTTCTTCTTTGCCTCTGTTGACTTTATCATTCTCTTTATCTTCAAGCGGGTTTCCCTTTTCACTTCATATGACATGAGTGTACCGATGAGGTTCACCACGGTGTAGCTTTGCATGTCATTGACCTCTTTAATCACTATAGTTCTTCTTTCCCATGTCGAGGTCATTGACTTGATGATCTTCCTCACCTTTTCTTGTTGAGTGTGCGTCTTTCCAAGAGCTTCAAGCTATTGGTGATGTCAGTGAAACGAGCATATATCGAAGCAATTTTCTCATCTTCTTGCATTTGAAACATATCGTAGTTTTGCACGGCAACATATAACTTTGACAGTTTTACCTTGTTGGTCCCTTCATTAGTAACAATAAGATGATTCCAAATTTGATGTGCACTCTTACATGTGTATATCTTATTGAACTCATCGGGCTCCAAAGCACAATGAAGAGCATTTATGTTGAGTATTGGTGTTTCATACCAATGTTATTTTGATGATGATCACAACATTATGTTATTGCTAATGACTCTCTTGTTTTAGTCTTATAGTTCATTTCTAGAATATCAATTCTGGAGACTAAACACTTGGTGCAAGGATGGACATCAAGTGAAGAAGGGCCAATGCTTGGACTCAAGGGGTGCAAAAGCTTGGAGATGATGGAGAGCATCAAAGCATCAAGATTGAAGACTTAGACTCTAAGGAAAGCAATGTAATCCATGTAATATTTCCTTAATTGCTTTCTGTCTCATTTGAGTCTAGGATATTTATAATGCCTTGATAGATGGTCTACTCATTCATGCATATGCATTTAGCCATCTTAGCGAGCCTTAGTATTATCATAGAATCCAACCTAATAGGTTCATCTTGACCAAAGACTCATTTGGAGTCTCTGGCTTTCCATCAGTTGCCTGATGAAGGATTTATAGTCGACGGGGTGATTTCCAGTCGCCTGTCGATCCTTCTACAGGAGACTGATATGCACTGCTCAAGTCAACATTTCTATTGACTTTACTTGAGCTTTTCGCAACAGTCGCCTGTATATTTACAGTGACCTGGGAATTGGTCAACAGTCGTCTGAGTAGCGTGAGTGCAATCTCTGCCTCTTTCTGTTTTCTCCATCTCATGCAGCAGACGACTGATGAAGGATTTACAGTCGCCTGGCTATTTTACAGTCGACTGTATTATTGTCATTAGTCGCCTGTATGCTTTTCTGGAGAAAGAGTGCAGCTCTCTGTTTTATTCCATCCCCTGCAGCAGTCGCCTGCTGAAGGTTTTACAGGTGCCTGTCATGTTCACAGTCGACTGTATCGACTTCATCAGTCGACTGTCCTGGCTCAGATTATAGCCGTTGATCAGTCGACTGTTATTTGTTCTTCAGTCGACTGTCAGTGTCGTTTTCGCCCAGTTTCTAGCCGTTGAAGCCTTGTGCTTTTGGCTGTTTTCTTGGGTTGATATAGGGTTCCTATATATATGGGTGTGCTGAGTTTATTAGAACTTCTTGATGCTATTAAAAAACATAAGAGATCAATAAGCCACTCTCAAACTCTCTCATTTCCCTCTTTGAGCTCTTATTTCTCTTCATGCATTGAAGTCCAGCTCAAGGAAAATCATCCAAGTGCTTTCAAGCCAATCTCAACACTTGGAGATCCTCTTACATGCATTGCATTCATCTAGAGTAAGCATCTCAAGGCATAGGTAAGAGTATTTATTTTACTTGGTGATTCTTGTAACACTAATTCTCTTTGTGGAAATTAGTCTTTCTCTCTTTGTGTGAGTTTATCTCTTTGTGGGATTAGGATATTCTCTTTGTGGGAATAACTCTCTTTGTGGGAGTAACTCTCTTAGTGGGAGTTTGGTGTCTTAGTGTAGGGCTAACCCTAATTCTCTGAGTGGGAGTTAGTAATTCTCTAGGTGGGAGTTTGACCCCTGTGTAGGGTTGGTTGGGTCCTTGCGTAGGGCAAAATCCTCTTGGTGAGGTATCCCCTTTGTGGGATTTGTATTCACTTCTCTTTGTGGGAATATAGTGAATATTGGTGTGGCTGGATGTACCCAAGTTTTGGGAAACCAGGGTAAAATCTTGTGTTTGCGTTTGGTTTGATTGTGTCAATTATTTCCTCTTGTATTTATTATTCCGCATTTGCAAGTTTAATTTTAATTGGACAATTTATTGCCATTATACTATTCACCCCCTCTAGTGTGTTGTTGTTAGTATTGCAAGGGTAAGACGATCCTTACAATTGGTATCGGAGCGAGGTTTTAGCATACTGCAATGATGGCATTCAACGCTTTATCCACATCTCATGAAGAATGTCTGTCTACCGATCGATCCCCGCTCTTCAACGGAACCAACTATCCTAGTTGAAAGATCAGGATAATGATCTACATGAAGGGTCAAGACCTTTAGGACATCACGGAGTTGCCGTTTGAGGAGCCTACTTCACCCGCGGCTTCTAGAACTAAGGCGGAGAAGGACTCGATCAGAGTCAATGCAAAGGCTATGAATGCATTTCATTGCGCCCTCACCCCGAATGAGTTCAACCGCATCTCCATGCGCAAATCGGCCAACGGAATTTGGCATACATTGGAGATTTCTCATGAAGTGTTACTTCAACATAAGGAAGAGATTCAACCAACCAAGCCCGAGAAGAAAAAGGGGGTTGCACTCCATGTCGAGAAGGAGTCATTCAAGTGGAGAAAGAAGTTCCAACGGGAAGCTCCGAGTGAAGAAGAAGAAGAAGAAGATGTTAGCGATGATGATTACATCGAGCTTGCCAAGCAATTCAAGATTTTCAAAGCATTCCTCAAGGACAAGTAAGGAAAATCTTCGTCAAAGTTTGCCTCCCAGTCTAACAATTCTATTTGTTTCAATTGTAGAGGAAAATGTCATCTTTCTACTGAATGTCCTTCCAAACCCACCAAAGATACCTATAAGGGGAAAGGGAAGAAGAATTGGAAAGTCAAGTCCGAGTTCAAGAACCAGAAGAAGGGACTTATCGGCACATTTGATGATTCTGATGTGGACACATCATGTGATGATGAAGAGGATGACAAGGAGCACGATCACAGGTGTTTCACAGCTTTTGATGATTCTTCACCAATCTCCTCTAGCTCAAGCAATGAAGAGATAAAGGCGTGGCTCAACTCCAAAGAAGAAATTTGCTTTATGGCTAATGAGGAAGAGTCTTCGTCAAGCTCATGCGAGGAGGAAAGCGATGAGGAAGTCAAGGAGGAAAGCGATGAGGAAGTTGAGGAGGAAAAGCTATCCTACGAGGAGCTCGAATACCGCTTCAATGTGGCCTCTAACTTGGCAAGTAAGTGCATCAACTCATATGGTAAATTGAAAGCTAATTTCAAGAATGATATGAGTAGGGTGCATGCTTTTTAATCATCTAGTGTAAATAATCATGATGTTGTGCATGCTTGTGACACTAGTGAGAGAGACACACTTCTCTCTCAAGTTAAGGAATTGAGCTTAACCAATGATAATCTTATTGCTCATAACCTTAGCTTAGAAACTTGCATTCAACAACTTACGTTGAAATGTAAAGAGGAATCCCGTAAGCTCAAAAGCTTAGTGTATTCTAGGGATTCACTCCACAATTTGCTTGAAAAACAACATCTGACAAATCATAGATGAGGTTTGAGGTATATTCAAAATGTGGTATCCAAACCCACCTCTAATTCCTCTTATGGTGCAAATACAAGAAATATTGTTAAAGCACCTAAGAAGAATCACCATGCTTTCTTGTACAACAATAACATCAAGAAGAAGCATGTAGATCACAAGGTGATGAGGAAGAATGAAGACTCTTCATTTTTTGCTAAGAAGCAAAATCATCATTCTTTGCATGCCAAGAAATTCGTTTCTACACCTAAGCATGCCACATCCATCCCTCTTGCAAAGGTAAAACCCTTGCCTAGGAAATCCTTGAGTTTATGGATTCCCACTAAGGTCAGTGTGCAAGAGAGGGATAGTTACATCAACTCTCTAGTTAGGGATGTGATCACCTCATGTGATTACATTAGGAAATCAAACTCCTCTTGGGTTTGGTTCCCTAATGTTTAGGTTCCTCACACATATGCATATTGCATGGGTATTGTGCTTAAATGTTTATTTTAGCATACCCATTGTTTGTGTGTGTTTCATAATTTTGAAAATGTTTTCAAACTTTTTTCATGAAAATTGGGACCTTGGGGAAGACATTGGCATACATGCATTTGTTGATCCATATGTATGTCAATGTGGGAGTTATAATATCTAATATGTTTAAAATATCTTTAAAACATATTTTAACTCTCATTTTGGGTTTTTTTTGATAAAGATCATTATTTACAATTGGTTATTATGGTCTTGATCTTAACCGATTGATATTGCCAACATGTTTCATGTTATATCCCTTTTGGCAATATCAGTGTGTATTATTGAAGCTTGATTCTTTTTCATATCTATTGCTTTGATACACTTTAGGCACATGGCTCCAATGTTTGTATATCAATTGGTAAAGAGGATTATTCCAAGATTCATTGTCTACAATTGGTATTACCTCAATTGTTAGAGATTGTTTATCTTTTACTTTACAATTGGCATTAGATCCTAGAAGTCAAAATTTGACCTTTTCTATGATCTAGGGGGAGCATGGGATAGTGATTGATACCCACTAAAATTTTCAATTTGGTATCATACATCTCCTTATATCTTGCATATTGTCACATCTTTGATTAAGATGACAAAGGGGGATATTTTTGTTGTCCACCTTTTTAACGATGTCAAGGGGGAGAGATACATGCATTATGTAAATGTAACTCTTGTATTTCATACATATGCATTTGGGGAGAGATATATCTATAGGGAGAGATATATGGGATTGTATAAACCATTCATGTGTGTATGATATTGTCTATTGCAGTTGGTTTATGTAATCCATGCCTATTATATGTCACCATGACTTGATTTGGTATAATGAGTATTTACTATTGTGTATCTCATTGTATAATTGGTGCATATAAGTAGGGGAGCTCATTAGCATTGTGCTTTATTTCTTTGTGTTTTACATAATGTGTGTCATCATCAAAAGGGGGAGATTGTTGAGTATTGGTGTTTCATACCAATGTTATTTTGATGATGATCACATCATTATGTTGTTGCTAATGACTCTCTAATTTTAGTCTCATAGTTCATTTCTAGAATATCAATTCTGGAGACTAAACACTTGGTGCAAGGATGGACATCAAGTGAAGAAGGGCCAAAGCTTGGACTCAAGGGGTGCCAAAGCTTGGAGATGATGGAGAGCATCAATGCATCAAGATTGAAGACTTAGACTCTAAGGAAAGAAATGTAATCCATGTAATATTTCCTTTATTGCTTTCTCTCTCATTTGAGTCTAGGATATTTGTAATGCCTTGATAGATGGTCTACTCATTCATGCATATACATTTAGCCATCTTAGCGAGCCTTAGGATTATCATAGAATCCAACCTAATAGGTTCATCTTGACCACAGACTCATTTGGAGTCTCTGGCTTTCCATCAGTCGCCTAATGAAGGATTTATAGTCGGCTGGGTGATTTACAGTCGACTGGGTGATTTCCAGTCGCCTGTCGATCCTTCTACAGTCGACTGATATGCACTGCTCAAGTCAATATTCTATTGACTCTACTTGAGCTTTTCGCAATCGTCGACCGATGCTCAGTTTACAATCGCCTGTATATTTACAATCGCCTGGGAATTGGTCAACAGTCGTCTGAGTAGCGTGAGTGCAATCTCTGCCTCTTTCTGTTTTTCTCCATCTCATGCAGCAGACGACTGATGAAGGATTTACAGTCGCCTGACTATTTTACAGTCAACTGTATTATTGTCATCAGTCGCCTGTATGCTTTTCTGGAGAAAGAGTGCAGCTCTCATTTTTATTCCATCTCCTGTAGCAGGCGCCTGCTGAAGGTTTTACAGGTGTCTGTCATGTTCACAGTCGACTGTATCGACTTCATCAGTCGACTATCATGGCTCAGATTATAGCCGTTGGATATTTTCTAGACATTGATCAGTCGACTGTCATTTGTTCTTCAGTCGACTGTCAGTGTCGTTTTCTCCCAGTTTCTAGCTGTTGCAGCCTTGTGCTTTTGGCTGTTTTCTTGGGTTTTGAGGGTTGATATGGGGTTCCTATATATATGGGTGTGCTGAGTTCATTAGAACTTCTTCATGCTATTGAAAATCATAAGAGATCAATAAGCCACTCTCAAACTCTCTCATTTCCCTCTTTGAGCTCTCATTCCTCTTCATGCATTGAAGTTCAGCTCAAGGGAAATCATCTAAGTGCTTTCAAGCCAATCTCAACACTTGGAGATCCTCTTACATGCATTGCATTCATCTAGAGTAAGCATCTCAAGGCATAGGTAAGAGTATTTATTTTACTTGGTGATTCTTGTAACACTAATTCTCTTTGTGGAAATTAGTCTTTCTCTCTTTGTGTGAGTTTATCTCTTTGTGGGATTAGGATATTCTCTTTGTGGGAATAACTCTCTTTGTGGGAGTAACTCTCTTAGTGAGAGTTTGGTGTCCTAGTGTAGGGCTAACCCTAATTCTCTGAGTGGGAGTTAGTAATTCTCTGGATGGGAGTTTGACCCCTGTGTAGGGTTGGTTGGGTCCTTGTGTAGGGCAAAATCCTCTTGGTGAGGTATCCCTTTTGTGGGATTTGTATTCACTTCTCTTTGTGGGAATATAGTGAATATTGGTGTGGCTGGACGTACCCAAGTTTTGGGGAACCAGTGTAAAATATTGTGTTTGTGTTTGGTTTGATTGTGTTAATTACTTCCTCTTGCATTTATTATTCCGCATTTGCAAGTTTAATTTTAATTGGACAATTTATTGCCATTACACTATTCACCCCCCTATAGTGTGTTGTTGTTAGTATTGCAAGGGTAAGGCGATCCTTACGATTTATTGCCTTGGCATTGTTCACCTCTACGGACTTATCGACGGGTGTCCATTTGTTGTAGTCCTCTTTCGTAGGCTCTATGTATTCCTTGTGGAGGATTCTCCATAAAGAAGCACTCCTAAGGAACGTCTCCATCCGGCACTTCCAATAGTCGAAATTTGTGCCTTTGAAGCGTGGAGGTCGAACCGTAGATTGGCTTTCAAAAACCGATGAAGCACCATCTCGATCATGATTACTGTAGGAATAAGGTGGTGGAACGTTGTTGCTGTTATTAGATGTCATAGCTTAACCTTGAGCTCTGATACCAATTGTAAGGACCCTGTGCTATGAGAAAAACACTAGAAGGGGGTTGAATAGTGTTTATAAAATTAATGAGGAAATTACGCCTAATTAAAATCCTAACCAACCAACAATGCAAAAATAATAAGAAACAACAATTAGAACAAGTAAACACAAGATGTTCAAGGGTTCGGAATATCCAAGTCAACCCCAACTTGTTTCCAGTAATCATGCGTCCATACCACCCAGGATACCACCCGGATACTCGAGCTAAAACCCTAGCTTGAGTTTTCCTTTCAACCCAATTGTAGCAACCCTACAAGTGTAATCAATACACAAGATTGATGACCTTGATTCCCACAACTTGGGATCAAGCAAACACTCTCCCAAAACGAGAGCAAAGACCAATTTAACGAAAGAGTTATGAAATTGAAATACACACTTACAAACACCCATGCCTTCAAGTACAACTTGAAGGGGGCAAGAGTGTGGAGTGCGTTGATCTCTTCTTAGAAGGGAGAATGGCCCTTGCACTTGTCACTACCAAATGCCTAGAAGATTTGAACTTGAATTCTAGGTGAGCAAGAGAGAATAAAGCTTTGAAAGATTGAGAGCTTGAGAGCTTGAGCTAGAGAGATGAATCAATGAATGTCTAATAATCTCTCAATGGAACAGTAAAACCCCCTCTTATAGGTTCTCTCAAAGCCCCCAACAGATAACCTAAAAGGCCCTTTTAAAAACGTATTTGATTGGCCAGCAGATTAATTTAACAGCCAAAACAGGCGAATGATGAAGCACGATCAGGCGCCTACTGCACTGTGTCAGAGGGTAGGTGAGAATTCAAACGATAACTTACCACGTATGACAGGCGACTGATGAAGGTTTGACATGCACTGAAAACAAACAGGTGCCTGGGAAATCAACGTCAGACGTCTGCGTGGCAGAAGAGCGTAAGTTGACAAATTCAAGAATCTGGGTAATCAGAGGACATGTGACTGATGTGTTATCCACAGGCGCCTGTGCCATATGCAGGCGACTGGAAAACCAACGTACAGCGCCTATGTGCACACGTGCGTAACTTGCCAAAATTAAGAAGTTGGGAATGGATGGACATGTGACTGTAGTGGAATTAACAGGCGTCTGTGCCATGGACATGTGCCTCTAAAACCAATGTACATCGTCTGGATGCACCAGTGCGTAAGTTAACAGAATTAGTGTATTTAGGCAAGATGATACATGCGACTGACTCACAAGTCACAGGCGCCTGCAAGGAGCCAGGCGCCTGTACTTTGTACAAAAGTCTCCTATTGAAACTAAAGAATGAAAAACCCGAAGAATCCTACCAAAAATGTGTGCATTACAAACGACTGTAGAACAAATCACATGCGCCTGTCAGGAGACAGTCTCCTGACTTTTGAGCAGCAGTCATCTGTCAGATAAACAAAATGCACAACTAAGGATTTTAAGAATTAGAGTCATAGGAAATTAATTCTAAAGGTTTACTAGGATAGATTGAGTGAAGTGTGTGCACTCCAAGTTTACTCTACTTCAAGGCTACATTCTAAGAGAAAGGAAATAGAAGAATAAAAAGATTTACAATGAATTTGGCTTCTGCTCTTTCTCTTGATTGATCTTGAAGTCTTTGAGTCTTCTTTTCTTAACCTTGATCACCCAATCATCACTTTGAGTCTTTGATTGATCTTGATTGTCATTCATTGCAATTGATCTTCATGATTGGACTAGGAAATGAATTAATTGTATGGAGCGGATTAGTCACAAGTATTTATGTTTGCTCATCATCAACTAAGTAGGAAGAAGTTAATACTCAACACTTAATACCCCTAACCTCAAGGTGGATCAAGTAGCGAGAGTTTGGATAAGAAATGCTGAAGTTGAGCCTGTGTTTGTGCCTTAGTGAAAATATCAACCACCTTACTTTTGGAGGGAAGATACATAAGGGAAATCCTTTTAGCATCATTTCTTGACGAATCAAATGACAGTCAACATCGATAAGCTTTGTACGTTCATGAAACACGGGATTTGTAGAAATATGTATGGCACTTTTGTTGTCACAATATAGTGGAGTATGAAGTGGTACAGTTACACCCCTGTTAAGTAATAGATTATGCAACCATTTTAGTTCCGCTACAATGTCTGACATGGCACGATACTCAGCCTTTGTACTAGATCTAGACACATTGTCATCGTTTGCTATGCCAAGAAATAAGAGAGGAACCAAGGAATTGTAATAGCCGGTAGTTGAACGTTGAGTATCAGGATCATCGGCCCATCCTGCATCTGAGTATCCACAAAGTTAGAGAGAAGACTGTGAGGAGAATAACAGAGACCGTTGTTGAATACCTTTAACATAGAGTAACAAGTGAAGGAGAGCAGTAAAATGTGTGTTAGTTGGAGCATTGACAAACTGTCTTAATACATGTACGACATTAGCAATATCTGGCATGGTGATGGTGAGGTAAACAAGGGCACCAACAACCTCTCGGTAACGTGTTGGATTTGGAAGCAGTTGTCCATCATCTTGTCATAACTTTAAATTTAGCTCCATAGGAGTAGAAACATTAGACGATGTGGAAATCAATGAGTCTGCAAAAGTGGCTCGTGCAAGAATGTCGGAGATATACTTCTGTTGAGAAAGAATATATCCTTTGGCAGAGTATGCAACTTCAATGCCAAAGAAATATCTAAGATAACCAAGATCTTTCATCTCAAACTGTTGCTGGAGAGTCTTTTTGAGTGAATCAATGGCAGCAGTATCATTCCTTGAAATGATCATGTCATCTACATAAAGAAGTAAAATGACACAACCATGAGATGTCTTCCGATGAAATATAGCATAGTCAGCCAGACTCTCTTGAAACTAGTTGTGATGAGAGACTGATGAAATTTCTCAAACCAAGCATGGCGTGCTTGTTTAAGACCGTATATAGCTCTACAAAGAAGGTATACATGGCCATAGGGACCTGAATTCTAGGAGGAGGCTGCATATATACCACTTCTACTAAATCACCATTTAGAAAGGCATTCTTTATATCCATTTGATAGAGAGTCCACTATCGTATTGCAGCAACAGTAATAAGTGCGCGGATGGAAGTCATTTTGGCAACATGAGCAAATGTTTCTTCATAATCGATGCCATACTCTTGAGAAAATCCTCGAGCTATAAGACGAGCTTTGTAGCGCTCAATTGATCCATCCGACTTGGTTTTGATCTTATAGATCCACTTGCAACTGATTGGACGAACATTGGTAGGCAATGGTACTACATCTCATAGGCAATGGTACTACATCGTATTGCACCAACAGTAATAAGTGTGCGGATGTAAGTCCTTTTGGCAACATGAGCAAATGTTTCTTCATAATCGATGCCATACTCTTGAGAAAATCCTCGAGCTATAAGATGAGCTTTGTAGCGCTCAATTGATCCATCCGGCTTGGTTTTGATATTATAGATCCACTAGCAACTGATTGGACGGACATTGGTTGGAAATGGTACTACATCTTATGTGTCGGTTTGATGAAAAGCCTCTAGTTCTCTTGCATTGCTTGTTTCCACTCAAGATATTTGACCGCCTCGGAGTATGTTTTAGGTTCAAGAAAAGAATGAAAGTAGAACGAAAAGCTGAAAATTGTGAAGAGTAAGAATTTGTCACAGGACAAGCATAGTGAGCTGGCATACGATAGCTTCTTGGTGAGTTTCTACGAGGTGGTGGTGGATTAACCGATGTCATCGATGATGCAGGTGTAGATGGATTTGCTACATTTTCTTGTGAATCAACCATTGGTGTACTAGTAGGATCATGTGATGAATGCGGGTTGGTAATATTGTCTGTTTGGACTGAGGGAGACAGGTTGATAGGAGGAGGATATGCTGTGATTGGCATATTTTATATTGATTTCAAAGGCATAGGATGAAGAAATGACAAAATTATATCAGACTGTTTTGCATGGTAAGAAACATTCTCAAAGAAGGTGATATGACGTGCTATACGAAGTCTTCGGCTAATTTGATCATAACATCGATAGCTTTTATATAAAGAACTATACCCTAAGAAAATGCACTTTACAGTTCAGGGTGAGTTTATCACGTTCGTGTGATGGAAGTAAAGGAAAGCACACACACCCGAATGTTCTAATCAACGTCTAATCAAAGGCTTTGTTGTATAAACGTGAGTAAGGACAGTCATTATGCGTAGCAGAAGAAGGGTGACATTAATGAGCATGTTAGCTATTATTAAGGTTCGGCCCAAAATTTATTTGGAACAGATGCAGAGAAAAGTAAGGCACTAGTCGTGTTCATAATATGTATATGCTTTCGTTCAGCTACCCTATTTTGTTCATGTGTGTATGGGCATGATTGTTGAGCCAGAACACCATTTGACTTCAAAATTGATTGCATGTCATGAGAAATATATTCTTGTGCATTATCAGATCGAAATATCTTAATGCGTTTATTGAACTGTGTGTGTATCATATTTGTGAATTCAATGTAAATTTGAATGATTTCATATCTAATACTCCTAAGATAGACCCAAGGGAATCGTGAATAGTCATCAATAAAACACACATAATATTGATAACCACCCATAGAAGGCAAAGGATATGGGCCTCAAATATCTTAGTGTATGAGATCAAATGGTGCAAAAGAATTATGAATACTGGATGCAAACGGTAAAGCGGATTGTTTTGCTAATTGACATGTAGTGCATGGTGACGAATGTGTAATTTAAAGGATCCTAACAAGCCAGACCTAGATAATGTATTGAGACGAGAACCATAAATATGACCTAATCAACGATGCCACAGGTCTGAAGTGGGGAGTCCAAAACCAATGAATGAAGATAAATGAAGATAATCCAGCTGATAGAGACCATCCACTCTACACCCTGCACCAATCTTCTTACCAGTTAGATCCTGCACGGTACAAGAAGTAGAGTTGAATGTTATTGTGCAACCAGCATCAGCTAATAATCAAATAGAGATTAGTTTCATGGTTAATTATGGAATATGTAAGACAGATGAGAGGGTTAGCCTACTAGATGGATCAGAAATATGACTAATATCACAGAAGACGATTCCCATTAGCCGTATGAATATATAATGAAAATGAAAAATTTGAAAAGATAGAATTATCAAAAGTAATGTGATGTGAGACACCTGAGCCAAGTATCCATAGATACCGGAATTTGTAGATAAGACTGTGTAGTCAGGACAGCATTAGGGGCTTTGGTGTCGGTCGAGAGGACTAGGCCACGTATTGCGCACGTGTCGGATAAAAAAAATTTCGCAAGAGGAAGCGGCCGGAATTATACGGCGACGTGCTTTGATCGATTGGAGAAAGACCCACTCTTCCTCGCTGCGGAAGAAGTTGAGGAATCCGCCGACAGGATGGAATCCGGTCATAGAAGATGGATTCACAAGAGAAAAGAGGCTTCAACCCTGAAAATGGAACCGCTGAGGTATCCGTCGAGCTCGTTCGGGAGCTTCAAACAGCCCTTGGTACGGCAAACCGTCAGCTGGACGAATTGAATCGAGCGGTCCGATTGGTCGATGATAGGTGCTCTGCTGGAGAGGAGACCAGGACACGGCACAGCAATTTGTCGATGCAACTGGGAACCAAATATCCACGACGGAGAATTCTTTGAAGGGATCAAATTACGAGAGAAGAGAGACCGATCATTCGTGGGTCAAACTGTATAAGGGAGAAATGGATGAGCTTGCCCTTTGCCTGCGCAAGATGGTCCGAATGGTGGGCGCCGGTCGAATGAGATGCTTAAGGGTTCTCTGAAGCTTGAGAGGGTTAATGGACATCGGAGTTTGGCGAGTGCTTGTGCTTGGAAAAGAAAAGTGGAACCGATAGCAGAAGAGGCTGATTACTTGAAAGAAAGCCAAGACCGACTTGTAGTGCGCCAGCAGAGGCGAATGCAGGAAGCCAGAGCGAATGGAGATGGTGAGCATGTTATGAGAATTTTTGATGATATGATGCTTGTAGAAGCATACGCCACTGCAGGGGCTGTCCTTCACAAGTCCTCCGAGCAAAGGGATCGTCTTAAAAGAGCTCCGATACCATATTAACTTGGAAGTATAAAATATTTTGTATCACTTGATGTTACTTGATACAATGGTGTTTCCTTGTATATATAATACACTGCACATCATTTTGGGCACATGAGCCTAAGAGAGACAGTACACTACGCCCAAGAGACAGCACACTGAATAGACAGTACACTAAACTAAGGGACTGACAGTACACTAAACTAAGGGACTGCACAGGAACCCAACATTATACTAATTAATATCTTCACATGGGGAATCAGATTTTGCCCGAGACTTTTAACGAGGATAGAACTAGGAAAACAATCCACAAGAACATGAAGTATGCTGCAGTTGCCCAGGCCCACAGTCTCGGCCCCCCGAGCTCGGCACCAAAAATTAGCCGCCGGAGGACCAATACGGCAATGCATCCAGCAGAAGTCGCAAAGAACACGAGCAGGGAAAAGCTGAGGCCCTCCGCATTATCAACATATAGAGGTTCTTTGTACACGAAGTAGTTGTATGCTGTGTCAATTAGCCATGGGACGCCGATGCCAATGTATATATTCACCGAGTTGCTGGAGGAAAATGTGACAACTTTTTAAATACTAATGATCCACGGCATAGAAACCAGACAATGCGGTAGCAAACTCAAAATGAACCAAATAAAATTAAAAAGAAACTGCAAATCATAACCACCAAGATTTGTTGTAAAATAATTGAATGAGGCATTGATTTAAATAACTTAATCAAGAATTCATCTGGTTTCTTAAACTAGCCAAGCCAGAGAAGAAATATTGCGTCTGAATTATGAGAATTCATGGATCTATGTGTACCATCATCATAGAGCTTCATGTGAAGGTACTCACGTGGCTCGAATCTAAAATTATTGGATATATCTGTAAGTTCGAATCTACTTGTTACCGGTTGAATGTATTGTAAGTTGTAAGTAGATGGACTGAAGAAATATAGAAGGAGATATACGATCGGAGAGAGAGATAAGAGAAACCGACAATATTTTCATTAGCCTCAATGAGTTTATATAGATTACATAGTGACTGTTGGAATGCCAACAGGTATGACTCTTGGGATATCAATGGGTGTATCTTGGGTAATGAACGGTTGCATTCCTTGGGATGCCAACCGTTGTGTCTGTTGGGGAACCAATGCGTCCCTTGGGAAGAGGAGATGTTGTTATCTCTTTACACGCCCCTGCAAACTGAGCGGCAGAGATGACGAACAGTTTGTCCCGGAGAAGTTCGAACCGCGGAGTCGGGAGGCTCTTTGTGAAGATGTCAGCAGGATTATCCTCGGTGGATATGTGTCGAACACGAATATTGTTGGAGGTGACTTGCTCACGAATGAAGTGGTAGTCGATAGCGAAGTGCTTCGTTCGAGAGTGAAAGACCGGATTGGATGATAACGAAAGAGCCGACTTGTTGTCACACCAGAGAAGAGGGGTATCCTGGAGAGGAATCTTCAGACCTGTCAGGAGAAGTTGGAGCCAAATGATGTCCTTAGCAGTCAAGGACAACGAGCGATATTCAGACTCTGGGGAGCTATGAGAGATGGAGGACTGCTTCTTAGCGCTCCAAGTGAGTGGGTTTCGGCCAAGGAAAACGCAGAAACCACTGATAGAACGTCGATCAGTGGGATCACCAGCCCAGTCAGCATCAGAAAAAGCAACAAGTGACAGCGGACTGTGGCGAAGGAGGATGCCATGAGTCGGAGTAGATTGGAGATACCGCAAAATACGTTTGGCAGCAGTGAGATAAGATTCGCATGGACTGTGAAGAAACTGACAGACCCGATTGACGGCAAACGCAATATCTGGACGGGTCAGTGTGAGATACTGAAGGGCGCCAACAATGCTGCGGTAGTAAGAACCATCTGAGAGAGGAGGATCCGGGTGAACATGGGGCAGCTTAGCCGAGACAGGAGTTCGGGCAGGTTTGTAATTGGCAAGTCCCGCTCGTTGAAGGAGGTCTTTAGTATACTTAGTTTGGTGGACGAAGCTACCATGACGGTGTCGTTGTATTTCCAGACCCAAGAAGTAGGAGAGGTCGCCAAGGTCTTTAAGGGAGAATTCTTGAGATAATAAGGTGATGAATTGAGGGATATACGAGGAAGAGGATCCAGTGATGAGAATATCATCCACATAGAGCAAGATCACTGTAGTCTGACCACTGTAGTGCCGAATGAAGAGGGAGGAGTCGGCGATGCTGGGAATGAAGCCATGGAGACGAATGAAGGTTGAAAAACGGGCGTACCACTGTCTCGGTGCCTGTTTGAGGCCATACAAGGCCTTCCGGAGTTTGCAGACGTGGTGAGGGAAGGAAGGATCAATAAAGCCCGCCGGCTGCTCCATGTAGATGTCCTCTTCAATATTGCCATGTAGAAAGGCATTGGAGACATCGAGCTGTTTGACGGGCCAACCGAAGTGAAGAGCGAGTGCAATCAGAAGGCGGATGGAGCCATGTTTGGCCACAGGACTGAATGTTTGAGCATAGTCAAGGCCTTCCTTTTGGGGGAAGCCCTTGGCAACCAACCGGGCCTTGTAGCGAGCAATAGACCCCATGGCGTCCCGCTTGATTTTGTATACCCACTTGCAGCCGATGATGTTGGATTTAGAGGGGGGAAAACCAGATCCCAAGTCTGTTGACGGGTGAGGGCATCGAATTCAAATTGCATGACAGCGATCCAGTGGGGATGTTTGGAAGCTTCTTTGAAGGAGAGAGGTTCCTCAGATGTGATAGCAGCATGGAGATTAAGAGGTTGGCGAGGGCGGAAAGTGCCAACCATAGAGCGGGTAGTCATGGGATGAGTGGGAAGAGGGGCAGGCGGATGAGAACTCGTTGGAGGTGGAGTAGGAGGAGGTGTATCGGGGAGGTAGGCTGTAGGATGGGTTGTCGGTGTTTGATGGGCTATGAGATGTGGGAGAGGTTGCCTGGGAACAAGAGGAGTGAGATGGGGTGTATTGGGAGTAGGGGTAGCTATTTGGGAAGCGGATGCGGGAGAGAAAGGAGTGTCGGGGAAGGCATCGGGACATGGATGTCTCGGAGAAGTCTCGGGACATGATGGTCCGGGAGGAGAGGGCTCAGGAGGACTCGTCTGGGGAGAGGAGGTTCCGGGAGGACTCGTCTCGGGAGAGGAGGTTCCGGGAGGACTCGTCTCGGGAGAAGAGGTCCCGGGAGGACTCGTGCCTGGTTGGAAGTAGGGAAAAGTCGGTTCTTCAAATTGAACATGCCGGGTGAGGTAGATGCGTCTGGTTTTTAGCTCCATGCATTTGTAGGCCTTCATATTGTCCAGATAACCAAGGAAGACGCATGGTTGAGATCGTGGCTCAAGTTTGTCACCCGCATAAGGTCGAAGGCAGGGAAAACAAAGACAACCAAATGTGCGCATCCACTTATAATCTGGGAGCCGATGATGTAGAATCTCAAGAGGAGACTTGTTCTGCTGAGTAGAGGATGGTAGACGGTTGATCAGATATACGGCCGTCTTTGCTGCATCTGGCCAATGTTGTTTGGGCATGGAAGCGGTTAGAAGTAAAGCAAGTATTGTTTCGATTATATGTCGGTGTTTTCGTTTTGCGACACCATTTTGTTCCGGAGTGTATAGTGCAAATGTTTGGTGTATGATACCAAGGCGATGAAATAGGGAAGAAAACTGGTTGTTGACAAACTCGCCCCCGCCGTCAGAACGAAAAATTTTGATTTTGGTGTTGAACTGTCATTCAGCCATGATTTGAAAAGACTGAAAAGCAGCAAACACATCGGATTTGTGATAAAGAGGATAGAGCCAAGTATATCGAGAGAAATCATCAATGAAAATAACATAGAATCTATATCCCTTTATCGATTGAATAGGAGCAGGGCCCCATACATCAGAATGAATTAAAGCAAGGGGAGTTTTGGATCTTGATTCAGACAGATGGAATGGGAGTTTATGACTCTTGCTCATAGAGCAATGAGAACAAGACTTCAGGGGAGACAGCTTGACAGATAGACCGGAGGCGATCTTTGAGACAACAGGAGAAGCTAGATGACCAAGTCCGGTGTGCCAAAGATCACCCGAGGAAGAAGATGCAAAGAAGGAGATTGGTTCCGAATGAAGTGGATAGAGCCCATTTCTACTCGGTCCGTGGAGAAGAATTTGACCGGTGTCTATGTCTTGAACAATAAAACCAGTAGAGAAGAATTTAATGAAACAGTTGTTATCTTTGGTGAATTTGTAAACTGAGAGTAGGTTTTTAGAAAACTCAGGAGCATGGAGAATGTCAGGAAGAAGTAAAGGAGACCGAAGAGAGGGGATAGAAGAGGAGCCAATGTTGGCAATAGGAGCAGAAACCCCAGTACCAATAGTGATCCTTTTATTACCAGTGTAAGGAGTCGAGGACTCAAGATGTCCCGCAGTAGAAGTGATGTGGTCAGTGGCCCCAGTGTCAAGAAACCAGTTTGTCTCCGCAGAGGGAGTGCTTTGAGAGACATGCGCTTCTGGTTTGTGGACATGCTCATGAATCCAGAAGCAATCAAGTGTGTGATGATTTGGTTTCCCACATACTTGGCATGGAATAGGGCAACCAGTCGGATCGGTAGGGATACGACGCCTAGATCTCCCGGTTTGTGCTGGGGATCTGCCTGGAGTAGGGAGTAATGGAGGGCGAGATTGACTCAAATGAGATGCCCCACGTCCACGACCGCCACGATTACTCGGGACATGTCCCGAGTAGGAGCGATACTGTCTTGAGCAGTTGTCCCGATGGCTGTAGTTGGTGAAGAGAGCAGAAGTGTTATACGGAACGAGAGTTGTCCCGGAGGTTGGTAACGTCTCGGAAGATGGTGCGTGACGTTGCAACAGCATATTAGCTTCTTCAGCAATAAGGCTACTCCAAAGTTCTTCCACCGTGTATGGTATCCCGCGATTGCGAGCCATAACACGGAAGGAATTATAAGTAGAGGGAAGACCGTGAAGCGTCTGTCGGAGAACTTGTCGGGTGGTGACAGTATCGGGACCAGCCGTTTGTAGTTGATCGTAAATGTTCATTGCACGGTCCAAATAGGCTGTCATGGATTCGTTTTCCATGGTGAGGTTGTTGAGTTTGTCTTGGAGAAGTTCAATGTGACCTTCGGAAAGAATGACGTAACGTTGCTCCAATTTCGTCCAGAGAATACGAGAGGACGTTACACCGAGAATAATACCAAGGGCGGAGGTGGTAAGGGTTGCTTGAAGACAAATACAGAGGTGCTGATCAGTGATCAACCACTCTTGAAACTTTGGATTTGGGATAGGAGGAAGAGGTTCAGTGGTGGTGGAGCGAGGATCTGGTATAGTGGGAGAAGGGGAGGATAGAGTTCCGTCGACATATCCAAGGAAGCCATGAGCGTTGAGAATGCCGGTGACTTGAGACTTCCAGAGAATGTAGTTGGTGGAGTCAAGGCGGGTGGTAATGAGATTTGGAAATTTGGAGATGAGAAACTTAAGGTTGGGAGAGATCGGTTCCATTGGATACCGACGAAGGGGACGACCGGTTAGGGAGGATGCTCCGATACCATGAAGAAATATAGAAGAAGGAGATATACGATCGGAGAGAGAGATAAGAGAAACCGACAATATTTTCATTAGCCTCAATGGGTTTATATAGATTACATAGTGACTGTTGGAATGCCAACAGGTATGACTCTTGGGATATCAATGGGTGTCTCTTGGGTAATGAACGGTTGCATTCCTTGGGATGCCAACCGTTGTGTCTGTTGGAGAACTAATGTGTCCCTTGGGAAGAGGGGATGGTGTTATCTCTTTACATGGACAACCTCAAGTGTTGCACCAGTGCCTTTGTGGAGCGGGAATAATCTGAGATTCGATCAATTACATACTATCCAGAGAGGATGAACAGAGACAATGAGGATATGCCAGCGTATTCATCAATTACAGTTCTGCAGACGGATGAGGTAAGGAGCGAGGAGGCCTATGATGTGCTTACAACATACTTCTCATATGTTGCAAATTATGTTTAGGTCGTGGATTCAGTGGCGACGTTCCATACAAAGCCAAATAGAAAGTGCTTTTATACCTACCAAAGGAAAGAGGATGGATCAGTCATTATGGTGGCAACAATGACGAGTGCAAGGCTGTTGGAATTGGTTCAATGAGAATCAATATGTTCGATGGCATTAAGCATAGTCACTAACATATGAGATGTTTCAGAGTTGAGAAAATTCACTAATTTCTTTAGGAGCATTGGATTCCATGAGTTACAAAGTTACGATAGAAAAAAAGCTTTGAAAATATTGAAAGGTTCGATGATTGTGATGAGAGAAAGACAAGGATTTATATCTGCTGAAGGGGACGACAATCATGGAAGATTTCAGTATCGAAATTGAGAGTTTACAGGAGATTGATTCGACCAAGCTGTGGCATTCAGACTTGGACATGTCACAGAGAAAACTTGGAGGCTGAAGCGTGGTCCGATCAAAGGGGTGAGCTTCAAGGAACAAGAGTTTTGCTAGGATTGTGTATATGGCAAGCAGACGTATGTTAGTTTCGATGAAGGAAAGCGTGACACAAGAGTGATTCTTGAGTATGGTCACTCTGACGTTTGGGGTTCAACATTAGTTCACTCTCTATGTGGATTTTGTTACTTTATATCGTTCATCGATAATTTTTCCAGGAAAGTTCGGATGTATGTGATTTATGAGTGTTTATAGTATATAGTTTTTTCCTCTTTTTTATGCACGTTTTCCATTATTTATTTTGCCGTTTTCCCCGTTTCCCCCATTTTTGTTCCCTCTTTCGCTTTTATGGTCCCTTCTATGCTTTGCAGGAAATACATGCTGATTAGGACCCTCCTAATATAGGTCTAATCTCTGAACACCACTGTGGTCGGAGGAAGATTGAGGACATTCGTTGAGCGTAATGCGCCTGACGTATACCGATGTATCGACGAGAGACGGCATCAGTATAGGTTAGAAAAGGCTTATCATTGCATCGCGAGAGCGGGAGGTAAGAGATAACATAAGAGAATACCTATCATGCACCACGAGAGTGGGGGGCGGTGAATGCCCTTAGGTTAGACGACCTCTCCTGAGTCCCAGTGAACCCAACAATTAGTCATATACTAATCCAACCCTAGCCCTAGTTCAATGGTGGGGATACTCTGAGCCCTAGAGCTTTTATCCCATGATTCCACACTTTTATTCTCTCTTCGATCACCAATCCGATTGCGTAGCTTTCAAACAAGGACCCAAAAACCGATACTCAACGAACGCCTTCCTGTGTTCAACCCATAGTGCTACACATGCTGTGGTATAAATTTTATCAGCGTTCGCGTAAGCGGACAAGCTTTTTGGTGCCATTGTCGGTGAGGCACGGTTTGATACCGATTTTAGTCTTTGTTGATAGACTGCATTTTCTTTTTATTTTTTTCATATTTATCTTTGTTATTGATTCTTGGTGCTCTTAACGTTTTTCTTTGGTCTAGCTTTCTTGTCTGTCCATGAGATCTCAAGGCATTGCGAACTTGCGTCTGCTAGATCCTGAGATTGAAGCCACTACAAAAAAGGCTTAACGCCGAAAGGAGGAGATTAGCTCTTAAATCAATGGCAGAGATCGAAAATGCAGAAAATGGTCATCCACCGCCACCACCTCCGGCTCCCAGATCACTCTTGGAATTTTACATGCCCCTCAATGGGTCCACTTCTAGTGTCCGCTGGTGGAGCCCAATAACTTCGAGTTGAAGCCGCCTCTCATCGACTTCGTGCAACGAGATCAATTTGGAGGATCTCCTATGGAAAACCCGAACGGCCATCTCAACAATTTCTTGGATACTTTGAAGATGAATGACGTCACGAATGATGCCATTAGACTAAGACTATTTTCCTTTTCTCTTAGGGACAAGGTAAAAGATTGGCTTAGAAGCTACAGTTCCAACACCTTCACAACTTGGGATAGTTTATTCATTGCGTTTCTAACTAAATATTTTCCTTCAGGGAAAACAACGAAGATGCGCAATGAGATCACTAATTTCAATCAGCTGGACCGAGAATCCCTATACCAGGCTTGGAAGTGATTCAAGGACCTACAATGCAATTGTCCACACCATGGTGTGCCCGATTGGCTACTCATCCAAGCGTTCTATAACGGAATGACCGGGGAAGTGAGAATGTCGATTGATGCGGCCACTAATGGCGCGATCATGAGTAAGACTCCAGATGAAGCGAAGAAGTTGGAGGACATGCCCGCCAACGACTCAAGGAGCAACGAGAGGAGCACCTCCAGAAGGGGAGGTAAGTATGACGTTGATGAGGTATACCTACTTTCGGCTAAATTTGATGTCATTTCCAAGCAACTTTCTTTATTTGGGCTCGGTGCTACTAACCTGCCCACCGCGGCGCTTTGTGAGGCATGTGGTGTGCAGGGACACTGTTCGGCCTTCCCTTTGCTCTCGCAATCGGGACGGTGGTCGAATGTCGTCTTACCGCAAGCGCACGGTGTAAACAGTGACGAGCGGGTATCGTATCTACAGGGAGGCGGTTGTTACACTACCTATCGATCCTAGGTTGGGTTAGGCTTCGAAGTTTTATTGGTGGAGATGGATTATGGAGTGTTGTAATGGCGATGGATGTGGAATGCGAGGGTGTCACTATCAGCGGGGCACAACCAAACACAAAGGAAAACAAATAGAACAAATAGAAACAATCGAGAAAAATATCACTAGGGTATCGGGAATCCCTGCTAGGGCTTTCGGTTTGGATAACGGGTCAAGGATCCTTTCGTCGAACGACGAATGAGGGTAGGAGTGCCACATTCGTAGATGGGAACGAGCATTTGACTTCCGTCGTCATGCCCGTCTAACACCTCCCTATGCGGAGCCGCGCTTTCGCTATCGGCTACACACGGGGACGCGTGCATTACGCTCGACACTTGATCCCGCACCGCAATCCGTATCACTCGGGTGGTCTACGGAATGCGATACTACACCGCGGTTGGTTCTAGCAATCGGGTTACTCTCGTAATCACCGACTAGCGGGTCGAGAATTAATGATCACCCTAACTCTCGAGTCACTCTCGTGATCACGAGCCCTAGAAACGGCCACTAAGCCCTAATCGGATTTGTGGGGATCCTCCCTAGAATGTGGAGACGCTTTTGCGATCCTCCAAATCTAGGGCTAATCCCCCAAAATCCTTTGTTCAAACTACCACGGGGCAACCCTAGATTCATCCAACCAAGGTTAACCCATCATCCAACCCCTAGAATCCTAGGGTTCTTCCCTAATCCTAGCAATAAATCTACTCAATCATGGGAAAAGATACGGAAACGATAGAAATCAACATCACAAGCATGTAAGAGAAGAGCAATGGAAGAGCAAATGAGAAATACAATAGAGAAGATTAAACAAAGGAAATTGCTTAGCCCATGAAGATCCAATACACAAATCAGCGAGGAGAGGGCCGATGGCGTGGCCAAGCCTCCGAAAATGGTCTCAAACCCGAAAACCTAGCTCTCCCAACCAAAGAGGAGATCCCCCTATTGATGGCTGCCCATTACCTATATATAGCCCCCAAAAACCCCTAGAAACCCCCTTAAAGAAACCCCTCATTTCGTGCCAAAACGCAATGATTTCTGCAACTTAAGTGGTGGACTCCAGACAGCTCAACCGAACACAGATTCCAACCTGCCCGAGCACAGATTCCAGCACAAATTCGCCAACTTGCAGAAATTCCCTAGAACTCATCCGACATCTGTTTGGTGCGTTCTTGGTGTCGCTGGAATCAATCACGAAGTTTACTATCTGGGAAAAATATGAGAAAAATACTGTAAAATCCCTGGTGATAGCAGATCTTCAAAAAGTGAAGGGCTGTCTAGAAATCAGCAGATTTGGCCATTTCTACTCCGCTCGACCAAGCAGCTTGGGTCGCTCACGCCCTAGCACTCGGTCGAGCGCCTCTTTGGGCTTCAGAGCTCTGCCTCAATGGAATTGATGTCGCTCAGTCGAGCGGTTGGCTGCTCGACCGAGCGAATTAACGTGAAACTTTTCAGAGAGTTTGACGGCAAAATTTGGAGCTCCCTGAAGGCTGACTCGGTCGAGCGTTGGGTGCCGCTCGGTCGAGCGAGTAGGGTCGCTCGGCCGAGCAATCACTCGCAGCTTTGCTCCTCCTTCATGGTGTCCTAGCTCGGTCAAGCGCATAGAGCGCTCGACCGAGCGACCTGGAACTCAACTCCAAGCCTCTCTCTTATCTCCTCTCCTTCCTTCTTTGCTTTTTTTCTTTCCTCCTTTCTTTGCTCCTCCTCTCCAGCGGCTTTCAGTCATCAAATGTGGCGACGCTGGTGCTCCGGCATCAGTGTTCGTGCCCTCCTCTCCAAAATGCTCCGAATTGCTCGACATTCCCTGAAATGCAACCAAACGCTCTTAAAGTCAAATATTTCCAGTTATTAGCGTAAAAGCGTAAAAAATCGGGATTTAAGCAATCATTTTGATATGTAAACATATATATGAAATGTGGAATATTATGACACATCAAAATCCCCCAAGCTTATCTTTTACTCGTCCTCGAGGAAGACTAGTAAGAAGTGAACACTGGAGATGAATACAATGGAGATGTGAGGCGATGACGTGTGATGGAGACAAGTGGCTCATTCTTAAAACTCAGCAAAATATGCATCCAAGGAATACAAGATTACGTGAACACACATCATTATGTAATAGAACACACATTCACACAAAATACTTAAGTCTCGCTCAAATGAACATATTGTGAATTTCAATAAATGCAATGAACTTGATAAACAATGAAATGGGAGTAGAGCTACATCCTAACATAGTTTATCATGAAATATGCTAGGTTTATAGAGATGAATCCAATGCCCATATCTCATTCTCTAAGCAGTATAAATGTGTCATGATCAAACATTTTCAAGCATGCATGATGTTTTGTTAAGCTTCATGGAATGAGTCAATAAATTCAATTAAGGTAAGGCGTCACTACACTACGCTCGTTTCATGATTCCTAGAATCCATCAATCTCGCCATGTCATTGTTCTATATAGAAGTGGAGATAAGGATATGTGATTTTTCTTTTTACAATTGTTTTTGGCTATACAAAAATTATATAAATATTTTCTTTCCTTATATACACGAGATAACTCAATATATACAAGAGGCGGCCTATGCATCTCAGACAGGACGATCTTAGAGCATCAAGTTACGAAGAACCACTTGGGCCTTTTATTCAGGATATTTGTTTGATTTTTTTGTATTATTGGGATTTTTGCAAACTTATGTAAACGCGATGGAATGCAAAGCATGATCAAAGATCATTTATTTGGCTAAACACAAAAGAAAAGGAAAAATATAGAATCTAGACATGGTTCTGTTTCAGGAATTCTAATTATCACTACTTTGGTTGACGTGTGGTTATCACTAAACATCCATGAAGCAATAGAATTATCAATCAAATCACACAAGAGTCGAATAATTTTCAGATTTTTGATTCATTCATTTTTAGCCCAACTGTTTCGAGAATATGGTTGTGAAACTGTGGATTCTACTATGAAAAATCATATTAACAATGATACTCTAATCAATGTATTGAACTACAATCTAACAGATATCCGAGTTCATAAAAAAATTCACAATATTTCATAGAAAATGAAGCATATGAGACATAAATAGAGAGGTGAACATGGTTCAACTGAAAATTTCGAAGTGTGTTTCACGACGTAGCAAAGTGCGTGCACTGTGCACTTCCCCAAGCTTAAACGTCACATTGTCCTCAATGTGTGTATGACATGGATAGAGGACAACGACAAAATGGGGAGTTACACAATAAAATAATCTCTCTCTCCCAAGCTATCACATATGGTGCCCGATGTGGACAGATGGGCATAAAATGGGGAGGAAAGCAAGGTAAGCATCATAATATAAGGGTGTGCAGTTAAATCATGTAATTTGGGTGGGGTGCAAAAGATAATTGAGCAATCATCAAATGGGGTGAATTTATTGAACTAGGAACGCATTAAAAATCCTATACAGTCCTCTCATTGTCGATAGGATTCGTGTTTATTTAAAGCATAACAATCTACTATATCTACACTACTGGATCAGTACAACCTATAGCAAAAGACGAATCCAGTATCTTTGTCGGTGTAGGCAATTGCTCTAGTTGCTCTTTCCGTGGCTCCGCCAGGTCCGTGTCTCCACGGATACAAACGAACTCCAGCAATGCAGCCCCTAACATCTCCCCAAGGATTCCACATATACCCTGTAAGAGACGAGCTGCATCAGTTCGTCTCTGAAAATCTTCCCCGTGATATATGAATCCCAAAGAAAATCGACAGAAATAATGGAAATGGAATCTGGTAAATGATACTTTCCTGCGATTGTATCTCTACTCTTGTGCACCATGACATGCAACTCTTCGTCGTTCGCCTTAGGATTTTCAGGTAACTCTGGCATATGAGTGTGGGTCTCGTCAGGCGACTCCTCGATGTGCTCCTTGATAGGTTCCTCAAGCAGTGACACGTCTAAGTATACCTCTGGTCCATAGTCATATGTGCTCTGTAAAGGTACGACAAGTCAAAAATATCTGAATCAAAACAAATGTCAAATGGAATACATGATTCAGAAATGGAATGGGTAAAAATATCTCCCTGAGTGGAAGCAGTAAGCTCTGGTGGGTTGTCCTCTGCTGTAGTACATGGTGGAGGCGGTTGCGAGAGCTCAACTGAAGGTGTGCAATACTTGGGCTCTATGTGAATATTTGTATCCTCGTCCCGAATAGTGTCCCCCTCAACGGTCTGCTCCGGCTCCGCTAGCACGGCCTCCTCGCAATGCACTGCTTCGGCCTCCTCCTCTGGCTCCTCAGGTATGGAAGGCAAAGTAAACTTCTTCTTCTTCTTTTTACGCGTATGTCTTCATTTTCGTCCTGGAACTCGAGGCACCGGATAGCGTGGCTTGGCCCTCTCAACGGCGGGTGCAGGTGACACTATGGGTTTATGCATATCTTCTACGGTATAAAAATATATTTTGTCCCCCTCAACTCGAGCGTGGACACTATCATCAATGACACCTGCAGAAGAGATGTGATGAGTAATAAAATTGTGAAATTCACGCTCAGAAGGATCCCCTGCAACTAATGTTATTGGACCGGTGGACCGAACTTCGTCACGATGCTACTCAATATGCCCAAAAAATGTGTCCTTGTTCTCTCCCTTGGGCTCAAGAGATCGGGGAGCCCTGCTGATATCATCGACAGTGTGTTGTAGTTGATCGCGGGTCTCCTTCAGCTCGGCACATGTTTCTTCATGTCGAAAATTAAGAATCACCATGCTCTCCTCTATCTGCACGAGTGCCAAATTGATGGGATGGTCCGGACTCAAGAGACAGACGCGTCTTTCGTAAGGCGTGTGTCCCTCCACGTCACAAGACTCGCAGTAGGCATATCACTCTGAGTAGTGGTCATATCTATCCATCTGATAGTATGGGTCATGTGGATAATATCTATATTCTTCCATTGGAGCCTCATACTGTGCCGAATAATCTTTGCCTGAATAGTCCCAAAATTGTTCCATTGTACCTGAATAGTCAAAAACAAACAACCTGAAAAATATATCAGTGGTACAAGGAGATAAAGATAATAATAAATCAGGTAGTAAGGAAAAATCTCTTTTTGTTTCTTTTTATAAATTTTTGTTTTTATTCGAAGTCTAGCAACCTAATTGTGATAAATTGATAATATGGCAGAATGCCTCCCTAGCAACGGCGCCAAAAACTTGTTCGGCCTTCCCGTTGCTCTCGCAATTGGGATATTGGTCGAATGTCGTCTTACCACAAACGCACGGTGTAAACAGTGGTGAGCGGGTATCGTATCTACAGGGAGGCGGTTACCACACTACCTATCGATCCTATGTTGGGTTAGGCTTTGAAGTTTTAC
This sequence comes from Scilla litardierei, assembly GCA_030789695.1. NCBI lineage: Eukaryota > Viridiplantae > Streptophyta > Magnoliopsida > Asparagales > Asparagaceae > Scilla > Scilla litardierei. The sequence continues at coordinate 116,979,355 of CM061137.1, read as the reverse complement.
TGGTGTAGATGGATTATGGAGTGTCGTAATGGCGATGGATGTGGAATGCGAGGGTGTCACTATCAGCGGGGTACATTCAAACACAAAGGAAAACAAATAGAACAAAAGGGAACAATCGAGGGAAATATCACTAGGGTATCGAGAATCCCCGCTAGGGCTTTCGGGTTTAGATAACGGGTTAAGGATCCCTTCGTCGAATGACGAATGAGGGTAAGAGTGCCACATCCGTAGATGGGAACGAGCGTTTGACTTCCGTCGTCACGCTCGTCTACCGCCTCCTTATGCGGAGCCGCGCTTTCGATATCGGCTATGCATGAGGATGCATGCATTACGCTCGACACTTGATCCTACACCGCAATCCGTATTCACTCGCGTGGTCTACGGAATGCGATACTACACCGCGGTTGGTTCTAGCAATCGGGCTACTCTTGCAATCACCGACTAGAGGAATGATGATCAGTGATCACCCCTAGCTCTCAAGTCACTCTCGTGATCACGATCCCTAGAAACTGCCACTAAGCCCTAATTGGAATCATGAGGATCCTCCCTAGAACGTGGAGGCGCTTTCGCGATCCTCCAAATCTAGGACTAATTCCCCAAAATTCTTTGTTCAAACTACCACGGGGTAACCCTATATTCATCCAACTAAGGTTAACCCATCATCTAACCCCTAGAATCCTAGGGTTCTTCCCTAAGCCTAGGAATAAATCTACTCAATCATGGGAAAAGATACGGAAACGATAGAAATCAACATCACAAGCGTGTAAGAGAAGAGCAATGGAAGATTAAACATCAAGAGCAAATGAGAAATATAATAGAGAAGATTAAACAAAGGAAATTACTTAGCTCATGAAGATCCAATAAACAAATCAGCGAGGAAGGGGCCGATGGCGTGGCCAAGCCTCCGAAAATGGTCTCAAACCCTAAAACCTAGCTCTCCCAACCAAAGAGCAGATCCCCCTATTGATGGCTGCCCATTACCTATATATAGCCAAGAAACCCTAGAAGACCCCTCAAAGAAACCCCTCAATTTCGTGCCCAAACCCAATGATTTCTGCAACTTAAGTGGTGGGCTACAGACAGCTTTGCCGAGCACAGATTCCAGCCTGCCCGAGCACAGATTCCAGCACAGATTCACTAACTTGCAGAAATTCCCTAGGACTCATCCGACCTCCGTTTGGTGCGTTCTTAGTGGTGTTGGAATCATCACGAAGTCTACTATCCGGGAAAAATATGACAAAAATACAGTAAAATCCATGGTGATATAAGATCTTCAAAGAGTGAATGGTTGTCCAGAAAGCAACAGATTTGGCCATTTCTACTCCGCTCGATTGAGCGGATTGGGTCGCTCGGTCGAGCGTTCCCTAGCGCTCGGTCGAGCGCCTCTTGGGGCTTCAGAGCTCTGCCTCAATGAAATTGATGTCGCTCGGTCGGTAATTGATGTCGCTCGGTCGAGCGCTCGACCGAGCGAATTAACATGAAACTTTTTAGAGAGTTTGACGGCAAAATTTGGAGCTCCCTGAAGGCTGGCTCGGTCGAGCGTTGGGTGCCGCTCGGTTGAGCGAGTTAGGTCGCTCGGCCGAGCAGCCCCTCGCAGCTTTGCTCCTCCTTCATGGTGCCCTAGCTCGGTCGAGCGCATGGAGCGCTCGACTGAGCGGACCTGGAACTCAACTCCAAGCCTCTCTTATTTCCTCTCCTTCCATCTTTGCTTTCTTCTTTCTTCCTTTCTTTGCTCCTTCTCCTCTCTAGCGGCTTTGAGTCATTAAATGTGGCGCCGCTGGTGCTCCGTCATCGGTGTTCGTGCCATCCTCTCCAATATGCTTTGAATTGCTCGATATTCCCTGAAAAGTAACCAAACGCTCTTAAAGTCAAATAGTTCCAGTTATTAGCGCAAAATCGTTAAAAATCGGGATTTAAGCAATCATTTTGACGTGTAAACATATATATAAAATGTGGAATATTATGACACATCAGACACCAATGCAATGAATGCTCCACATCTTTGGTAGCACCTCCGGACATGAGCATCGATCAAGCCAACGCTTTATATGGGAACAACCCGAGGCCGCCGAACAACCCATACTCCTCCACATTCAATAATGGTGGAAGAATCACCCTAATTTTTCCTACTGGACCCCGAGTTTGCAAGCTCTACCACCGTACCCTCAGCAACCCAAGGATTTTTTTGGGTCCACCTTAAGCGCAATTCAAAAACGTCAACCAGAGGCCTCCTACGAACGTGCCCTCTACTCAGAAGTCTAGCTTGGAGATGCTGATTGAGAGTCACATTCGGACTCAATGGCAAATTAACGACTACTTTCAGAACTCAATTCAGCAGCTCATGACGACGACACAACTTGCGTCTACCACGCAACAGCTAACGTCAGGGCAAAAGTCAATGGAGACCACAATGGCACAGATGGCGCAACAGCTTTCCCAACTATCGAAGACACAAGCGAAATTACCGGGGCAAACTGAAGAGAACCCCGAGGGCATGTGAGTGTGATTACATTGAAAAGCGGGCCCTGCCATGCCTATTGTGGAGAAGGAAGCTGGAAGTGAAATAGAGGCTCAAGTAGAGCTTGAGTCTGGAGCTGAGAAGAATTCTGAAAGTGAGGTAGAACCTCCATCTTCTGAACCGTCAAAGGAGAAACCAATTGAGAAGGAGCAAGGGAAGCCATCTGAAGAGCCTCCCAGGACATATGTGCCCAGAGTCTCCCGTCAAGGTTGGTGAAGCCCAAGTTAGACGAGAAATACCGAAAATTTTTCGAGCTCCTCAAGTAGCCAAATATATCTATTCCCTTCACCGACGTAATATCGAAGATCCCCACCTACGCCAAGTTTTTGAAGGAAATAATTACGAAGGACGGTAGGCGGAAAAAAGTTGCACTCTCTACGGAGTGCAGTGCCATCATTCAGATGAAGGTAGTAGAGAAGCTCAAAGACCCGGAGAGTTTCTCCATTCGGTGCACAATTGAAAATCTTGAGATCAAGAGCTCACTCTGCGGACCTAGGAGCGAGCGTCAGTTTGATGCACATCGGGATATGTGAGAAGTTGAAGTTGGGAGAACTCCAACCAACCAACATGTCGCTCCAGTTGGCGGACCGTTTAGTTAAGTATCCTCTTGGAGTAATTGAGGATGTGCAGGTGCGAATAGGAAAAATATTGGTGTCGTGTGACTTCGTCATAATGCACATGTCGAAGATGCGTGCATCCCGATCATTCTTGGCCGACCCATCTTGGCCACAGCTGGAGTTCTCATAAACGTGAAGAGATGAAAGCTCTCCCTCAACATGGGACGGGAGAAGGTCGAATTCGACCTCAAGAAATCGATGAAAAACTTCATGGAAGACAACTACAGGAACCATGTCGACATCCTTGAAGATGCAATCAAAGAGACCACGTTGGAGGGAATATTTCTAATCAATCATGAAAAGCCCCCGAATGACGAGTTGATGAAGGAGGAGAAATTCGAGGAGAATACGACGGAGGAGGACTTCAAGGAAGCTTCTCGGGTAAAATTTAAGGAGAAGCCACCACGATCGCATAAACAAGACCCCAAGGAGCTGAGGAATGCTAAGAGAGAAAGCTCAAGCTGATTATGGAGAAAAAGCACGGAGACGAGGACATCCCGAACTTCTCCACCCTTAATCCGCTGTGATGACATCGAAATAGGGAGTCGAACTCACGACTTAAAATGAGCGCTTCATGGGAGGCAACCTAAGGAGTTCTAACTTCGTTTATATATTTTGATTTAGATCTTAGTTTTAGTTTAAATTAGCTTAGATTTTCATTTTGAATAAGCCCTCAAAATCCCAGAAATTGAATAAGTGTTTTGATGTAGGAGGAAGAAGAAGGAAAGCTATGAAAACCATTCTGAATGGCCGTGTGGACGTCGGAAGAAGAGGAGTGCAGATTTGGTGAACAACACGACCGCGTGAAGAAAACACACACGGCCGCGTCGAAGGGGTAATTCTTTAGCCTTAAACTTCCAATTCCACACGGTCGCGTCGCCAAATCGACGCGGCCGCATACCTTTCTGATATTTGAGCCCAACTTCTAACTTCTCCCAGATCCACGCGGCCCGTTTCAAATCATTCGAAACGACCGCGTCGATCCTCATTTTCAAGCCAAACTACGCGCCGTTTAAAACCATTTGAAACGGGCCACGTAACTCTGTGTTTTCGGTTCAAAGTCCATTCTTTTTAGGGTCTACGCGGCCATTTCGAATCATTCGAAAGGACCGCGTCGATCCCCATTTTAAAGCCAATTTATGCGGACATGTGAACTAAAGCGACGCAATCACTCCCCAACCACTCCTCATCATCAACCCCCTCATCCTCACCCTTCGACCGATTCGACCGTTGCAAGAAAGCCTTAGCGGCTTGTTCGGGAGTTTTTGCAACTCAAATTCGATGCGGGCGGCGCAACTGCAATTGCTCGCTCAGAAGCAGCTTGGGGGATCTCTCTCTAGGCATTGGGAAGATCGATTTCAGCAAGGAGCTTCAACGTTTCGTAGCTTCTTTTCACAGCTCATTTCATTTTCGCATTTTTTGCTGAAATCACCCAATTTTTGTGTGAGTCTGCACACACTTCACTCCACATACTTTGCATCACTCGCCTCTTCACACAATGCCTCCCAGGGAGTGCAAGAAGAAGTTCACCACTAATGGCCCCACCCAGGGCAAGGGCAAGCGCCGTAAAACCCAGAGTCTTCAAACTGATATTGCCCAAGCCCAAGCTGCCCTTGAGAGGGGAAATGCACCTCTTCCTTCCCCCTCAGATTGACACATTAGGAATTGACTTTGTTGACGATAGTCAACAAACCAAATTCATATCTCTTAGCTCCAGACATATAGTGCCTACAAAATTCCCGAGCATCACTGCTCTTTCTGCACTAGGTCTGTTAGATGTTGTCAGCACCCTCCTCCGGAAACATCGGATGGAAGGAGTTTCTAGAATGCGACAGTAGGACATATAAGAGGCTCACGTTAGAATTCTTGTCCACTTTCAAAGCTTATCCACAATGGTTTGCTTTCCGTATTCTGAACAAGGAATACGTCATGACCAAGGATTACATAAACCCCCTATTTAAGTGGCCTAGAGCACTTGAACCCGAGGCACGCCACCACAACTATCCTTACACTCCTGAGTATGTGGCCGATACCTTTGGTTTAAGATTACTTGACTCACACCCTTCCTCAAGACACGGACAAAGGCCTCCAGCATCATCCACCATGGCCTTCGTATCGTACACTGCATCATTGTGAACACACTTTTCTGTCAATACGAGACTGACCAGGTCTCTCAGGACGAGCTCTTTGTCTTGTGGTGTGCCACACAGCCTCGTTTCCTCCGTGATGGCACCACTAATGTCCCACATTACATCCTTCACGGTGGATCCTGGATGCACTACAGATTCCTCCATACCCTTGCCAGTCCTAGCTCTCGTATTTGCTGCAGAGGGTTCATTACGATCATTGCCCAGCTTTCTCCCATTAGCTTCAAGATCCAGGACTCTATAACCCCGTCTTAGGCCCCACTTCTCTCGATCTCTCGGTGCTTACAAACATGCATATGATCAGAGCTTCTAAGCGAGAGATATTTTTTGCTTTACGGGCCCGCTTCCACCCACTACACTAGGCTCCCCAATCCTACACTCTGTGGACCTGGCACCACCATGCGGTGGATCTTTCCCGCCAATCCCGATCTAGTTCAGGGAGTTCAGGCACCCCAGCCTGACCCTGCACAGCCACAGGCCCAGCCCCAGGTTATCCAATACCCCGTTGATCATCTTGCTTCCACATCTCCAGGCCTCACCGTCAGGCCCCTCCTTCGCCAGTTTCATAGGAGATCTCGACACCACGTCGAGTGTAGCAGCAGAACTCCTCCTCCACTCTCACATCTCGAGCGTATGGCTCGTTTGGAGGAGTTTAGGCAGTTCAGATCCAACACTGTCGCCACCCTGACTGAGTTCAGAGACACTCTCTGAGTTCAGGACTTTGATTGATGGCCTCACTATAGCTGTCGTGACCCTCCAGTCACAGTTTGACCAGGCCTATCAGTATCACTACAGTCAGAGCCATTACCCTGCTGCTGCACCACATCTCCTGCCCCTTCGTATCCAGCCTCCGGCCATCCCACACATCTGAGACTCACATGGACCCTTCCACTTCCACCCCTCACGTGGACACTGCTACCACTTCTACCTCTCGTATGGACACCACCACCGCACTGCACATTTCCATCATATCCCAGCCATCTCAGGAACACATGGACACATCCGCAGTCACACCTTGCATCATTTCCATCCCTTCCACACCTCCATCCCCACAGCCCGATACTGTGACTACTCCCCGACCCTCACCTCACCCCGACCCCGTGGCTTCAACCACTTCATCACCAAACGCCACAGAGGCTATTGACATACCCACCTCTGGAGCACCACCTTCTCCCGCTCCAGCCACACATATTCCATCCCCTACATGTGTCTCCACATCTCCTCCCACATTCGCACCACCTGAGGATACCATAGTCATCCTCTCCTCATCCACTAAGGATTCGTCCCCATCTCCACCTCCACATCCACCACTCAAGTCTGAATTAGTTCATTCCACCCCCATCCTCACGCCACATTGACACGGCAGCTGAGCCTTCAGCTGACCCATCAGCTTCACCCAATTCACCTACTCCACCCACCCAGCCACAACCTGATAGTGGCCCTGCATAATTGGAGCACTTCATTTTGCATTCCCTCACCACATATCCCATGTATATCACACATTCACATTTTCTGGGCATGCTTTTATTTAGCTTGGGGAAGATGCACTTGGATCTCCTTCCCCTCATTATTTATTTGTCCTCACGATGTTTTCTATACATTTTCTTTGCGTTAAGGACAACGCTTGGTTTATCTTGGGGAGGAGAACTTTGGCGCTGATTTTCTATTTTCTTTCTATTTTCTTGTTTTTATCGTTATTTTTCGTTTTCATCCCGTTTTTCTTTCTTATTTTTCCTTTTTCTTTCCTTTTTCATATGCATCACGTTTATATTTTGTATATGCATTCAAAAAGCCAAAAAATGAAAAAACAATACAAAACTCCAAAAATGTATGCATTCATATCATGCATCTTGCACCATCATACATCCATTTGTATATATTCGCATTCCCTTCAAAAAAAATTCGAAGTCAAGCTTTTATTCGTGTGGAATCTCAAGTTGAAATTCGTTTTCCAAACTTTTATGCTTGATTTCCATGATGTCGACTTGAATATATGAATAGGACGTAACCCTAGCTTAAATCCCTAGTAATGCCATAGCTTTGACTGTCCTTATAATTCCTAAGATAAGAGTACTTGAAACCGATCTAGGTCGATACTTAGGAATTCACTCTATGCATGGACCGTAGAGCCGTTAATTATGTATAATGGCTTATAATCCCTTGAAACTTGGATAACTACACATCACTTAGTACTGAGGATTGATTTTGCCGAAATATACACATGCTTTCCCAAAAAAGAAGAGAAAATAGAAAAAGAAAAAAAATCGTTCTCCCAACGAAGTTGAGTAACCGGATCCCCACGATAAAAACCGTCGGGGCCTCGCGTCAAAAGGTCTAGCTTGGGGGAGTGCATACGAATAAGGATCATATTTGATTTGAGTTAGTAGGTTCGAGGGGTCCTTGGCCCGGTGCCATAAAGACGTCTGATCTGGGAGTCATCAACCCCACACTCATTGCATGACCAATCGTAGATCCCAAGAAAAGAAAAGAAAAGAAAAATGTATAGAAAAAATATGTTTGTATATATACGTGTGTGTATATATGAAAGCATGAATAAAACTTAGCAATTTCAAGAATCGAGGAAGTTTGATGTCACGTGAGCGCCATTTCTTCGATCGATCTATACCACATTATCACAAGCTTATCCCCTCTTCGACCATTGCATAGCTTAGATTCCTATTCCTTCGATCTAAGGACGGGTTAGAGGAAATGTCTTAGGATGTGCGTATATCCATCTTCTAGTGTATTGATTAGCGATTTGAGTAGGGTGACGTCCTAGGATCATATTCTCGTCGACGGAAAGATTTCGAAGCATTTGAGTTTCACGAATTCGAATTTTCAACTCGCCCACAAATATAAACTTGATTTTTTTTGTAAATTCTTGAAATTTCATGTCATCATTCGCATGTTGATTGCATTCCTCCAATCTATGCTCACTCTTATCTTCCTTGAGGACAAAGAAGAGCTTAGCTTGGAGGAGTTTGATGAGTGTCTATAGTATATAGTTTTCCCCTCTTTTTCATGCATGTTTTCCATTATTTATTTCGCTGTTTCCCCATTTTTTTCCCTCTTTCGCTTTTATGGTCCCTTCTATGCTTTGCAGGAAATACATGATAATTAGGGACCATATGACGTGAATATAGCGCGAATGGACAAAAGAAGCAGAGTCGAGAGATCAAACTACGCAAAAGGGGGAGATTTGTGAAAAACTGTGATCCAAACGGCTGCGTCAATTCGACGCGGCCGCGTGTGTCACAGCACCCAAAAGAAGTAGAGCACAATTCCACGTGGCCGCGCAGCACAGCTCCACACGACCACGTCAACAAGCCCCAGAGCCCACTTCCACGCGGCCACGTAAAGGATCTCCAAACGACCGCATCGCTGAGAAATTAATTCGAAGATTTGCAATCGACGTGGCCCACGTGACAACAGACGAGGCGGCCGCGTAATTCAAAACAGCCAAAAGACCAAACGGTCGCTCCACGCGACCGGTTAGATGCTGATGCAAGTGCGAAGTCGAATTCGACACGACCACGTCGCTGTAACCCCGCCGCCTCCATTTTATGCAAGCGAACGACGCGACCGCGTTGTTTTCGACACAATCGCGTCGATCAGGATTCCAGGATTCCTGAAGTGACTGGACGCCGATTTAGGAGCAGTTGTGGGCTTTTTGGTCTTTTGAGCGATTGTATATAAACTCTTCTTCCTCCTTGAGCGAACCCATCTTCTTTTCAGCAATTTTACTGGGTTTTCCAAGGGATTGTAAGGATTTCTATTGCTCTTATTTTCAGTTCTTTTTCTTGTATTAGCTAGCTACTTTTGTAATAGTTTAGATTTTCTTAATAGAAGTTTTCTGTATTTTGCCCATTGTGTAATGTGTTATCTATTGTGCCTATAATTCTGAATCCATGGCTTTCATTGCTTACCCAATACTAGAAATTATATATATTGCAATGGGTAGTGAGTAGATTTTATCTAGGGCAAACTCCATTGGATTAGAGCCATAGGTTGGATGAACTTTTGATTAATTACAGGGTTAATTGAGGAGTTGAGATATATTAGGATGACAGTTATCATCGTAGATTCGACACCCTTCCTTTTGGGTGATCGGATTGGCCGCCGACGAGAGTCGAGACCAATCTGGTGTTTCGATCCCTACGAGAATCCATACTATCGTGTGACCGACGAGAGTCGTGCACAGATTAGAGCCCTCCTAATATAGGTCGAATCCCTGAACGCTACTGTGGTTAGGAGGAAGATTAAGGACATTCGTCGAGCGTAATACGCATGACAAATACCGATGTATCGGCGAGAGTCAGCATCGGTATAGGTTAGGAAGGTCTATCATTGCATCGCGAGAGTGGATGTAGGAGATGACATAAGTGAATACCCTATCATGCACCACGAGAGTGTGGGTAGGTGAATGCCCTTAGGTTAGACGATCTTTGTTGAGTCCCAATGAACCCAATAATCAATCATCTACTAATCCAACCCTAGCCCTAGTTCAATAGTGGGGATACTCTGAGCCCTAGAGCTTTTATCCACTGATTCCACACTTTTATTCTCTCTTCGATCACCAATCCGATTGCGTAGCTTTCGAACAATGACCCAAAAATCGATACTCAACAAATGCATCCATGTGTTCGACCGGTAGCGCTACACACGACACCGTGCGATGCGGTATAAATTTTATCAGTGTTCGCATAAGCGGACAGTTATGAAGGAAAAGTCAGAGGCATTTGAGCAATTCATGGCGTGAGACTCTTGTGGAGAGTCAAATGAGGAAGAAGCTGAAAGTGCTGAGATCCGCCAATGGTGGCAAATTTACTTCTGCCAAATTTAAGAAATTTTGTGAGACATAGGAAATAAAGAGGCACCTCATTATACCGGAAGATTCGTAATCAAATGCAGTTACAGAGAGGATGAATATGGCACTTTTAGAAAAGGCGATGTGTCTCGGATTTACATCATGGTTGTCGAATGGATTTTAGACCAAAGCTATATCGACTGCAACTTATTTAGTAAACAGAATTCCATCTTTAGCCATTGGCGGGAAATTTCAGAGAAAATTTGGATAGGAAAACCAGTGAATCTAGATCAACTTTGGGTGTTTGGATGTCCAGTTTATATTCACAGGGAATGTAACAAGTTCGACGCCAAAGGAAGAAAATGTGCCATGTTAGGATATATGGATGGTGTCGGGAGTTACCGACTTTGTAGCTCAGATGCAAAGAAAATCTTTGTTGGTCGATAGGTGACATTTGATGAGTCGATGACGCTGCAAAGAAAGGCTTCAGGAAGTACCGATACAGGTGGAGGCACGAAGGTCCCAAACGAGGTGGAAGTGCTTATTCCAAATCGCATAATCGACATAGATATTGGTAAAAGAGCGACGGTTGATGGAGAGAGTCCACATGAAATTACTACTGCAGGCAGCGATGATAGTGGGAGTTCTAGTTGATGTGGAGATCCTAGAGCCACTGTGGATGACTATATTGCTAGCAGAGTGGGGTGGCACACCTTAAAGGCTCCAGCTCGCTATGAGGACTATGTGAATTTAACGTATGCATTGCATGTGTATGGAAATCTTGCAGTAGATAAATTTGCGGTGGATGCATTGAGTTTGGACGGAAACTTGAGGTACATGTGTGCTAGGAAAGATGTCGACATCTTAGCGCATCCTAAGGAAATTCACGAGAAGGAGAATCCTGTTGTAGTCAGGTTAGCGAAAAAGTTTGGGCGACACTCAAATTTATTTTCCTTGAGGAGGTGCTAGTGTGTCACGAGGTGACAAAAGAACACTACAAGTTTTACTTCAGATATGAATTCAAGATAAACAACATATTCGAAGGCTCACCTTCGAAAAGAGGTTCGTTAGACACTCGATTAGTTAGTGATACTTAAGTGAAGCTCACTAGCCAAGTATCATTTCATTAGGATGATGTGGTTTATTTTTTAAAAATAGATGATATGTAATTTTGGCTTGGTTCAAGTTTTGTGGTGTGTTTGCATCAAGATGGGATGTTGAAAAATATGATACAAAATACCAAAAATATCCCAAGATTAATCTAGAATTTGTGGATTTTTGGAGATTTATTGGAAATTTTTTGGAGCCCGAAATCATGATTTTCTTAGCCCAAAAGTAGATTTTAATCAAAGCCCAATTCAGTGAACAGTGCGGCCCACGCATGGCAGCCCACTGGCCGATGCACGTGCGGCGCACGTGACACCCACGGACATGGCAGGTTAGGGGTGACAATTCAGGCTGGCCCGATCTTATCGGACCATGCCGGCCCGGTCTGATTTTCTTACAGGATCGGGCCAGCACGGCCCAATAAGAATTCATGCCATAGAGGAGCAGCACGGACACAGTCCAATAAGAATTCGGGCCGTCCGGCCCAGCCCGATGGCCCTTACTTGAGCTTGAAAATGCATTGTTATAGTTAACATAAATAAATCGAAAAGGTTTATACTCATCGATTTGATAACATGTCTGATATTTGCTGCAATTCATGACTGAAACTCATGACCGAAACTACAGTGGCATCAATTCTCAGACAAGCAAACCTGAAAGTTTCAAAACACTTCATATCAAAGAAGCATAGATAAGATGCACGACTAAAACTTAAAAGTGCATTAGAAGCACAATTATAAGCTCAAGCACAACCTTATAGATCTTAAAATCTCATTCTGTGTATTGGCTTAAAAGGGTCCTCAAGATTCTAATAGCATCAATCAATTGAAACCAAGCAAGATCTAAATCAACAGGATCAACCAAGCCCAAACCATTTTGAACCATTTTTTTTCTTAAACACTTGTCATAGAATTGCGATCTTAAAGTTATGCAACATGTACAATATAACACTCTAACAAGAGAATATAAGTGCATGTTATGAAATTGATAATCAAATCAAGATTTTTAAAATGTTTAAGATGCCAGCTACACAACCACTAATCATGAAGCTTCAAAGTCCTTGGACAATCAAGCCTGCAAAGTAGTAACATGATAAGTTCCATAATAGTTCTAGAAAACTGAACTGCAACTAATTTCAATCAAAGGAGGATTTCGGGCAGGGCCACCCCATGGGCCCGATAGCTCAGCCTGGGCATGGCCACCCAATGGGTCGGATAGCTCAGCCTGGGCCTGTCACGATAATGAATCGGACAGGGTCAGCACAGATCGATAAGGATTTCGGGCCAAAATCGACGGCCCAGGCACGGTCTTATCAGGCGGGGATCGTGCCGGGTTATCGGGTCGGGCCAAAAATTGCCACCCCACCTATACAGCCCGCACGCATCACACTCGTTGCGCGTGTGCAGGTGCACACAAGGTGTGTTTCGGATTTGAATCTGGCCTAAATTCGGTGTAGACTCGTTGTATTTATACGTGTTTCAGCTAGGGTTTTGATGCGATTCTTGAGTGGTTTTCGAGTGGTTTTCTGTAAAAATTTGCTGCTACCTACAGAAAATATAGAGGACAAACTAATGACCAAGAGAGGGTTGTTTGAGAGCTTTTCTCAATTATTTTTCTTCTTCGAATTCTTAGCGGGTTTGGTTATTTCCTTAAATCAAATGTCAGAACTTGTCATCCAAGATTTTTGAAGCATCAGTGATCTCTTCAACTGAACGCACATCAAGTTTTGAGTGGACCCAGTATAAATCTTGGTAACAGTTGTGTATTTATGATGAGGATGAAAAAATCTACTTCTGTCTACCTTCACCAGGAGGTGAAGTTCTCAAGCGGAGGAGAATGATGAGGATCAAGTTCTGATTAGTTAAGTTTAGTTCTGATAAGTTAAGTTTAGTTGGATTTTATTATGATTTTCAGTTAGGATTTTATTTGATTTTTCTGTTAGGATTTTTAGTTAGAATTTTAGTTAAGATTTTATTTGTTTTTATTTGATCTTATCTATTAGGATTTTATTTGTTTTTAGTTATTTGGTTGTAAGCCTATATAAAGGCCACTAGGCTTATTATTTTAGGGGACGAATAAATGAAAAGAGAATTTTCTCAAAGCCTGTAAAAGGTTCCACTCTCCTTGGTGCGAAGTCTCGAAAACCCTTGATGCGAAGCCAAGAAATCCCCAATTTTCTAGTTCTTTCCCAAATTCTCCACCAAATCCCTAGATCCACCACGTCCTACATCAACTTGGTATCAGAGCCGAATGAATCCTTTCTTTTTTAAAAAATCTTCCCCTAATTTTCTGAAAAAATCAAAACCCTAACCCTACTCTTCAGATCAGTCGCCTCCACAAAAACAAAACAAAAAACCTAGTTTTTTCATGCTGCTACAGTACCCACACTGTGCCTGCTACAGTATTTCATGCATGCTACAGAAACGCTACAGTATTTTCTGCCTGCTACAGTACCGCTAGAGTAGCAGCCATTCATTTTAAAGCTATTTTCGCAGGAATTTCTACACAACTTTTGTATTTTTGACGATTCCGGGTCCGTTTGAAGCCAGAATTCAGTGCCGTTTACGCCAGTGGTTAGCTGACTCAGCCGACTACGCATAGGTACCATCTAAACAAGCAAATCTTTTCTAAATTATGGGATATAACCGTGATTACTACAATGATTATACTCCCCGAACAAATTTTGAGCTTGAGAAGTGGAGACAATTACCAACCTTTTATGGCTTCAAGGATAAATTCGGATATGATGATTGGGAGTACTATCTAGAAAAGTTCTTTTCCCATTTTGATTTATCTAATAATGCAAAATATAAGTATGCCTATCTCAAGCTAGGTGGAGAATCGCTATCTTGGTCCTTGAGTCTTCGAGTTCCTTATCATCGATGGTCAACATTCAGATCTGCTCTTCGATGTCGATATTCTTTCAGGCATCGGCACATTCCCCAGGCATTCCAGCAATCCTCAAGCCCGAAAGTAAGAGAGGATCCTATAGAGCTGATACATGAGATACACGACGTTCTTCTTCAAGCATACAAACTTAAGCCAGAGCCCACGACAGAGGTTAATCCAAGGCTTGAGGCAAAGCCTGATCCCGATCCAGAGATTGAGACACAGTTAGGTCATGAGTATGACTTGGAGTCTGAGGCAATATTGGAGTCTTCGCAAGAGCATGAACCAGAACCAGAGTTAGAGCATGAACCAGAAATTGACCCAGTACTATAGTTTGAGCCGGAACCATCTGTGGAGCATGCGACCGAGATGCTTCTAGAAGCACCATTGGATCCGATTGAGCACATTGAGTTCGTGATACTAGATTCTCCTCTCCCAACTAACAGACAGATGCTGAATATTTTTCTATCTTTCGTAAATTGGAAGAAATTATCAGAGGATGTGCTTCGACCAATCTGCATCATGATACACTTTAGAGTTCATGGACGCGTCTTATCCAACTGTCGAGGACTACTGATTTCTGTGCAGGTGTGCTACTTCTGCCTACCTTCACCAGGAGGTGAAGTTCTCAAGCGGAGAAGAATGATGAGGATCAAGTTCTGATTAGTTAAGTTTAGTTGGATTTTATTATGATTTTCAGTTAGGATTTTATTTGATTTTTCTGTTAGGATTTTTAGTTAGAATTTTAGTTAAGATTTTATTTGTTTTTATTTGATCTTATTTATTAGGATTTTATTTGTTTTTAGTTATTTGGTTGTAAGCCTATATAAAGGCCACTAGACTTATTATTTTAGGGGACGAATAAATGAAAAGAGAATTTTCTCAAAGCCTGTGAAAGGTTCCACTCTCCTTGGTGCGAAGCCTCGGAAACCCTTGATGCGAAGACAAGAAATCCCCAATTTTCTAGTTGTTTCCCAAATTCTCCACCAAATCTCTAGATCCACCACGTCCTACATCAATTTATCCTTTGTTTTGCATTACTTTCATATATTTTACTATGCTATGGGTTCTGTAGAGAACATCATTAGCCTTGTTCGTTGGTCCAACGATCTTGGAATTCTGCAAAACGATTGCTTTCTTGATAAGCGTATCAAGAGGGCATATGAGCCCAAAAAAGACGATCCCAAACACCCTTAACAATTGATATCAGAGCATAACAATTAGTGTTAGAGCATAACATGGATCCCAGGTTTGATCCATGTTTCTTGACCAACTCTTGGGTTGCAACATGGATGCTCTTGGGTTGCAACATGGATGGAAAATAAATCAAAGCTTTTCTATTTTTATGTGCTATGTTCTAGTGTACTCCCCAGCTATAAGGTCACCATTAGTAGCAGTGGCACTTTAGACAACAAATCAACTGCTCCGCATTACTTCTCAAAAATCAAATACACCGAGCATGATCTTTCCTCCAAATCTGTCTTTAACTTTTTATTTTATTGAATCTTAGCATCACCACTCTTCTTGGGCCTGCACCATCTTCTAGCATCCGTCATCGACATCAATGGCTTACATCGATGACAACAACAATACACAGGTTGGAGAGCTACGCATCTTGTTGACTTCTGCAGCGCAGCTGACATCGACTAATTCTATGTCTTGTCATTAACATGTTCTTTTGCTCTTAATGATCCAATATGCATCTTGTCTCATGCATTTACCATGCAGTCCCTTGTTTGGCTCGATAATGCATGCATTTTACATGCATCCTGATGCGGTCAGACCGGTGAGGCCCAGTTCAACAGCATCAATACCTTGGTGTGGGTTCCGGTCTCAAGCAAGGTCCTAGAGCCCAGGTCTACGGCCTCGGCTCAAGAACCCTGGTCAATTAGGCCATAGCGGTCACCAATGTGATGACAACATTGGGACCCACAATCGAGTAGTTGTCGCTGTCGATGGAGGCTGAGCAATCGAGATCAGAGGGGCATCGATCAAGGATGGAAACGAGGAAAAGGATAAAAATATTAAGGAGAATGATAAGATTGCCAGCGGTCTGCCAATATTTTCGCAACATGTCCCAAATTCTCTTTTCTTTAATTGAATCCATGAAGCCAACACCAAACTTCTAAGATGAAGGCTATGATGATGATGAGATTGCTAGCGGTGGGAAACTGAGAGTTAGAAAACCCACTGATGGGAAGCTTGGTTGTTTCATTTTAAAGAAATAAAAACCTAAGATTCCCAACCCCATGTTAACTGCTCGATTAAAATCTATAAAACAACCATCTCCAGACGCGAAAGCTACCTTAGCCCGAAGATGATCAATTTTTGTTAATATTTTTAAAATTGGACCAAAATAGTGGCTACATACATGCATATTAGCAAGCCTATTCAAGCTTCCTCGCCATTTGTATAGCCTCAACAATCAAAAAATTAGATGCTTTCAAGAAAATCATCATTGCCTCTTCACCCTCTCTGTGTATGCATGTGTGTTTCTGTTTATTTAGATACTTCTTTAACCCTGGTTTTCTGATGATGATGAGTTCTCAGTTTTTCATTCACTGATTGTATCTTGTAATTTAGAAAGTTTAGTCAAAATGTAAAATTATTTTCAAAAATTAGTCTTTCTTAAAGAATCGTCCTTACGAAAATCTAGTATCATTGTGCACGTACTTCATGGGGATGGTGAAAATTTCAGAAGTTGTATTTGCCTATGTACATGACGCTATTAGACAACTGTCACAATCATAATAGCAGAACTATGAAACATGGAAAGATATTGTATGGAGACTTGGAGAGGGGTCCAATGTGAGTAAGAGTTCCTAGATTAATTATAAGTGAGGCTGCAAAGTCATATCCCAAGTTGGGTAATTCCAAAAAAGTTCAAAGATAAATCCTCAGACATTTCTTGAGTCGTCTCTAACCTCTTTTGTTTGTCTCGTATCGAATCTATTTTTACTCCTCATTATTATAATGTTGCGTATGGTGCAACAATTTTAAAATCTGAAGAAAAATTAATACTGCCATTGGTTGTTATATTAACATCTTTGTCATCATTTAAGACATTACCCATCGAAATGGCGTCAGCTATGGAGTATCAAAGTATAATAATAACAATAACAATAATAATAATAAAGCTCCAACATAATTGGCCAAACATTTACAATGGCTGTCAATCGAAACTACTATAAAAAAGTCAAGAGCTTGGTAGATTTACCTCTCTATATCAACCCCCCCCCCCCCCCCCCCACACACACACACACACACACACACACAAGAACCAAAAAACACCACCCAGAAACATCCTCTAACACACAACTTTGGCATATCTATTCTATATTTCATGAAGATTTCAAATGTTGTCCTACTAGGACAAAAGGTTTATCCTGCATGGCAATTTTGATGACTAGGACAAGTGACTAGGACAAAATTTTAGGGGTGAGCTTTTAAATTTTGGGAGAAAAACTATTTGATATGAGTATGAGGTTTGAAATTTGAATTTTGAAACAAAACTATTTGGGGGATAACTTAAATTTTGGGGGGAAACTTAAATTTGGGGGGAAACTTGAAATTTTGGGCGAAAACTTAAATAAACCGTGCCCACAGGGCACAGGCAATGACTAGTGAATTGATAAATCATATGGCAGCAAAAACATCATTCTCTTAAAACTAAGCCTATATCGACAACTTCTATGATTAACAAGGTAGTTACCCTTTAACCATGAAAAAAATGCTGGTAGATATCCACAAGATTTAATTACCAAGTAGGGGATTGGAAGAGGTTTTACCTGGTTTTCCTATATGAATGGTAGTTTAGGTGGATGCAGTAAAAGGAAATAGCTTTTAAGTTCATTTATCATTTTCCCCAAAACAATGTCTTGCATCTTGTTTGCATTCTATCCATTGCCATTTAACTTGTTCACAAAGAAAATTCTCCCTAGTTTTCAAAATATAATCCACAAACTCAGGATCTAAGAGGCTAAGATGCAGTTGTGGAGATGAGAAAGATGACTGATTCCAGACGGTGATATGGTTTGCCATTTGAATGATGATGGCAGTGGGATGTTTATGAGTGCGCACATGTGTGAAACAGGGAAGAGGAGAGACCCAAGAGAATATCGTAGCTTAACCTGTTCACCCACATATTTTACATCAATCAAGCATGTTATTGCAGCTATTGGTAGTTATATGTGTGTTGATTCACATCCAGGACTTAATTCAAATTCACATTCATGATTGAATGACGATAACTTGAACTTAAATGCTTTGAACTTAAATGCAGTAATCATGTTTTGTTATGAATACCTAGATATTTCATGCAGAGATTAAGAGAACGGACCAGACCTGCAGGTGATATTGGCAATGGCAGAGTCGGCAGTTAACTGCCTCTCAGCAGCAATCTTGCTAGCAACTAAATCCGGCCATGAGGTACCACTAGCTAATGCTGTAAATGCTATGACATATGCATTTATGCCTATAAGAATAGAAAGGAGTTAAAGAGAAGATATTAGTACCATTTTCCCTAAAAGTAAAATGTAAATGTATTTGGTCAAGATAGATAAGCAAACCTGTGACACAGCTTATTAGATCTGTAAGCTTCGTGACCACATAAGCTATTCCACTAATGAAAAGGAGTGAACAAATAAAGGAAATCCATCCATGTGCAACATGATATGGAGGCACGAAAGCAAATAGCAATCTCCATGGCGCAAGCATTGCTTGCCAGAAAACCCCCATCATTCTCAGGCAGATGTTACCAGTCATTTTCTTTGACGATGGGCTCTCCAGCTGTTAACAAGTAGTAATTAGAAAATTGGTGACCCTTCCAACCTAGGTTAAAGATGGTTAAGGCTAATTACAAACAGGGTCGAAAACATAGGCAACCAGAGAAAAATTGGAGAGTTACAATCTAGGTTAAAGATAGTCAAGACGTAGATTGGTTGTTCTCTTGATATGCACAAGACGTAAGATATGATAGGGGAAATTGAGAAATATTGGATGGTGTGGTTCTCTTGTAAGATTTTGAATCTTTTTCAATATAGTGGAGCCAGCCTGGAGCTGACCATCTTTGGATGAAACATGGTGATGGATTGGAGTTTGAGGCTTTGAGCACGTAGGATGATAAGAGTGGAAGACAATGAGTGAGTGAAGGCAACAAGAAAAAAGGGAGTATCTTCAAAGATCTGGTGGTCATTGGCCAGGTAGGTTACAGGATGTTGGGAGGCAGATAACACCAGCATGGGACATCATAGACCTATGTTCATACCCAACATGGATGGTGTGATGCGCTAGAAATGGCAAGGTGGTTGGTATCTTAGTCGCAGAATGATAGTTTCAATTACTACAAATTAAATAACTTAACCGAATTACTATTGCAAAATTTGAAAGTTGGTGGCTCAAAAAAGCCAAACAAGAGACTTACTGTTGCTGCATCTACAAATTGCTGTCTCCAAACAGTGAGCAAACTCAAATTTTCTACAATAATCTTATCAGTAAAAACTGGAGCAGAGGATTCCACAAACTCGCGATCTGGTACCTTATGGTAGACTGGACCTGTAAATCATTTGCTTGTGAAATAAAACGACAACTAGGATCATCACTGGTATTAAAGCATTGAACATAAAGAGCAGCTAAAGATACATAACATGATTAACTTTTGAGACATATCAATCAATATTACAAGCGGTAACCTTAATTCATTATCAATAGGTACAATATATTTTTTGGGTTTTTTTAGAAATCAGTCCCGCAAATTATGGATATTTCAAAAAGAGTCCCCCAAATCATAACATTTGCTATTATGTCCCCCAATTATTTAACTCATTCGAAAAGAGTCTCTTTGGGTAAAGAAGTGTTAACTCTGAAAGGAATATTCTGTCTAGCATAACAGAAACACTCGTTATACCCCTGCTTTTCCTCTCACATCTTCCCAACGTCTCAATTGCAACGGCTAGAAAACAACCCAATAAAGTCTCGTGGCTTCCCCGGCTTCCCCCGTTGTTGTTCTCAACCTCTCTCTCAGTCATCTCTCCCTCCCATCGTCTCAATTCTCTTGGTCATAGCCTTGGCCGTCCAATCGGTTCAATCATGGGAGATAGTGACGTGAGCAGGGTCCATAAGATTCTCTAGAAGAATCAAGTGGTCGTAGGGGAGCTCGTGAATGGTAGAAGAATCAAGTGGTCGTAGGGGAGCTCGGGGATGGTCAAAATATCAATCCAGGGCGAGCGTAATGCTCAAAGAATGGGAGCTTATTTTAGACCCGACCATTAGGGGCTGTTTGGGGTATTTTGTATTATCTTATTACTGTAAGGGTATTCGGGTAATTAGACAATTAAGGGGGATTATTATAAAAGGGGATGGAGCCGGCCGGCCCTAGCTTATGCGTTGTTTGGTTATTTTCATAATAGAGAGAGAATTCTCTTAGTTCTTCGAGAATGTGTGGACGTCTCTTATCAATCGGCGTCTTGGGAGGGCGATTATCCCTACAATTTTAATCACTTATCCATTTATTTTCAATTTATTCTAATAAAATCGCATATTTCCTTTTGTTCCTATCATTTTGGTATCAGAGCACGTCGATCCATGACGGTAGCTACGAGATCCAAAGATCGGATCGATGCGGTGGAGGAGAAATTGACGGGAGAGATCGATGGCATTAAGAACGAGGTCACGAGCATGAAAGAAACCGTAACGGATCATGGAGAACAGTTGAAGCAACACGTCAAAGCCCTAGCACAAATCATATTCCAACTTGGAGAGATCTCAGCATAATTGAAAGGAGTGAATACGAACCCTAAAACAGCGACAAAGGAGCACCTTTGGACAAAGAGAAGCACATGGCGAAGGAATTAGAAGATTAGAGGTTCACGGATTTAGAGAATAGCGGATCAGAGGTGGAGGAACATTGTCTGGAGGTCGACGGCCCCAGCAGGAAGCCCTGGCGGCTGCAGCTGCAAGCAGGAGGGCCGGTGGCAACAACTTAGGAAGCCGTCGGCCCCCATGGGCCTCGGCAGGCCCTTGGGCCCCTCCCACGAGGCCCCGGGGCCCGACAAAGCAGCAGCAGACCCTAGCGGGCCCTGCCGAGCAGCGGCAGTGCCGCTGGGGCCCCGACGACCATCGGCAGGGCCCGGCGGCCCCCTTCTTAGGGCCGCCGAGGCCTCGCCGACCAGAGAGCACCCCAATGGGGGTTCTGGTGCATTGCAGGATGGGTTTCAGCCCCGCGGTGACTATCAGCCCTATTTAGAGGACCCGGCGTGTGGTTTTGACGATGGATTTGACCCGGAAATTTTTCAGGAGTATGAGGATGATGGAGGGCTTCGAGACCCACCCGACCCTTGGTTTGGTGATGACAGATGGCGACCTCCACTCCCACACCCATGAGGACGCCCTGGAGACTTTAGGGGAGGTTACAGAGACTTCCAGGAGAACCACGAGGGCAGGTTTGGAGGCGATAATGGGTGAGGACATGAGGGTCAAGGAGGAGGCTCACGAGGGGGTCACGGTTTCCATGATGGAGGCCAACGTGGGCATTATGAGGGACACCACGAGAGGTGACAGCACTGCCACCAGCCTAGACATGGTGGGGGACGAGGAGACCATGGGACGTTCAATATGGACAAGTTGCTGAAGCTGAAAATGCATGTCTTCGAGGGAGAGGGCCCAGTCTCGTGGATTTACAGGGCAGAGAGATTTTTAGGGTCTCTCGCATGACAGAGGAGCAGAAGCTGGAGGCAGCGGCAATTTGTCTGGATGGAAAGGTAGTCGCTTGTTCCAGTGGAAGGATGTGAGACGTCATTTTCGCTCGTGGGATGAGATCAAGGACCAGATGGTCGAGAGGTTCAGAGATCCCCATCTGGGAATGTGAGAGAGCAGCTGGTGTCACTCGGACAGGATGGCACCGTGAGATACTATCTGGAGAGGTCTGAGAACTTTCAAGACAGGTGAGCGGGATGTCTGACGAGATGATGGAGAGCACCTTCATGAAGGGGCTGAAGGCTACTGTTCATGCAACGGTCCACATGCAGAAGCCTCAGAGCCTGATGGAGACCATGGAGTATGCTCAGATGGTGGAAGACTGCCAGTTGGAGGATATGAGAGCGAGAGGCGGTTGGAATGGACCGGTTTTCCGCAGTGTTCCGACCACAACTGGAGAACATAAGACAGCTACAGAGACAGATCAGTCGAGTATTGAAAAGACTGGGAAGAAAAGCAGCGCACCGCCAGCAGGGGGTCAGATTCGGAGGATGACTGATGCCGAGATAAGGAAGAAGAGGCAGAAAAGGCTGTGTTTTAGATGCGATGGAAGGTTCACCCCAAGGCACCATTGTGGGGCGCGCAAGTTGCAAGTGATGATAGCCGGAGACGACGAGAAAGACGTAGTGGATGATGAAGAGTCCAGAAGGGATGACGACTATCCCTTAGAGTAGGACCGCCAGAGATTTCATGCACCACCTTGAGGACAAGGTGATTTGTCGGAGGCAGAGTAATGTTAGACCCGGTCATTAGGGTTTTTTGGGGGTTTTTTGTATTATCTTATTAGTGTAAGGGTATTCGGGTAATTAGACAATTAGGGGGATTATTATAAAAGGGGGATGGAGCCGGCCGGCCCTAGCTTATGTGTTGTGTGACAATTTTCATGATAGAGAGAAAATTCTGTTAGTTCTTCGGGAAGGTGCGAACATCCCTTATCAATCGACGTCTTGGGAGGGTGATTACCCCTACAACTGTAATCATGTATCCATTTATTTCAGTTTATTCTAATAAAATCACAGATTTCCCTTTGGTTCCTATCATTTATCATCGTTTGGGGGATTCTTATCTGACATCCAGACCCAAACTACTCCCTGCGAATCTCAGACTTAGTACACTTTCAAACAAGTAGCTCGTGGTAACTTTGCTCCTTTTGGTAACGGGAGAAGATACCATCAAAACGCAAATTGATTGTGATTCTTGTGAAGCAAAATTGAAAAAAAAAATTAAGGATGAGAGTTGATTTTGGTACCTGAGGTATGTTGACACATTGGCCATCGCCTTGGAATTAAAACAATCCCCATCACACAAAATTTATTACACAATTAAAACCAAATTAGATCTCCTAAAAATCTCACAGATTTCAACCGAATTTAAAAAATTGTATGGATCTTAAAACCCCAAAATCTCAACTAAAAAACGAGTACCCAAATAACAAAATCAAATCTTTAATACAAAAATCTATTGTTTTCCCAACTCGCAACAAGGAATCAGTGAAGGGTCAAGATTGAATTACTTCCAAAGAGACGAAAAGTCGCGAAGGCAACAACGAAGCATAGAGCAAAGCAAAGCAGAAGAAAGAAGACCAGCCAGAATGAAGAAGAATAAGAGGAAGAAGAGTATCTTCTCTTCCTCATTCGATCCTTCATGGCCGCCTCCCCGCCCTTTCTCCATCTAAATATCACCGCCGACAAAGTATTCATCCTTAAATTAAATTAAAACTATTTCACTTTTTTCCATTTACTGCGGGTTTGGGTCACTTTAATGCGGGTTCGGGTAAACTTGGGTATAACCATCCTTAAACTATACCTGAGTTAATGATTTTAACAGTTTCCGTCCAAAAAGACTCTTTTCGAGTGATTTAAATGATTGAAAAACCTAATAGCAAATGCTATGATTTAGGAGACTCCTTTCGGAATAGACATCATTTGGGGGACTTATTTCTAAAAACCCCTATTTTTCCTGGATGGCGGTCTGTTTACAAGCTCTGCTACCCTAACACAATAGACACTAAGATGGCAACTCGATCACTTCTTTTGTTAACATTGTACCTGACAGAGAATTCAATGCCCATACCAAACCTTTACATATCCAATCCCGAAGATATCTTTTCTACCTTAAGAAATTTGGATTGGTGACATATATGGTAGGTCTGTCAACTCGCAGCCACGGAAGAAGTTATCCAAGAGGATGAAGTTGACTTTTACGAGCCATTTGGTTCAAAAAACTAAGAGGTCTAAACCTGTAACGGCCCAAGCCCATGGGCCCCCTTTTCCTTTCTCCCCCCTTCTCTTCGTTTCGTCACCGAGCCCCTCCCCCGTGGGCTTCTTTCAAATCGCGACCCCCTCTCGTTTCCACAGCGAACGAGCCCTCGATGGCTTCGATTCGATCCCCCTCCCTCCCTCCCTCTCTCTCACGATCGCAACGATTGCTAGGGCTCGATGACGCAGCGCCTCGTCCTCTTCCGTACGACGAGCCCCTCCATCCTCTCTCCCGATGCGACACGCAACAACCTCTCCCCTCTTTCATCACGACGTCCCCTCCATCCTTGCAGGACGCAGCAGGATCCCCCTCTCTTCTCCGTCCTTCCTTCCGACCCTATAATTCACCTCCCCACTCCTCCTTCTAGCAGGCTCCCTTTGCCATCGCCAATGTCTTCTTGCCTTTGATGTTGGTTCGCCTCTGTCTTCTTGCCTTTAGTTTTGGTCTGTCCCTTCCTCGTTTGAATTGGTTTGGTGGCTCCCCTTGCTGGCGGATTTGGGATTCCTTGCTGATTGGATGTGGTTGGCTCTTCTTTGCTTGTTGTCGTGGTCTTCCTTGTTTGATTGAGATTTGTTGGCTCCTTTTACTCACTGATTAGGGTTCGTGGTTCCTCTTGCTTACTTTCTGTTCATTTTCTTGCTTAAGTTGGGTGAAGTGGCTCCCTTTGCTGTTGTTTTGGGCTCCTTGCTGACTGTAGCTGCGGCTGGCTTTCTTCTGCAGATGTTGGGGTTCGGTCGAATCTTTGTTTGCTGTTTCGGGCGTCGATTCTTAAGTTTCTTGGTTCTTTGACTTCGATTTCAGGTAGACTATATCCCCTATACTCCAATTTCGATTCTTTGCTTACTATCGGGGTTTTGGTCTTTCCTTACTTGCGGGTTGGGTTCTCTTGCTTGTTGTTGGGTTTGGGTTGTCTCTTGCTTACTATTTTGGGTTCGTTGGCTTCCCTTTGCTTACGGTTTGGGCTTCCCTTGTTGTTTGCTGGGCTTGGTGGCTGGCTTTGCTCGTTGCGTTGAGTTTTGACCTGTCCTTAGCTCGCTGCGTTGGGTTCTTGGGTTGTTGGATTCAAGGGCTGTCTCTGCTCACTGTTTGGGCTCTTTGCTTACTGGTTGGATTCAGTGTCCTCTTGCTTGTTGTTTGGGTACGGCTCTTCCTTACTTGTTGCCTTGATTTTGTTGGGTTGATGTTGTTGCGGGTTTGGCCTCGCTGTGTTGGGATGTTGTTGCTTACGGTTTGGCCTTTCTTGCAGGTTGTTGAGTTATGGTTGGCTTTTCTACTGCTGGTTGGGTTCGATTGGTTCTTTTACTTACTGTTTGGGGGTTCTGCGTTGTTGATAGGTTCGGTTAGCCCACCTTGCTTGTTGGGTTGCAGCTAGCCCACCTTGCTTGTTCTTAGGCTGCGGCTAGCCTTCCTCGCTTGTTATGGGTTGTGGCTGGCTTCCTTACTATTTTGAGTTCTTTCCTTGTTAGGTTTGGTGGCTTCCCTTGCGTGCTGTCTTGGGTCTCTGGAGATTGTTAGGCTCGGTCGGTTTCCTTGTTTGTTGTTTTGGGTTCCGGTGTGGTTTACTTGGGAATCTGATCTCAATGACCTAGAATCTCTAGAGCCATCATTAGTTTGACTTTTAGGCTTTTCTTTATCAAGCAACTATGATATTTCCTTTATTTCTTGGTTCATTGCATGGAACAGTTGGATGTTCATTACCAGTTTAGCTTTGAAGTATCATGAGTAACATCCATGCTAGCTTTGCTATCATGTCATTTCTTTATCTCTCTGAGCTTGCTAGTACTATGAAGCTTAATATTGTTAAATTATGTAGTCTTTGGATGTTACTTGTGATGGCACGATACCATTCCCGATGCTGTTCTCGATACTTATTCTCGATACTTATTCACAATACTAGACGACTGGTGAAATTGAGTTTGACTCTGGACATGTTTGGTTACTACATTTGATTATGGATTCCCCTTAACTACGTAGTTTAATTACTATTGAACCACATCACGACACTAAAAATAATTAATTGATTAATTTAGCTTGACTCACCGGGTTTTTGGATAACTTATAATTGTGATAGTACGGGAGCAACTGAGACCTGTCTTTCGGCCCTGACTTGGATGATTTCCATTCCATACGATACTATTCTCGATACTATCTCGATACTATTCACATGTACTAACATTAGCATATAGATCCTGAGTAGTTTGTTACTCGGCCCGAGGCCTTGCGGCCTTAAGAGGGTTTTCGTGTTGCACACCGTACTCACTCATAAGTCACGGCCTAAAATTGGTTCACTTTAGTGAGTACCACTTTACAGTAGTTGTGGATATTTTAATCATCATATTATCTTTCTACACCTTATCTAATTTGCTATCATATCTATTTTTGTGCACATTTACTTTTCTGTCTCTTGGTTAGATATTATCTACTTTACTAAGCCTTGTGCGACTTCTGTTGCCCACTAGGTGACATATAGGATCATACGGATGCGCCTGAGCACGAGGAATCAAACTTCTAGTGCATGACTTTGGAGAATTGAGCTAGCTGAGGTGAACGTGAACATTTACTTTTCAGTCATAGTGTAGATTATTCTTGTATTTTCTTTGTTTAGCACTGCGTTATAGGTCATGTTTCGAGTATTCCTTTTTTCTGCACTGCTCTACATTGTCTTCACTAGCACCTGCAAAACCTGCATACACTTGTTTCAATTGTGACAGCACCCGGAGAACGGGGCGTTACAAGTGGTGGCACAAGCAGGTGTCACGATCGGATTGTTTAGCTACTTGACTCTCTCAATCCCGTGCGGCACTTAGCTCACTCACCCCTCTTTGGAATGGCTAAGTCAGCCTAATTCTCACTCTTAGTCTTAAGAAGAAATTAAGAGAACACAAGAGGACACAAGAGAACTTGGAGAATACCTTGCTTGTATTGCTTCAACTCTTGGATGGTTCCAAATGGCCTCCCCTTGCCCCTATTTATAGGTGAGGCTCACATACAACCAATGGTGGAGATTAGACTTCTAGAGTCTTCCAAGATCCAATGGCTATGAAGCATCTCTAGAACCTTCTCTATTATTCCCCCCTTTTAAAGAATACAAAAGAATACATATGAATATACAAGAACATTTTAGATACACTTATTTACAAGTATACCATAGAATACTCTATAAGGATGCCACCTTATGTACCAAATAAGAGCCACATAGACGATGACGTGTCGATGACGTGGCATCCGTGACATTCTTACCCACCTATCCCAACGATGCCAATATTGCGTGGCCTTCTCCTTGCGGAATTCCTCTATCAAGTCTCCGAATTACTAAAGCGCCTTCGCAGGTTTCCAGCTGCTCTCGCTTTCCGACAATACCTTCCCCTTGATGAAGTACTCCAGCTGTGGATGGTTGTTGGCCGCCCGCACCACCCTATCCACGATGAACTCCTCGGCCTCCTTGTTGAATTCTGTCCGCACTCATGTCGGCACATGAGAAGGTTTCCCTCGGCTCGAGTCCTTCGGGTCTTCATGGTATGGCTTTAACATACTCACATGAAAGACTGGATGGTACTTGATATTTGGAGGAAGTTCTACCTTGTAAGCAACATTCCACACTAGCTTGATGATTGGAAATGGGCCTTCATACTTCCTTATCAGGCTCTTATGCAGTCTTTTGTGTCGATCCAGGGTCGAAAGCCTGACAAGTACCAAGTCTCCCACTTGGTATTCTACGTGTCTCCTCTTCTTGTCTTCTCATTTCTTCATCCTCTTCGCGGCTTTGGTAAGTCATGATTTCGCCATCTCATTCTACTCTTGCCAGCTCTTAGCAAATTTGTAGGCCACCGGACTACTCCCCTTGTAGCCTGTAGCTATGGTGTTTGGAGTGAGTGGCTGCTGACTCATCGCGATCTCGAACGGACTCTTCCCGGTCGACTCACTCCTCTGAAGGTTGTACGAAAATTGTGCCACGTCCAGCAATTTTGCCCAATCCTACCGATTGGCACTCATATAGTGCCTCAAGTACACCTCCAGTAAGATGTTCACCCTCTTTGTCTGGTCATCCGTCTAAGGGTGGAAGCTAGTAGAGAAGCTCAAGTCAGATCTCAGCAATTTGAAGAGCTCCGACCAAAATCTCCCCGTGAAGCGAGCATCCATGTCGCTCACGATGGTCTTCGGTAGCCCCCAAAACTTCACCACATGTTTTAGGAATGGTGGGGCTGCTAATTCCGTTGGACACTTCGTTGGTGCTGGAATGAAGATCTCGTACTTCGAGAATCTGTCGACCACCACCATAATGATGTTGCACTCTTCGGACTTTGGTAATCCCATGATAAAATCCATGGAAATGCTTCCACATGGTCTCTCTGGAATCGGCAATGGGTCAAGAAGTCCTGCTGGTGCTCTCTGCTCCACCTTGTCTTGTTGGCACACAAGACAAGTCTTCACATAGGCCTCAATGGCGTCCCGCATCCGAGGACAATAGTAAGCATCCTTGAGTAGTGCCAGCGTCCGATGCACTCCTGGGTGCCCCGCCCAGGAAGAGTCGTGGCATTCTTTCATAACTTCACGCCTTAGATTCCCAAACAATGGCACATACATCCGTGGTCCTTTGGCATAGAGCAAGCCGTCCTCAAGCCAGAACATCCGAGCCTTTTCCTCCTTGGCGTACTCCACTAGGGACTTTGCTGTTGGATCTTGCGTTATGCCTTCTTCTGGAAAAGCACAGGCGCACCGTATGGAGCTTTCGAAGGCCAAATGTACCCCGTGTCCAGCAAATCTTTCAGTTGCTTTCGGAGTTCCTCCAACTCTGATGGAGCCATCCGATAAGGTCTCATTGCTAGTGGTTGCGCACCCAGCATAAGCTCGATCTTGTGGTCCACCTCCCTCTTACGTGGTAGCTTGTTGGGAAGCTTCTTAGGCATAATGTATTGGTACTCCTCTAAGACAGATTGGATCTCCTTAGGGACCTCCTCATCCTTGGTTGGGCCTTCCTCCATCTTCACAGCATCGATGAAGGTGGGTTCATTCCTTCGAACCCCCTTTGAAAGTTGTATAACCGACAGGATCTTGCCCGCCAAGGTCTTCTCTTTGTATCTGTACAAGCCTTGCCCTCGAGGAATCACATTGTGTTGGCGTACGGGACCAACACCGCCTTCATCTGATCTAAGAACTCTAAGCCGATGACCGCATCAAAGTCATCCATCCCGATTACCGTCATGTCCACCGCCCCGACCATTCTCTCATCTTCACAGGAATTTGTCGTGACATGCCAACGATAGGAGTGTGTTCCGAGTTGATGGCCTTGATGATCCCTCTCCTTAGCCAGCGCAGACCCAAATCCTTGGCCACCCTATCATAAATTAAGAAGTGGGAAGCACCAGTATCAAGAAGAGCTTTGAAGACCTTAACCACGATCTCTGTTTCTACGAACATTGGCCCTCTTGGCCCTTCATCCACCTTGGCATGAATGGCGTTGAGTGGCTGCAACGAGTTCACCCGCATTTCCTTTTGTTGCTTCTCTTCTCCCTTCTGGATCAAGGCTACAGGATTGGACTTCTTCGGACATTCTCGAGCCTTGTGGGGACCATCGCAAAAGTAGCACTGGAGTTTTGGACAATTCTCTTTAGACCGTTCAGTTGACTTGCACTTCCACTGGCTTGGCTTTGGGTGGGAGTCTTTGGACTATTTCTCTTTCTCTCCCCCACCTTTGCAATGGTTCAACTTTTTCTCATTTGGGTTGCAGAAGCCGGAGTCCATTTTCCTGAACTCGATCAAATACTCTGCTACGGCCATAACCTGGGCGAGGGTCTAGACTCTCCGCCTCTGAAGCTCCATCTTGGCCCAACCCGCGAGGCCATCTATGAAGGTAAAGAGCGAATCATTCTCGCTCATGTCGGGAATCTCAAGGAGCAACTCTGAAAATTCCTTCACATAATCCCGAATAGAACTCTTCTGAGTAAGGCGACGAAGCTCACATCGTGCTTCATTTTCCGCATTCTCAGGGTAGAATTGATTCTTGAGCTGCACCTTGAACTCCTCCCAAGTATTGATGGTGCACGTTACCTTATTTATGTCGTCGGACCTTCTACGCCACCACAACGTAGCAACATCTTGGAGGTAGAGTGGAGCCGTGAGGAGCTTGGATTCATCGTCATTGATCCTCATGGCATCAAAGTATTTCTCTAAATTCCATAGGAAGTTATCGAGTTCGCGAGCATTCTGCATACCTCCGTATGGCTTTGGTTTAGGGATGTCTACCTTCGACAAGAAGGGATGGCTGACGACCACTCCACTCGTCCATGCCACCTTCTGTTGGTTGAACTTGCCCCTGAGCTCTTCCAACTCCTTCATGAGACCCGCCATTTGATCCTCTAGAGTAGCATTCCTTTGCTCCAAGAGATCGTCCCTCTTCTGGAGCGTGTCGACTGTCGAGTTCAAGACCGCCAATATCTCCTCCCGAAGCTTGTCCCTCCCGGACCGTAGCTCCTCGATGTTTTCATCCATGGTCTCGAACTGTTCTTTCGCCTCAACCACGGTGAGCTCCGCTTTATTTAACCGTGCCTCGAATGCTGACATGATATCCCTGGACTTCTCTCTGCGAACTTCTCTCTGCGAGGCGGCCTCTTTACCATCTCAGCATCGCCAGCAGTAACTGTGACGTCGCTAGTTGACATCCTTTCCTGAACCGCAAGCTCTGATACCAACTTTCACGGGCAGATTGTTTAGCTACTTGACTCTCCCAATCCCGTGCGGCACTTAGCTCACTCACCCCTCTTTGGAGTGGCCAAGTCAGCCTAACTCTCACGCTTACTCTCAAGAAGAACTTAAGAGAACATAAGAGGACACAAGAGAACTTGGAGAATGCCTTGCTTGTATTGTTTCAACTCTTGGATGGTTCCAAATGGCCTCACATTGCCCCTATTTATAGGTGAGGCTGCTATACAACCAATGGTGGAGATTAGGCTTATAAAGTCTTCGAAGATCCAATGGCTAGGAAGCATCTCTAGAACCTTCTCCACGGTTCCCCCTTTAAAGAATACAAAAGAATACCCATGAATATACAAGAACATTCTAGCTGCACTTATTTACAAGTATACCCTATAATACTCTAGAAGGATGCCACATCATGTGCCAAATAAGAGCCACGTAGGTGATGACGTGGCGTCCGTAACACAGGTCCGCGCAATCGCCTCGTGAACAGTGTAGAGCATACAGAAAGTGTGATACTTGACTGACTCGATCTACCTTATGAGAATTCCGAGAACGGGATTTTTCTAAGATGGGTAGAATGTAACGGCCCAAGCCCATGGGCCCCCTTTTCTTTTCTCCCCTTCTCTTCGTTCGTCACCGAGCCCCTCCCCGTGGGCTTCTTTCAAATCGCGAAACCCCCTCTTTTCCACATCGAACGAGCCCCCGAGGGCTTCGATTCGATCCCCCCTCTCTCACAATCACAGCGATAGCTAGGGCTCGATGACGCAACACCTTGTCCTCTTCCGTACGATGAGCCCATCAATCCTCTCTCCTAATGCGACAGCGAGCAACCCCTTCCCTCTTTCATCACAACGCCCCCTTCGTCCTCACAGGACGCAGCACAACCCCCTTCTCTTCTATGTCCTTCCTTTCGACCCTATAATTCACCTCCCCTCTCATCCTCCTCCTTCTATGAGGCTTCCTTTACCATCGCCACTTTCTTACCTTTGGTGTTGGTTTGACTCTATCTTCTTGCCTTCGTTTTTGGTCTGTCCCTTCCTCGTTTGGATTGGGTTTGATGGCTCCCCTTGCTGGCGGATTTAGGGTTCCTTACTGATTGGATGAAGATGGCTCTTCGTTGCTTGCTGCCGTGGTCTTCCTTGCTTGATTGAGGTTCGTTGGCTCCTCTTGCTCGCTGATTAGGATGCGTGGTTCCTCTTGCTTACGTTCTGTTCCTTTCCTTGCTTAATTTAGGTGCAGTGGCTCCCTTTGCTGTTGTTTTGGGCTCCTTGTTGACTGTAGCTGTGGCTGGCTTTCTTCTGCTGATGTTGGGGTTCAGTGGAATCTTTGTCCGTTGTTTCAGGCGTCGATTCTTAATTTTCTTGGTTCTTCGGCTTCGATTTCAGGTAGACTATATCACATATACTCCAATTTCGATTCTTTGCTTACTATTGGGGTTTTGGTCTTTACTTGCTTGTGGGTTGGATACTCTTGCTTGTTGTTGGGTTTTGACTGTCTCTTGCTTGCTATTTTGGGTTCATTGGCTTTTCTTTGCTTACGGCTTGGGTTTCCCTCGCTGTTTGTTGGGCTTGGTAGCTGGCTTTGCTCGCTGCGTCGAGGTTTGGTATGTCCTTTGCTTGTTGTGTTGGGTTCTTGGGTTGTTGATGGGTTCAGGGGCTGTCTCTGCTCACTGTTTGGGCTCTTTGCTTGCTGGTTGGGTTCAGTGACCTCTTGCTTGCTGTTTGAGGTTCGGTTCTTCCTTGCTTGTTGCCTTGTTGTTGGGTTGATGTTGCTTGCAGGGTTGGCCTCGTTGCTGTTGTTGGGTTGTTGTTGCTTGTAGTTTGGCCTTTCTTGCTGGTTATTGAGTTATGGTTGGATTACCTGCTGGTTGGGTTCGGTTGGTACTCTTACTTGTTGTTTAGGGGTTCTGGATTGTCGATAGGTTCGGTTAGCCTACCTTGGTTGTTGGGTTGCGACTAGCCCACCTTAGTTGTTGTTAGGATACGACTAGCCTTACTCGCTTGTTGTGCGTTGTGGCTGGCTTCCTTATTTACTATTTTGTGTTCTTTCCTTGTTGTTAGGTTTGGTGGCTTCCCTTGCATGATGTCTTGGGTCCCTGGGTGATTGTTAGGCTCGGCTGGTTTCCTCGCTTGTTGTTTTGGGTTTCGGTGTGGTTTACTTGGGAATCTGATCCCAATGACCTAGAAGCTCTAGCGCCATCATTAATTTGACTTTCAGGCTTTTCTTTATCAAGCAATTATGATATTTCCTTTGTTTCTTGGTTCATTACATGAAACAATTGGATGTTTGTTACCAGTTCAGTTTTGGAGTACCATGAGAAACGTCCATGCCTTACTTTATCACTTGCCAGCTTTGTTATCTTGTCATTTCATTATATCTCTGAGCTTGCTAGTACCATGACGTTTAATATTGTTAAATTACGTAGTTTTATGATGTTACTTGTGATTGCACTATACTATTCTCAATACTGTTCTCGATACGTATTCCCGATACTTATTCACGATACGGGACGACTGGTGGAATTGAGATTGACTCTGGACATGTCTGATTACTACATTCGACTATGGATCTCCCTTGACTACGTAGTTTAATTAATATTGAACCACATCACGACACTAAAACTAATAATTAATTAATTCAGCTTGACTCACCGGATTTAGGGATAACTTATGATTGTGAGAGTATGGGAGCAACTGGGACCAGTTTTTCGGCCCTGTCTTGGAGGATTTTCATTCCACACGATACTATTCTCGATACTATCTCGATACTATTCTCGGGTACTAACATTAGCGTATGGATCCTGAGTGGTCTGTTACTCGACCCGGGGTAACGTCCATGCGGTCTCAATAGGGCATTCGTATTGCACATCGTACTCTCCCTTATAAGTCACGGCTTAGGATTGGTTCACTTTAATGAGTACCACTTTACAGTAGTTGTGGACATTTTAATTATCATAACATATCTTTCTGCACCTTATCTTTGTTGCTATCATATCTCCTTTTGTGCACCTTTATTTTTCTGTCTCTTAGTTAGATATTGTCTACTCTAATAAGCCGTGGTGCGACTTCTGTTGCCCACTAGGTGATGCACAGGATCATACGGAGGCACATGAGCACGAGGAGTCGGCCTTCCAGTGCCAGACTTTGGATACTTGAGCTAGCTGAGGTGAATGTGAGCATTTACTTTTCAGGCGTAGTGTAGATTATTCTTGTATTTTCTTTATTCAGAACCGTATTACATGTCATGTTTAGAATATTCTCTTTCTTTCTGCAATGCTCCACATTGACTTCACTGGCACATGCAGGACCTGCATACACTTGTTTTATTTGTGACGGCACCCGGGGAGCGGGACGTTACAAAACCCTTGCTTGAGGTGGATATCTGGTTTAGTTTTCTTCGTATCATGACCATACTAAGTCGGAATCGATTATGGAGGCAAGCCCAACTGTAGATCCCAACAAATCAATGTTAGATCAATCTTGTACCTAATTTGTTAAACTGGTCGTTCCTAATTTGTTAAACTGGTCATCTTTGATCCTCGAAAGGTCAATGATGGTTTAACAATTGTTATGTGTACATGGGAATCTAAACGAGCTGCATTTAACACCATTTATCCTTTGGGCCTAACAATCATAGACAACTGGCACAAAGGAGAGTTCAAATTGAAATTTTGGGTCCAACATTGTGCTAGATCAACGTTGGCCAGGACAAGGCTTTCAAATCTCATTGGTGAGAGTGGTCCGCCGTTCTCTACGATTGGGCCCAATTCTATCTATTTGGGTTGAAGTCCATCAAGTGCTAGTTGCCAGGCTCAATCACCCATGGGCTATAATACTTGGCCTATTTTATTTTCAACCAATTTTATAGTAATCCATTAATTACAAATAAATAATGATAATAAATAATGATAATAATTTTAGCTTAAAATGTAAATAAGGGGTATTTTAAGAAACCTGTTATAATACAAAGAAATATAATGCTAATAATAATAAATAATAATGAAACAAATAGAACAAAATAAGCAAAAATAAAAAATAAAAGGAAAAGAGAGAGAAAAGAGAAACTTGGCATCATGGGAAGATCTAACTATACAAGTATCCAACAAATTGGACACGTCTAACAATATAAAAAAAATTTACCAAGAGAGAAAGAGATGAGGTAAGTTCCTTCGTTTTCTCTCTTCTGCCTCCGTCAACTTCCCTTCCCTCACTCTCTATCCTTCACAAAAAAATAAAAGATATAATAGGAGAAAAAGAAAGAAGAATAGGAGCTTGAGAGGGAGGAGAAACACATCTTCATTAATTGAGGTAATGCATCATTATCACTCTTCATTGGAGATTATTAAACGCTAATTCATTAGGTTAGGAAGTAAAATTCACTTAATACTATTTTATACAAGGGTTTAGATTTTTCTTTTTTAAAAAATAAAAAGGGGGGAGAAATTTTATGGCACTCCCTACCGACAAGATGGACGCCGGCCGCCTTCCCCATGCGACCGAGGCCAAGGGGCGGCCATCCAAGACAACCAAAGCCCATCCGACAAAGCTAGATGTATTCAGCTGCAACCAACCAAGGCAGAGAATGGAGGGAAGAGAAAGAAAATATGATGCGATATTTAACTTGAGGCCCAAAATCTTACAAATCAAGACCAAAATGTTTTTTTATGATTTCATGCAAAAAGATATTTCCAACTTAGTTCCTAACATTCACATGAGTTGTCTCATTTTGACATGACTCCACAATTTTGCCCGAAACCCCCTTAAAAGTTTAGAAATTTGCAAAAAATGCTTTTTTTTAATGATGAAAATGTTATGAAAATTTTGACAAACTCATAAAAATAAAAAACACAATAATAATTGGAATTTAGATGCTAATATAAAGAATTAGTTGACCTCGATGATAAGATCTGAAGGCTTATTAGATATGAATTGTTGAAATTATGTAACATTATTGACAAGTCTTGAATATCGTATTTTTTGTATTTTTGTGAATCAACTGGAATCGTGAGTAAATTCGTTTGGATCTAAGGTAAGTATGATATTTCTCACTGAATTATTTTTATAAAATTTTATGATTGAAATATTTAAGTCATCATCAATTATTTTTTAAAAAGGGTTGTAAAAATGTTGTGTAAATATTTGACTTATTAGACATATATAAAATGATATATCAGCTACATTATTTTGTAACTTAAACATATATGATTAATTCATAGATTTTTTGTCATCATAGTTTCATCATATAACAAATATGAAAAATGTTAAACTGCTTGCTAACATAAGAATTTTTTTTGAAAGATACGTGAGTATATATATCTGTGTGTAAATGTACAAGTATACAGGACACATCAGGCTAGGCCAAGGCAAAAACAGACTTGGGAGAGGCATGGAAGCAATCACCAGGTACAAGTTAAAGCCAAAAGCAAGACTAACCACAAGCAAAAATGAGGAAAACAAGCAAGGACATAGGCTAACCCCCAATTAACAAAATTAGAGGTAGCAACAGAATCCAACTCCTCCTGTACAAAAGTGGGGAGGGAGAAATACACATCCGAAGACATCGTCGCAAGGACTTAGACCTTGGACATGGCCTTGGAGAGAAAAATGGGGTTGTTCCGCTCCTTCCAAATATGCCAGACAACAGCGGAGAGCACAAGCTTGGCAAGCCCACCAAAAGCCCGGGTCTTCCCTTTCAATCCGAACCAATGCATGAGAGAGGCGTCCACATGGAGAGATCTGGAGCATGAGGGGAGTCCCAGCCTAAGCTTAGCCGCAGCCTAAATGTAACCGCTGAACTTGCAGCGGAAGAAAAGATGGTGGGCATATTCCTGGTAAGAAGAACACAACACACAAGTGGGGGGCACGATGACGCCTCTACAGAGGAGATGATTAGTGGTGGGCAATTTATCGGAGATGGAACGGAGCAGAGTGATGGCGAACATCGGGACATGCCCATGGAACCAAACTAACCATGCAGCCGGTAAGGAGGGAGGGTACCGTAGTTAACAACCAAACAGAGCAAAGAGTACGTCCTCATGGGGATCCAATCCCAAGAGTCAGTTCCGTCCCCCAGGGAGATCGGGCGAAAGAGCCCAATGTGTGGCGCTAAGATGTCAGGCAGGCACCAGCTGGAGCCATCCCAGCAGTCAGCAACACGGAGATGGATCAAATGAGGCTGGCAGAGAAGGGCTAAGTGGCCACAGTGGAGCCAAGGGTCAAACCACAAAAAAGTCGAGGCACCGTCCCCACAATGAACCGGAGGCAAGCGATGGCCGCGTCATGGCATCTGAGAATGTGCTTTCAGTTACCAAAGTCAAGGAGGCTCGAAGAACACTGAAAAAGCGGGGAATGCTTCAAATAGGTGGATCTCATATAAACTGCACACAGGGAGGAAGAGTGGAGAAGATGCCAGATGAGCTTGATATCAGACGCCACACCAACATCCCGGAGGTTACGAAGACCAATACCACCCTCACACTTAGGCTTGCACATGTCCACCCACTTCCAACAATGTATCTTGGCTCCCCAAATAAAATCCCTACACAGCCAGGCGATCGAGGAAAGAACGAATGCATGGATATGAAAGGACTGGATCCAGAAGAAGACAAAACCATGGATAACTGTACAAATAAGCTACACTCGCCCCGAGATAGAAAGGAGTCTGGAGGACCAGCCAGCAAGCTTCGTCTTGCATTTGTCAAGGAGACTGGAATATAGCTTTGGTCGTGGGGTAGTTAGGGGAGAGGGGTAAGCCGAGGTATTTGACTGAGGGGGACCGCAAGAGGAATATTCAACAGCCGAGCTCACTCCTCGCCTGAGACACACTTCTTACTAGGAGCCCTTGTTTACCTCAATGCCCGTGAAGAAGTGAAAAGTGGAGAGTAAGTGATTAAGCCCATCAAAAGAGTGGAGGTCCGCCTTGCAAAAGACCAAAACATCATCAGCAAAGAGAAGGTGAGAATGAATTACCTTAACACCTCTCTTAGAGTGGAGGATGGCTCTGGAATGGGTAGCAAAGTCCATGAGAGACGAGAAGAGCTCCATAATAATGACGAATATGAAAGGAGAGATAGGGTGGCCCCCCTACCGAACCCCTCCATTACCACCAAAGAGACCTGCCGGTTAGCGGCGTTAGCCATTAACAAGAACGGAGAAAGGAGTGGCAAGGCACTCCCGGACCCAGTGGATGAAGATAGGAGGGAAGCCCATCTGATGCATGAAGTAGTAGACAAACTCCCGATTGATACTATCAAAAGCCTTGTGCAGATCAAGTTGAATGCATGCTCTAACCCCCATAGAGTTGGAGAAATCCCTAACGATCTCATGGGCTAGGAGGGAGGAATCAGAGATTAGCCGATCTTTAATAAACGCCGATTGGTTCCCGGAAATGAGGTCGGGGATGACAACAACCAAGCGACGGCTCAGAACCTTCAAAATGATCTTATATATGACATTGCAGCAAGAGATGGGATGGTAGTCCAATAGAGAAGTCGTCGGGGACTTGGGGACAATGGTGATGAAAGTGTGGTTGGTTTGGCGAAAGAGTTGGCCAGAAGAGAAGAAGGAACGAACCATCGCAAGGACATCGCCGCCAACGTCACCCCAAAGGTCCTGGAAAAACTAAGGTGAGAATCTGTCGGGCTTCGAAGACTTGTCTTTATCCAAGGAGAAGAGATAGTCATTGATTTCATCATTCGTCACCATACGCCCAATCCAAGTGGCAGCGTCAGGAGAGATGATCCGCTTGGCAATGACCTTGGGAAAGATGTTCCAATACTCGTCTTGGTGGAAGAGGCTGCAATAGAAACCGACAGCTTCAGAACGCAAGGTGGATAG
Organism: Scilla litardierei; assembly: GCA_030789695.1. Lineage (NCBI taxonomy): Eukaryota > Viridiplantae > Streptophyta > Magnoliopsida > Asparagales > Asparagaceae > Scilla > Scilla litardierei. The sequence continues at coordinate 116,940,728 of CM061137.1, read as the reverse complement.
GTTCGTAGATGGGTCTCCAGTGGGGGCGACCAAGTGGAGAAGACTATTACGAGCAACTCTTTCCTTAGTAGCAAGATAGAAGAATTTTGTATTACGATCCCCCAACATAAGCCAAGAATGCCTACTCTTCTGACTGGCTTGACTTTCCTCAATATATAGAGCACGGACAAGTTTGGTGGTAAATGCCCGCTCCTGGATTTGGAAAGTAGAGTTGGAGTGGAAGTCAGGGGCACCCTGAATAAGATCAATGTCCAATCCAAAAGCATAAGAATCAATAGGCCAACCCCTCAAAGAGTCCCACGAACGAAGAGCTTTCTTAAGAGCCTTGAGCTTAGTGACCAGACGGAAGGAATGTAGGAGACCCAGAATAATGAGCGTCTCGGTCGGAGGAGAAGACACGGTAGAATCCAGGGACATGAAGGTAGTAGTAGCTAAAGAACTTGAAGGGCTTGGGCCTTGAGTTGACGGGAAAATGACATGAAGCAGAATATGGGAGTGATCACTAGTACCAGGAGGAAGATAGCAGACAAAGGAATCTGGGAGAATGCCACTCCAAGCAGAGTTACATAGGACACGGTCCAGTCTGCAAGCAATATGTCCCACATCAGAGTTGTTGCTCCAACTAAGAAAGTTACCCTTCATCAAAGCCACAGTGCACAATACACTCATTAAATTCCTCGATGAGTGGAGGAGAAAGAACACGGCCATCCACTTTTTCACCAACATATCGAGTGAGGTTAAAATATCCAAGTGCAATCCAAGGACAACCTGCAACCCAAAGACAATCAGACTTGAGACTGGACCAAAGAGCGGTACGTTCGGCAGAGAAATTGGAGGCGTAGACCATCGTAATAAAAGTAGAGAACCCCCTTTGTTGACACAACAAATTGATGTGTTGGCCGAAGGATGAATGATGAGAAGATGTCCATACTGAAGGGTCAATCATAACCCAGATCCTACCCTTTGCTGGATGGTCATAATTCTGGTAAGAAACCAAGTTCTTGGGAAAACATGAGGACACCATATCCCCAGAAGGATCCAAAATCTTAGTCTCAAACAGACCCACAATAGAAGGTGAGAATTTATTCAAATAGTGACGAACATCCCGACGCCGAGTCTTAGAGTTGAGGCCACTCACATTCCATACAAGAACAAACATAGATCAAGATGATCTGGGGGGCCGCGTGACTTCTCGTCACCCTAGTACTGGTTGGTACAATGGGGACAGTGCATTGGTTAGGATTTTGGTTATGGATAGAGCCAAGAGCCTCCTTCCACTCCGGATTATCCAGTACTTTGATAAGAGGGGAGTCGAAATTGAGAGCTGGGGGAGTGAACATGTATGTAGGGGGCGTCAACGCCGTCAGCAATGGGGGAATTATGTAGTGGGTGTGATACCCCGGGGGCCCCGGGAGGGACAGGGACAGAATCAATCCTAGTAATGCCTTCACTAACTGAGCACGTCCCAACACAAACGGAAGCATCATCACAAATAGTAGAATCCAAAGAGGGGGATGGGGTGCCGTATAAAGAGGGGGATGAGCTGGAACTACTCACAGCCAACGCAGCTGCTGCCACTATGCCATTGCATGCCTCGCAGAGAGGGGAGTCCGAATTTACCGCAGAGAGAGAGAGGAGCATCACCGATTAAAGGTCATTCGCTAGCAATAACAGTAGCTCCCACCACCAAATCGGGGGAAGGCAAAGGGGGAACCAAGATGGCCAGTTCCGTCGGTTGAAGCAAAGGGCCATCAGCAACAGGAATCTCACTAGGCTCGTCAACAGTGGAAGGAGATACTGTGGGGGGCTCAGACATGTGTACTGCGGGGGTCGACTGCTGCTGGGGGTAGCTCGGAGTCGCATGAGGTGGGGCGGTCTTGATAGGGAGGCGCATGGGACAGATCATGGTCAAAACATTTACAATGCAGACATTTGGGGGCACTTGTAAACAACGGGGATGTCAATTTTGGTTCCATTAATGAGGCGAACAGTCGCCGTCTTCGGGAACATGGAAGAGGAATCAACTTCAATGGAAACAACAGGCATAGGAAAGGTGAGAAGCTTTCGCCATAGGCATGTCCATGAAGAGGGGCTTCCTGATGGCACGGACCACCGTCCCTATGATGGCCGCAAACCAAAATTGGATCGAGAGGTGGGGAAGTCTAATTCACATGGGAACATCGGAGAGGAAATCTCGGTCTAAACCAATGTTGGGAGCCCGTTTTCAGAGGACCAAGAGCTTACCATCGATCATCCAAGGCCCCCGTGGAGGGTAGCAGCATAGTTAGCTGCGTCGGAGAACTAGAAGAAGAAAAATACATTCTCCCATGAATGGATGTGGACTTGCTCCGAGAGCTTCCAAGCTCTGGGACGCCGATTCTAGCATACTAGAAAAGGTGTGGTTGTGGTATGCCTTTATGTTGATGACTTGATCGTCACTGGAGATGATACCGATGAGATTCGGAGTGTGCGAGATCAACTGTCCGAAGATGACCAAAGAAGGGTCGGGAACCCACGACGTAGCCAATCAGAGTGTTAGCCCACCATCCAGCCGCATAAGAAATTTCATCGCGAGAAGGTTAACCAGGACGCCATCATCGGAAGAAGTTGAGGGGGAGAAGACCAACTCACAGACATGGAGGATCTTCTTAGAGGAAGAGTAGATGTCCATGTAGGAAGTAGTCGAGGCATAAGAGGAACGGGGAATAGGTGGAACACGGCTCGGCAAATGGTTGAGCATCTTGGGTGCATGAGGAAGCCCAAACAAAGAATTGGCGGTAGCACCCACTCCCACTCCCAACCCACCAGCATGGTGGCGAGACAAGTTTGGCCTAGCCCTTATCGCATCAATCATCAAGCTGTGTGGGGCAGAGCTCTGACCAACAGCAGGTCGTTGGAGATGAGAAGTAGCCCAAACTGCCCCAAATTCGGAATATTAGCACCCACAACCCCTTTACCCACACGCCGGCGATAAACCACCGAGACCCATGCCTGGTGAGAGCCAACTCCGATCGTCTTCCCAACTGCCAAGCCGTCGCCGCCCGCTGATGGATCATCATCGCCCGAACATCACCGAGAGGAACACCAGTGGAAGAAGATCAGCCATACATCCCAAGAGAAATTGGGTTGAGGAGATTGGTCAGGAGACAAAGCAGAAGAGAGTAAACATGGGAGTCGCAACTCTGGAGGGGGCTGGAGCCCCGACGAGAGAAAGGGATTCGCCCCAGAATCGCCACCAAGTCGCCTTAACCTAGACCCAAATCGTGATTGATATATATAACATAAAATAAGAATTTATTGCTTTACAATGATTAACATGAAATTATTATTTTGATTTGAAATGTCTGTTTCAAAAGTTACGCAAATAAACACCTTGAAAGCATGACTATCATGAGTATGTTCTTCTCAATGTAATAATAATGTAAAATTACAAGAACTTATGCACTTCATACGTTTGATGGAAATTTGCAAAATTTAGTTTGTTAAATAATTTGAGATTGTGTATGATTTAAAAATGAAAAGCGATTGATATAAGTGTAATTGACCGCATCTTTGGAAAATGAAGAAAAATATTTTTCATGTTTTCAAATCCTTAAAAGTTCGCTATGGAATGAACCGACAGCCTGTCATATAGAATTGAGAGAACATATACATTGACCTTCAGGCGGGTTTTGGGAGCTAAGTGCCACACCCCACAAATGCTGAGGGTCATCTGTAGAGTCCCATGTTTTAGGGTGTTGGAGCCAGGTGTCACGCCATGCAAATGGTTAGGGCCACCTCTAAGTCATGTACTCTTATATATGTAAGTTGACCTACTGGTAATATATAGCAAGGTTAGATACATTGTCCCCAAGTGACTTTTGATCGATCGATTATTCGATGTGCTTATGCATTCCTATGCCACTAGACGCATTCCTATGCCACTAGACAGCAATCCGTAGCCTTAGTCGGATGCCAGAGAAGATTCGTAAATTGATAAGTAAAATATAATCTTGTATGGAATGTAAAAGTATTTGTTCCAAGTAATCTCTTATATGGCCAAAAATGAGAAAAAAGGTCATGCTCATGTTATACATTTATACAGTGTTCTAAAAATCGGCCTGAGCGGCCGCCTAGGCGGTGCCTAGGCGCTAGGCGGCCAGTAAACGCTCCGAGTATGGCCTGTGCGGTACATCTGGGTGTTTTTGGGATTAATCGGCGCCTAAGCGTTCTGGGCGGTGTCTGGGCGCTCTGGGCGGTTCCTAGGCGGTTCCTGGGGCGGTTCCTGGGCAGTGTCTGGGCGTTTTTGGTAAATGGCTTAATTGCACAAGAGTATCTTTTAAATTTATTTTGTTGCACACAAATACTCTAAAGTAGGTAACCTGGATTTGATTTAATATGTATTAAATATTTGATGTATTTTAAATAATATATATATATTTATATATAAACATAAATATATTATATAAAAATAAATAAAATAATTAAAAAATGCAAATCCGCCTAGGCCGATTAATCCCCGATTAATCCCCGAGTAATGCTCTGGACGCTAGGCGTTAGCAATCCGAACGCCTAGCGCTTAGCGTTTTTTACAACCTTGCATTTATACAACAAAAAATGAAGATTTTATATATGCCCCAATATGTTTAGCTTATTCTTTTTTATTGCATGATTAATACACTTAGTATCCCCTTAGAGTATATTACCGTTCACCCACATACCAAAATTTTCTTGATAGTTAGGGAAATCCAAAGTTTGGGGGGTTTTTTTGAAATTCATCCATTTTTAATACTGAAATTTTTCTTTGTTAAGAATGAGGTTCAACTCAGATCAGTTCAATCAGATGGTTTACTTGTTTTCGACTAAACCAGCCAGTTCAAATAGTTTTTCCCCTTCTGTTTGTTCTCAAGCAAACTAAATTGGCCAAGGGGCCAATTCTGATAGGACACGGTCGAACTGTTCGGTCTGATCTGGTTTTTAAAACAGTGGCCAAGATAGGTGTTCTTGCACATAATTGATTTATTTAAGCATCAGGCTAACTAAACTGCTAAGAAAATTTTGCGGCAAGAAAATGCTGATGTGGCCTTGTAAATATTACATACCTGATTCCTTGTCGGAATGGATTGAAAATATATCAACAATGTTACTATCAAGTCCATCACAAACTTCAAGGATCTCACAGCACTCATCATGCTCAGTATCACCGTTATTAAGGGCACTATCATTTTCCGGAACCCATTCTTCTGGCCGCTCACTTCTTGCCCTTTTGAGCAGACAAAGGATTGAATCATACTAGCATTCCAAACATAAAAAAGAAGGAAGGGCAAACCTTGAACATAAAACGTACAGTGGAATAGATAGATATGGCCAGCGCTTATCTTGTGCATATGCATGGAACAGAAGCAATCCAAACTGTAAGACTGTCAATAAGGCCTCCCAAAGGGTGATCACATTTGGTGTCCAAATCTACAAAATTACCGATACCTTTTTAAATCTCATGCCAACTATATGTCATGGTGGGCAGACTTAATTAGACAAAAATCTAGCTTTAAACACATACACAAGGATGTATAGATATGCTACTAATTTACATGCTGGTATCTTCCACAAAGTACAACCATAAAGGAATGGTGATGATAGAGGCCAGGTATCACTGGGCCCAACTTCATTAGAAAACACCCTACTACTACGAACACAGTTATGACCATTATGTTTTACCGTGTCATTGGGACAAAAAGATGAATACAGATCAAGCTACCGTAGAAGCTTACTATTCAGCAAGAAAAATGACGAGTAATACTTAAGTAGCACGGCAACTAGCAAGGATATGATTTGTTGATATCTTAATCATCTTAAAATTGATTTAGACTTTTCAAATCAATCAATGCATGGCTGAGTTGTAAGAAGCATGTGTGAACATCATAATGGCAGTGCATAGAATTCCTAATCTTGAAATGCACAAGTTAGGTGCCATCATCCGGCAATGTCATGTTACTGAACAACAGTCCAGTAGCCTATTTATATGGTGACTACACACTTATAAGAATGCACTTTACCATAGAAACTGTTGATAGAGACCATCCAATCATTTGACCTTTTATGGGCATTAAATTAATATATGTCACATAATACACCCTCTTAGTTTTGTTTAGTCTTTGCTCACCACAATATGTAAAGTTCTAGCTTGTAATTGAGTCCAATTTATACTTGACATTTCAATTCGATTCAATCCAATCTAAAGAAATAAATGTTTATCTTGATATGTTGAAATCAATTTAGGGGACATAAAGGTCTATTTGAGCTTTGAACATAGTTTCATGGCCTGTATATTAGGAATTAAAAAGGAACTCAGTACTGTTTTTTAAAAAAAAATTCACTGGAAAGAATTATAATAGTGCAGTGGCTGTTACCTCTAATATAATGTAGAGCCAAACGTACGCCCAAAATGACCAGAACAGTTCGACCAACCAAACACCAACATCTGATATCTTTTTCAATGATCCTGCTTTTGGGACAATGACACAAACAGCATGGATAGGAAACAAGTCGAATGCAGCAGAACCTACCAGTGTACCTGGCCCTAGACCTAAGAATCAAAAGTAGATAGCAAGTTATCACAAGGATGTGCCAATAGCATGAAAATAATTGAAATATACACTAAGTCTCCCAAAGGGAAATCATGTAGATGACAACTTTTTCAGCAAAAATAGCAACACAGCAAAGAACTAAAGTTCGCAGCATCAAACTTGTCTACGAGCTTAAGATATGCATAGATTCATATCATCCTTACAAATTAGGATACAAATATATAAATCAACTCAAACTTCAAGAGAAGTAGGTTTTTTTTTTCAATGATGCAGCAAATCTAAGAAATTGACAATCGTAAGCATCAAGCCTTGGGTCAGTACTGGTGGGCAGGTTTATATACTCATTGCAAACCATTCTGTCTTGGGCCTAATTTACCGTGAATGCATGATTTCTGAGTCTTTTCCATAGTCTCCCAATATTATCTAATTTTCTCCCATTCATTATGTTACAAAAATCCTGGTACATGTAATGTGTCACTTCAGGATGCATCCTTAATTCTTTTTTTAATCTCAAAGCCATATTATTTTAATTTGTACCAATGCCACCCAAGATTAATGTTGTGCCAATACTTCCTATAATAGTCATTCCTCTCCTTATCCAACCGAAGTTCTGTAGCATTCACAGATGCACAACTCTACTTCATAGGTTTAAAATGAACTTAACTAGATGAATCATCTTCTATCTGCCTTCATGTGATGGATCGTGTGGAAACTTTTAAAAAAGATTATACTAAAGCAGAACCAATAATACAAAAAACAAGAAACAGGGGGAACATAAGTATCCATTCAGACAGGGACTTCGTTAGGATTGGGATGGGATTTGGGGATAAAAATTGGATTTTTATTTATAAAATTGGGGATACAAGGATAGTTGGCCTCAATTCGAGAGGAGGACCGCTCTCCTATCCTTTAATTCGAGAGGAAGACTTAACTCTCCCACTAATCTAGGGTTATACTCCTAATCTCTCTTCTTTTCTCTCCAAATTCCACATATCTCCTCAAGAACCCATCCCCCATACATATAATACTCAGATTTTCTAAAAGAAAATTACAGATCTGCACACTGGGTCCCCCAAAATTACATTTTTGTCTCTGATGTCCAGAAATTACAAAACTACCACTGGTTTGCTGCCGCACCACCTAGTCATATCATTACTCCGCCCCAAAAAAACCACCTAGTCCACAAGGTTGGACAAGGTAGTGTCATGAAGTCTGCAGGACACGTTACTCCAAATAAGAGTGATCATCTCCTCCTGCCTCTTTCTCCTCAGCTGTTATGCCCTCGCCCTCTTCATCTTCAACCATCAACACCTAGAAAGCATGTTTACAACAACGATGTCCTGACATAAACTTCTCGTCGCAGCGGAAGCATAACCCCTGTTTGCGCTTATTCTGAAGCTTCGCCTCAGTGAGACGCTTGAACTTGCTATCGGGTTAAGTTTCGTGGTTCTTCTCTGATGAGGTCATCATGTATCAACGAAGACGTCGCAAGAAGGATCGCAGGATGGACAACTAGACCGAGGGAATTTTTCGGGAATTTTGGGGAATTTTTGCAAAGTTTGGGTTTTTCGGGGGGTTCAATGTAATTTGGGCAAATCTGCCCTTATATATTTGCGAGAGTTTCATTTGAGGGGTTAAGCAAAACTTGAGCGTTAAACCATAGCTTAGATGAGTAGAACCCTAGATCAAGTGAGAGTAAGCTTTCACTCTTAAATTCAAGCTGGGAGAGTTGGTTTCTACTCAAAAGAAACTCATATCTTGTATTCCTCTTTTGATATTTATAAAAATCTCATCTTTTGTCTTCCAAACCCTAACTTTCTCATCAAATTGGTATCAGAGCATGATCCACCATGACGAACACAAGATCCAAAGAGAAGATTGATGCTCTAGAAGAGAAGGTTGGAGAAATAGAAGCCATGAAGGAGAATCAACAAAAATTGGAGGGTGATGTGGTATCTATCAAATGGAGCATCTCATCCATGGAGAACATGCTCAAGGCTCTCATGGAGAATTAAGTGAATCAGCGCTGCGAGGAGGAGATGCCCAAAAACGACAAGATCCGGGAAAATCATTCAGATCTGAGCCGAAATGAGCCATCTTTGAACAAGGGAAAAGGTCAAATGGTGATCGTGAAAGAAGATCCATCGGAATCCGAAGAAGATTGGCGTGTGTGAGAGCAATTTCCCCCTCCATCGGCTTGGGAGTGGGAATCGGCTGCTGCCGGAAGGCCGACCGCCCCCAAAAACCCTAACTGAGGGGCGGCGGGCCCTTCCCGACCACCACCTGGCCTCGCCAGGGCCAGGCGCCCCCACCGGACCACGACGAGGTTCCGGTGAACTCCTGGGGGCCTCGTGAGCCCCCAGCGACCACATGGGAGCCTCGCAAGCTCCCAGAGGGCATTCAGGGGGAAACGACCCCCTGCGGCGACGCAGGGGCTATGCTGGCCCCCCGGCGCTGCCAAGGGGGCGGGCATTGCCTGCAGCCGCAGTAGGGCGGTGGAAGTTTTCCACAGCCGCCCGGTGGGTTTTTTGGTGATTTCGCAAGTGGGCGGCCTCCCGCAGCTTTCCAAGGGGCGACGGCCCAATGTTGGGGGTCCCACGGTTCGATGAGGCACACAGAGTGGATTTCGGAGCCCGACGACCCCACGTGTGAACAATGATCAGTTTCGAAACTACAGGGGACGTGAAAGGAACCCGTGGGGTGTGACAGGTGATGGAGGAGGGCCAACGGAGCCGTGGGGAGGTGGAGGACCCCCACAAAATGTATATCAACAATTACACTGCGGTCAACCTAGAGGGAGAGCGGAACAAGGAATGTGTGGACCCGAAAACAAAGTACGGAAGCTGAAAATGCCGGTTTTTTGACGGGGAGGACCCCCACGGGTGGGTCTATTGTGCGGAGCGGTATTTTGAAGCCTGCCAAATGACTGAGAGGGAGAACAATGATGCCCGATAAAGTCATGGAAAGAGTTCACATATTGCATGCTAGATCGCTTCAGGAACACCCTGGACGGCGGTTTGCACAAGCAATTCTTGACTCTACGGCAGTTGGGCATGGTGAGGGATTATCGGGAGAAGTTTAAAGCAAGGTTTTAGGTCTCGGTTTCGGTCTCGGTATCGTTCTTTCCAAAATTTAGGTTTCGGTATCGGTATCGCCTGTTTCGGCGGTTTCGGAAGCAAGTTTCGGTTTCGTCCGTATCGCTTGTTTCGGCAGTTTCGTTTCGGGTTTCGGTTTCGGTTTCGGAGATACTTTAAATATGTATATACTATATACACACAGTAATGGTTTTGGAGATTTTTAAATCTAAAGCAATCAAATACTATTAAATATTTAACAAACTAAAATTTTAATCATATACTATCAAATACTAAAACTAAATAGATAAACTAAATTTGAGTTTGTAATCATATTAAATACTAAATACCTAAAGTTTGGTACTAAAATACTAAATATTAGATAAATGAATAGATCCTAAAGCTTACGTTGCGCACCCACTGTTTTACATTGCGTATGACCCACTTATTTACAAGTTTGCCAAAAAAATCGTTGGGCGTTGCTTTGCGCACATACCACTTATTTATAGGGTTGCCACAAAAAAATCCACTTGATATATGCACCGACTGTTTTACTCAATGCAAATACACTTATTTACAAGTTTTCCTTTTTTTAAAAATGCAGCCTCTCCAAAAAGGCGACTCGGGCCTCTCTCTCTCTCTGCTCTATATCTCTCTCACGCTACATGGTCGAGGTGGGGGTGATGAGGCAGGAGGCGTGTTCGTCGAGGCTGGAGGCGGGTTCGGCGAGGCGACGACGCGATGCAGTGAGTTCAATTTTTTCATCATCTTCCTTTTTTCCTTTTTCTTCTTTTTTCAGCAATTTTTTCTTGGGTTTGTCTCTTCTTCATCAAATTCTTCATCATTTTCAAGACGAAACCCTAGGGTTTTCTCCACTCTTTTAACCGAGATTTCTTTGCAACCTATTGATTCACGAAATTTTTGGGGTTTTTAGAGAATTTTTAATTAGTTACACATTCTTCTTCCTCCGTCTTCGACTGATATTGAATGGTATCGGTCTGGTTCGGTCGAAACTGAACGGTATCGGTCAGTTTCGGCCGGTATCGGCCGAAACTGACCGATACCGTTCAGTATCGGCCGATACCGAAACTAACCCCTAGTTTCGGTATCGTTACCCACCGATACGATACGAGCGATACGCAAGGGTATCGGCCGAAACCTCAAACCTTGGTTTAAAGTACTTTTTGGCTGTATGAGAAGGATGATGACCGAGGAGACCTTGGTGGGAAGCTTTATGAAGTGGCTGAAAACTGAGATTCGGGGGGAAGCTTCGGATGCAGAGGCCGAATGGACTGCTAGAGACGATGGACCTAGCTTATGTAGTGGATGACAAACTAGCAGTGGATTGGCGAGCCAACAGAGCTTGGAATGGGTCTGCTTTTCGTGGCTCAACATCTCCAAGAGCGCAGCGGGCCCCGGTAGGGGGGTCCAAACGGGGAGAACCCAGGGGAGCAAGGAGAGGAGCAGCGGAGCACCGCCTAATGGGCAGTTCCGATGCATGACCGAGGCAGAGATCCAGAACAAAAGGACGAATAGGTTATGTTTCAGGTGTGGCGACAATTATACCCCAGGTCATCGCTGCCGAGATCATACCCTTCAGATGTTGCTAGTGGAGGACGAGGAGGAGTTGATGGAGAAGCCGACGTGGGTGTGGAGGAGCAATAGCCCTCTCATTTGGACGTAGCGAAGGTGTCAGTCAACTCTGTAGTATGGTTCACTCTGAACCACACAATGAAGTTGATGGGGATGATCTCAAAGTAAGAGGTGGTGGTATTAATTGATAGTGGGGCCACCCATAACTTTATTTCCAACCGCGTGGTGGAGCAGCAGAGGTTGCAGTTAGATGACACCGGTAGCTTTGGAGTGATGATGGGGACCAGGCAAATAGAACTGAGCAGGGGAGTATGTCGGGGTGTGATTTTGACCCTCTAGGAGATACAGGTGGTGATGGAGTTCTTGCCGCTAGACCTGGACAACACCGATGTGATTCTAGGCATGAGATGGCTGCAATTCCTGGGAGAGATGAAGACCAACTGGAAGTTGCTAAAGATGGAGTTCCTACATGGGGAAAAGGTGGTGACACTTTAGGGGAATCACAGTTTGTGCCAATCTAGGGGTTCCTTGAAGATCATGGCGAGTGCATTCTAGTCCGAAGGGGGAGGCTTCTTGGTGAAGCTACGAGGCTTGGCAATAGAGGAGGCGGAGCAGGAGCAGGACATTCCATAGGAGCTGCGGCAGGTCTTATTTCAATTTGATGGAGTGTTTCAGATGCCTCACGGGCTTCCTCGCCCACGAGACCATGAGCACAACATTGTGCTTCGAGAGGATGTTTCTCACATCAGTGTTCGGCCATACCGCTATCCACAGGTGCAGAAATGAGAGATCGAAAGGATGGTAGACGAGATGATTCGGGTGAGGGTGATACAGCCGAGTGTGAGCTCTTTCTCTAGCCCGGTCTGTTAGTAAAGAAGAATGACGGAAGCTAGATGTTTTGTGTCGATTACCGACGTTGAACAAGGAAACATTGCCAGACAAATTTCCCATTTCCGTTATCGACGAGCTGCGAGATGAGTTGCACGGTGCAGTAGTCTTCTCCAAGATTGACTTAATGTCCGGATATCACCAAATCTGGATGAGATGAGGATGTGACGAAGACCGCTTTCAGGACACGTAAGTGCCACTATGAGTTCATGGTCATGCAGTTTGGCTTGACCAATGCCCCTACCACTTTCCAGGCATTGATGAACAAGGTTTTTTGGCCCTATCTGAGGAGGTTTGTATGGCATTTTTCGCTGACATTTTGGTCTACAGCCGGTCAATGGAGTCATATGTGGAGGACCTGACGACCGTACCGAGGGAGTTGCAGGAGCATCAGCTGTTTGCCAACCGAAAGAAGTGCTTGTCCGGCCAGCAGAGTGTAGAGTACTTGGGCCATATTATATCTGCGAAGGGCGTGTCGACGGACAGTTCGAAGATAGCAGCCATGGTGGATTGGCCACTCAATACCATACTTCAGGCGTTGCGGAAATTCTTGATGTTGACAGGCTACTACAGGAAGTTCATCAGGGGGTACAGCACCATAGCTAGCCACTTACCAAGAAACTGAAGAATGACAATTGCCATTGGGACGAGGAGGTCACTCGAGCTTTTGAGCCCCTAAAAAGGGTCATGACGAGCGTTCTTGTGCTTACACTACTGGATTTTACCCAGTCGTTTGCGGTGGAGACTGACACGTCTGGCTATGGCTTGGGGGCCGTGTTGATGCAAGAGAGCAGACCGATGGCATATTTTAGCCATGTGTTATCGGCGAGGACTCGGCTCAAGTCAGTGTATAAGCGCAAGCTGATGGCGATTATGTTGGCGGTGCAGAAATGGCGACCCTATCTACTTAGCAGGCGCTTCATAGTAATGGCAGATCAGAGGTGCCTCAAATACCTTCTAGAGCAGAAGATGGTCACGGAAGAGCATCAGAAGTGGTTGACCAAGTTGCTAGGTTACCACATTGAGATCCAGTACAGACCGGGGATCGAGAACAAGGCGAAAGATGCACTATCTCCGAGAGAGATTGACTCACACTTGTCGGCCTTGTCGGTGCTAGTTTCTGCTCGATTGAAGCCACTGCTGCGAGAGATTGAGGATAAGAGTTTAGCTAAGATTAAGACAACGCTACTACATGACCCAATAGCACGTCTTGGATATTCGCTAGAAGGGCATCGTCTCTTATACAAGGGACGTTTGGTGGTAGCAAGGGGGTTGGTTCATATCCCAATGGTGATACATGAGTTTCATGGGAGTGCAGTAGGTGGCCACTCTGGGGTCCTGAAGACCTATCAGCGCTTGGCTTGGGAGCTTTTTGAGAGGGGATGCAGAAGGATGTGATAGATATGGTGGAGAAGTGCGACATATGTCAGCGCCACAAATATCTATCGACGGCTCCTGTTGATTTTCTACCACCTCTCTCTATGCCTGATGTAGTTTGGGAGAAGGTGACCATGGATTTCATTGAAGGCTTGCCGAAATTAGAGAAGTACCCGGTCATCATGGTGGCAGTGGATAGGCTAAGCAAGTATGCACACTTTTTGGCACTACGACATCTCTATACTGCATTGATTGGGGCAACGACATTCATCAGGGAGATCGTATGGCTTCATGGGATTTCGAGCTCTATTGTGATGGACCGGGATAAGGTCTTTCTGAGCTCTTTCTGGAAGGAGTTATTTAGGACACTGTAGACAATACTGAAGAGGAGTACCGATTACCATCCCCAGACTGATGGCCAGCCGGAGGTCGTCAACAAGACCATTGAGACGTACATACGCTGCTTTGTCTCTGAGTCTCTGAAGCAGTAGGTGAGATGGCTAGCTTGGGCGGAGTATTGGTACAACACATCTTTCCACACCTCTACTCAGACCACTTATTTCATGGTCTTATATGAACAGGATCCCCCGCATTTACTTTATTAGGGTCACCGCTCTACCCCAGGTTTCCATGTGAACTAGCATCTTGAAGAGGACCATACTTTGAGGAGTTGCGACAACACTTGACGAGAGCACAACAGCTTATGAAGAGCCAGGCAGATGAACACAGGCGAGATGTTCAGTTCGAGGTGGGAGACATGGTATATCTGAAACTGCGACCTTATCAACAACGCTCTTTGGTACTTAGGCGAAACAAGAAGCTGTCGTCCCGATACTTTGGGCCATACAAGGTAGATGCCAAGATTGGCAAGGTGGCGTATCGGCTTAGGTTGCCACTAGATTCAGCTATCCACCCCATTTTTCATGTGTCGCAGCTCCACCGGGCCATTAGAGACCATGCCTCTTCCTCATCACTACCCCCGACGCACAGATGCCATGGAGGTGCTTCTAGAGTCGGCCGAGCTGAAGGAGGTTTGCCAGGGGAGCGCGGGAGCACGAGAGGTGTTGATTAGGTGGACCGGTCTTCCAGATCATGAAACATCCTGAGAACCATTCGATGTTATTGCGCAGCGGTTCCTAGACTTCCACATTGAGGACACGTTGGTTTTTTTGGGAGTAATGATGAGGTCCTCACATATCAACGAAGACGTAGCAAGAAGGATCGTGGGATGGACAACTAGGCCAGGAGTATTTTTGGGAAGTTTTGGGTATTTTTGCAAAGTTTGGATTTTCGGTGGTTAAATGTAATTTGGTCAAATCTGCCCTTATATATTTGGGAGAGGGTTTCATTTGAGTGGTTATGCAAAACTTGATAGTTAAACCCTAGCTTAGAAGAGTAGAACCTTAGATCAAGTGAGAGTAAGCTTTCTCTCTTAGATTCAAGCTTGGGGAGTTGATTTCCTTTCAAAAGAAACACATATCTTGTATTTCTCTTTTGATATTTATAAAAATCTCATCTTTTGTCTTCCAAACCCTAGCTTTCTCATCATTCTTCTGGCATGTCCACACCCCTTCTGGATGGGACTTCTGTATCTCCATTGCAGCATGAGTGCGTGATGCGGCATTGCTCATCGCTCCATTGGCAGTGTTTCTGTCTTCCACCATTTGGGCCAGCTACATTGCCTCTCCAAGCCCTTTCGACCTCGGTATGCAAAGCTCTTCTTTGATGTTTTCCTTAAGCCCCTTCATAAAATTTTCATCAAGCGACTCTTCAAGAATTCCTTTCATGTGACCTGAGAGCATCTCGAACCTTTCCATGTGGTCTCTGATGGTGCCCTCCTGTTTGAAGGCAAAGAATTGCTCGCATAGATCACCGCCTGAGTATCTTGAACCCAGTGTAACAAGCAGTCCTTACATTCCTCCCGTAAGCGCACATGTTGTTTATGCTCTTTCTACTGAAACCAAGCCAGAGCATTTCCCTCCAAACAACTACATGCCGCCGGCATCATCTCCTTCTCCGTTAAATGGTTCACGACGAAGTATTGTTATGTCTCGTTAGACCAATGCATAAGGGTCACACCCTTAAAGACTGGCATATTCAGCTTCCAGATCTTGTCAGCACCAAAGATCCCCTGATATGCTCTCCAACTAGGCTACCCATAGTGGAACTGATAATAGTCATTCTGCTATGTAGACAAACAACTACATGCCGCCGGCATCATCTCCTTCTCCGTCAAATGGTTCACGACGAAGTATTGTTATGTCTCGTTAGACCAATGCATAAGGGTCACACCCTTAAAGACTGGCATATTCAGCTTCCGGATCTTGTCAGAACCAAAGATCCCCTGATATGCTCTCCAACTAGGCTACCCATAGTGGAACTGATAATAGTCATTCTGCTATGTAGATGTGGGACCTCTAAATTCTCTATGATTGCCTCTTACTGTGACGTTGTCACACTGTCCATCGCGAGGCCAATCTGGTCTACACTGCCATCATTGAAGCCAGGATAGTAGTTACGATTGTCGCCAAAGTCTCTTGTGTATCTGTGTTAGTATTAGGGTTTATGGCCATCCAATGGCAAATTTGTAAATTCTAGGCACATGGGCAAAACTGTAATTTCAAGATGTCAATGGGTAGATATGTAATTTAATGCTGAAAAACCTAGGCCAATTGTATTTTGATAATTTAGAAGTGTCGACTAATTAGGAGTTTTATTATAAATAAAGGGGAGGGGATTAATAAGGGTATATATATTAAATTAGTGAAGAATTGATTAAGAATAGGGCTAGATCCCTTAGATTAGTGGGAGAGTTTAACTTCCTCTCGAATTGAAGCTTGGGAGTGCGGTCCTCCTCTCGAAAGAGGCCAAATTATCTTATATTTTTCCTTTTCAATCAATAAAAATATCATCTTTCCCCCAATTCCACTCTTTTAGCCATAAAAATCCCACCTTTAACTTAAAAATCCCATTTTTCCATCAAAAATTCTATTTTATCCCATAAAATCCTATAAAACCTATTAATCTGCCGGCCCCGGGGCCTATTGTCGGCCCCCGATGCGCCCCTGGTCTCTGTCTATGGTGGGCCAGCGGGCCCCCTAGAAGGTTGCCCAAGGGTGATGGGCCCCAGGGCAGCCCGTCTCAGGCCCACTGGCCCCAGGGCGGCCTGCCCAAGGCTTGCCTGGGCCCTGGCGGCCCGTCAGCAGGCCGTTATGGCCTAGGTTGTCTGCTCCGTGTCGTCCCATGCCTCCTCTGCCCAACCACACCCCCTTATGGCCGTTGGTGGGGTTTCTGCCTTCAATGCACAGATCTTCGTTGTTTAGATGCAGATCCTCCTCAAACTGGATGACTTTACATCTTCTTGTGTTCAAAAGTGGCAACTTTTGCCCAGATCTGTGTCATATTCATATCGATGATCAGATCTGATGCCGAACTGCACTTTGGATGGATCTCCTTCTCAAAAGAGATGCTTTTTCCTTTGTCCTTGTCCAAATACGGCACCTTTTGTCTCGAATTTGATTGTCATTGTCCTTGTTCAGATATGGCTTCGTCATCGTTCAGATCTGGCTTCGTCATCGTTCAAATCTGGCTTCGTCATCTCCTTCTCAATCGGAGGGATGTTCATCCTCTTCCAGATCTACTTCATCAAGAGTTCTATCGATGGAAGCCTCTCCTCTGTTAATCTATTTTGCTCCTCCATGGCTTGATGTCGTTCCTTCATCAATCGATGGTGTTCCTCCATCGTTCTCTTGAACTCTCCGATCTCTCTGTCAATTTTCTCTTCCAAGGCTTCCACCTTCCTTGTCGCCATCAGAATCTACACTCAGATACCAATTTGTTAGGATTGAGATGGGACTTCGGGATAAAGATTGGATTATTATTGATAGAATTAGGGATATAAGGATAGTTGGCCTCAATTCGAGAGGATGACCACTCTCCTAGCCTTTAATTTGAGAGAAATGCTTAACTCTCCAACTAATCTAGGGTTTTGCTTCTAATCTCTTCTTTTCTCTCCAAATTATGCATATCTCATTAAGAACCCAGCCCCCTACATATAATACTCAGATTTTCTAAAATTACAAATCTGCCCCTAGGTCCTCCAAAATTACAATTTTATCCCTGGTGCCCAAAAATTAGAGAACTGCCACTGGTTTGCTCATGTCGCTGATTTGCTGTTGCACCCCCCAATCGTATCAGACTTATTAAACAATCATACCATACAATTTTGTCAGCTGGTTATCTTAACGAAGTGTAGAATAACGCACATGTTGAATACATAAATGGGCCCTGCCAAACTCAAATCCACTAGAAATTCTAACATGCATACCATGTCACTAAAGCAGAAAATCCCGTAATTTTATCGCATTACCGTCCCCTTATTGAAAGCTTTATTGGTGATCCAATTCATTCATTCATCCAGAATTTGTTTTCGCATACCAATATAATGTTGTGAAAAAGTAAAAGGATTCACCAATATCATGCAAGGTGCCTGACGCGGGACTGAAGCGGGAAGGAAGGTGGTGGGAACTCAGAGAAGAAGAAAACGTAGAAGATGATAACTTTTCGGATCTCACACCCCAGAAAGCTGATGATCACCGACTCGCACGCCTCGCATGTGAGATTCTTCGGATCTCTCACCTAGGCAATCAAGCCACTCTCGTATACCAATGCAAAAGATGTAATTTTATGGAGAAATTAAAAGTTTACACCAAAATTATTCTTTATTGATCTCTTCATTAAAAAAACTAATAAGCTTGTGACCTTTATATAGGCTTACAACTTGATTCTAAAAACCCAATAGGACTAGAACTTCTAAAATAACTAAAATACTCAAGACTCAAATAACTAAAAAAACTCAAATAACTAAAACTCTCAAAATAACTAAAAGACTAAAATAGTTGGAATTCTTCAAGGACCCAAACCCTATCAAAAATAAAATCTTTTCAAAGTAAAAGAGTTCATCTCGAATTTGATGTACATCATTCTCCCCGGCTTAAGAACTTCACCATCTGGTAAATGGCGATAGGCATAGCATAACCGAATCCCTTATAGCTGGAGAAAATGCGTCCATGAACTTTGAAGTACAATAGAATGTGGATCTGTAAACGCATATCTTCTGAAAAATTCTTCCACAGCAAAAGAGATAAAAATATATGGAATCTTCTTGTTTGGAGGATGTGGAGAATTTTAGAAGACAAACTCAATGTGCTCAACCTCCTCAAGCTTTTGAGAAATACTCGACTCAGTCATATTAGGATAAAGCTCATCGAAAACTTATATGATGCATGCAAAGCTTTTTTATTGGTTCTAGTATAAATCTCTCTGGGCAAACGTTATCATCTCGTCATCCATAACGACAAATTGTAAATTTCTATTTGATTCTGTACCAGACTTGTGACTATCCTTGCTAATTGCAAGAGTTTCATTAGTCTCGAGATGCAAAGCACTCAAATCATAAACAAAATGCTCATAGGATGCACTTAGTATAAGGTCAAAACCTAATTCTATCCCATGATGAGGTATTTGTGCTGGTAGTGGTTCTTCAACATTAGCCTTTTTTATCACTTTAGCGGTATTGGTTTTAGATTTAGTCATATTTATCACTTGACCGCTTAAATTACTCCCGACTTTAAAAGTAGTCTTTATGACTATGGGGGTTTTCATGGACTCCAAATTTAAGGTTAAGTTATATGCTTGCTGCATATTGTCTACAGTGTAGGGTAGCATTTCACTCCTAATGTCTGATTTCAATCCTGAACGAACCTTAGCAAAGGTATATAAGAAATCTTCCTGTATTTGACTCCTCACAAATAAATCTTCTTGTATTTCACTCCTCACAAATAAGTTGTTGAACTTAGTCATGTACTCATCCACAGTCATGCTTCCTTAACATAGGTCTCCATAGTCATGCTTCCTTGACATATGTCGTTCAGTTTTCTAGTATGTGTTTTCTATAGGTATGTGGTAAATATTTTTCATTAAACTTCATGTCAAATTTTTATTCTTTAGTTCATTTATTTTCTAGTGCTTTTAGGCGATCTTCTATTCGATTTATGTCTTCTTATCTTTTAAAAATTTATTTTATAGCATTTTAATTGCATTATCATCCATGTCTAATCCTAAATATGCTAATGCAGCATACAGATCGAGACAAAAAATATGTAATACCAATGATATCGACTAATCTGAACAAAATCAAATAAATTTTTTTAGAATTTGACAATTGAGGATTTGTCAGATTAAAGGTTACCTGGAGTGCAAATCAGCTTTGTTGTATCTTGCTAGGCCTCTAAAAGTTTAGAGTTTTAATCTGGACGATCAGTGAAACTTTCAGTTGCAAAATCTTCTTCAATCATTCGTTTAGATTATACTATATGGAAGATAGACAAGTGTGGACAGTGACGGAGCTCAGGTTTGGGGCAACATGGATAGCAAAAAAATTTAATTTTTCTTCTTTTCTCTCCTTTTTCTAATTTTTTTCTAGAATTTGTGTGTATCTCTTTTTTACAAAAAATTATCTCTTTTTGTGATTTTTTTCCTATTGTTAATCTCTTTTTTTGGATTTTTCTCTCTTTTTTACTTTTATCTCTCTTTTTAATCCCTCTTTTATTTGATCTCACTTTTTTTAAAATCCAAATCTAAGTGGAAGATAGGAAAAGAATAAGAAAAAGGATGTCTTTTTATGAGAGAAAGATGAAGAAATGTTAGGATTTTTTTTCTAAAATCCTAAAGATAAGAAGATGATGATGATAAAGTAAGATAAGATAAGATCTTTTTTATCTTTGATATAAAACATAACCAAAAGAAAGAAAAAATATTATGAGAAAAAAGATGAAAGAAAGAAAAGGTAAGGTTTTCTTCTTCTCTCTGCTTTTTTCTTTTCAAAAATTTGTTTCTTTTCTCTCTTTTGATTTTTTTGTCTCCTCTCTCTTTCTTTCTTTTTTTCAAAGATTTTCTTTCTCTGTGTTTTACCTTTTGATCTCACTTTTTATGGACGAAAAAGAGAAGAAAAGAAAGAAAACAAATCATATTTGCTCTATACCAATTTGACGCAGGACGGAAGCGTGAAGGGAGGTGGTGGGAACTCAGAGAAGAAGGAATTGTGAAAGTTGATAACTTTTTGGATTTCACATCCCAAAAATCTAACGATCACCGCCTCGCACGTGGAGATTTTTCGGACCTCTCACCCAGGTAATCAAGCCTACTCTCGCACACTAATGCAAAAGATTTAATTTTATGAAGAAACTAAAAATTTATACCAAAACCATTCTTCATTTATCTCTTCATTAAAAAACTAATAATCTTGTGGCTTTTAATATGCTTACAACTTGACTCTAAAACCTAATAGGACTAGAACTTCTAAAATAACTAAAACACTCAAAACTCAAATAACAAAAAAGACTCAAAACTAAAACTCTCAAAATAACAAAAAGACTCAACTAATTGGAATTTTCTAAAGACTCAAACTCTATCAAAAATAAAATCTTTTAAAATAAAAGAGTACATCTCGAATTTGATCTCCATTAGTGCCTAAAAAGGCCCCACTTAGAAATCTCAAGTAATACTATAAGAGTTGCCTTGTGATGGTTGCTTTCATGCACCTTATTGATGCATCACCTTTAGACCGCATAACCAACCAACCTTCCGGTACGTTATAACCAACCATAAGCGCCATCTCACTTATCTAACCTAGACCATGGTCACCTCCCCTATGCTTCATCCACCAATAGACACAATGTACATTAACATCAAAACATGTCCATAATTTCCCCATTAAGAGAGGATCTCTTCTTCAGTCCTCAGCATCCAAGGTGACAAGCAGCCGTATACAAAGTTCTTTAATTCTTCACATGCAGGCTTGGGTCATTCCTCCTCCATGGCTCCAAAATTCATCATCACTTGCAATGGTTATATGGTCACGTATTGTGAAGATCATTTCAACTGTTTCTTCTCTCTGAAATATGGGATTGTTTGCAACAAGAATATCAAATTGTGGTGAAGGTATCTCATTTATACCTTGATCGTCATCGCTTCTACTAGTGATAGCCCCTTCAATAGTATAGGAAGAGGACCTTATTTTCTGCACAATCAACACCGAGAATGTAAATATGTGATGCATTTCCTATTCAGATGGCTCACAATCTGATGATGCCTGGCTACAACATCTCAACTTTCAGTGCTTTATTTAAAGCTTAGTTGTCATTATCGTCCTATATATGATTCAAATTGTATGGTATGATAGATATGGAAAGAAAAAATATGAATTAGTTGTGCATATCGCACAATGTTATTTATCATCCGATATAATAAAATTTATCTTTAAATATATAGATATGTATCATACAATATACAATATGATATGAACCATGATATGTTTTAAGACTAGCAATTCTTAAGCTTGCTTGAAGTGCAAGTGTGTGCAAGAATAATGTGTGTTTAGAATTTGTGCACCCAGGGAGGAGAAATATATTAGTTTAGTTTATCTTTTTTATATAGTGATTATAACTTTTTAATATATTAGCATACATGAAACAATTTATATATGTATATTTATGTTTAGATTTGGAACGGTTGGATTTCAATATTTGAATCATGGTCTCTACGTTAGTTAATGGCCTTGTAGGTATTAGATTTGGAACATGGAAACTGAAACTTGACGGTACAATTTCTTTGTTACTTATAATGTAACCTGAATTTTCTTAATGTATCTTTTCACGCCTTTAGCATTTCTTCTTGGTTATACCCTGTTAAACACATATGTTAGCCCATGTTTGTGACATATGTAGTTGCACACTTAATTGGTTAATTAGTTACTTATCGTATGACATACGATAAGATACAATAAGATAATTAAAGAAAACAATTTTGATGTGTTGTGGTTTGACAACGATGATTGAAAGACATCATAATGTGAGCTTCATCAAAAAATACCATGATAAAATCCGAAGGATGCTCATTACTGGACCTCAATGCCACTATTGTAGATGACTCAAGTTGATTACAACTTAACACATGTTGCCCATATAACAGTAACATATCTAATACCATTTAGGATGGAGAGACGAAACCCCTTGTATTTTAAGGCCGTGTCTTCATGAGCAATCCAAAACTTAAATTGGTGGTTTAAAAACCCCAAAATCCAGCTCCCAAGTCAGCAGCCATTATAGCATTCACTGTTTGGCAATGCAGGGGTATTGCCACGATCCATTTGTAACCATCATAGGCATGAATTATGAACTCGTGCTTCCTCCAAAGCGGCCATCCCAAGTCCCATAGATAACTGTAAGCATCCTCGAGAAGTCACGTCAGATGCTACCAAACAAAGAACCTTACATGGAAGATTTCATGATCCAACCAACTCAAAGTAGACACAAGAAATACAGTACTAATTCTAAAGAGAAAAATGAACTGAGCAATTCTCTGCTCCTAGGATTTTTCCTGTAATGCTTATCCTTAATTAGATAATTGTAATAACCATCTATTTATAGAGACTAAGCCACTTGAACTCCACCAGATAGATTCCTTTCTTAGTGGGACCACATTACCTAATATCCCCAAAGATATCCCGAATATTCCATAAAACCCCCAACATTCATTGAAATTATCCTACTCGAAGTGGTCAGGAATTGACATTAAATGGTATCCCAATTCTGAATTGGCTGATTGAATTCCTGAAGAGAACTCTTGTCTGGATTAATTTTGCAGATAAAATACTAATTCGGCCGACAGGACTTCCACATGGAAGAGAACAATAGCTGTCTGGGTAACTTTGCAGTGAAAATTGGTAACTCGGCTGCCCAAAATAGATGTGCAAGAGACATGTTCTCTCGTCTTGCTCCATCTGTCAATTTGATTGTCCAAACTTAATTAGGACTGGATTATTGCTGCCGAGAATAGGTTGGAATTTGCTGGCTTCTGTTGCATGGGCATCCCTCGGACCTTGGTGCTTTAATGGCTCTCCAAATCATTGAAGTTTTAGTATTTCCCAAAGATTAATTCTGATGACAGCATACTTGTGTGACTCCGTACCATAAATAACCTTTAGTTGGGCGTCATCTCAAGATCCATTAAACTAGTATCAAGTTTCTGCCTAAATCATTACGCATCGTGCATGCTGCATCTTACACCAAAGTTAACTCGCACTCTCTACATTTCTCAATATCACATCTATAATGTTGATTCAGTTAGAATCAGAGATTTTTTTGGGAGGGGGAGTGTGGGGGTGCGGAAGATCTCTCTCTGTGTGTGTGTGTGTGCGCGCGCGCGCGCGCGCGTATAATAGGAATACAAATAGCTCACAGATACTACATGGGTATTAGTCTAGAAGAGCAAAAAATACCTAAATACAAAAGTACAACAAAAATTTTAACAATCCTCGAGATGGAACAAAGATATTAAACATGCACACTTGTCACTCAAAGAAGAAAACACCTTATTAATCATGCTTATAGCTCAAAGAAGAAAACACCATTGGAGAAAAAGCTGAAAAGGCTTTGGTCAAGTATGCGATAACTATTTGAAATATAAGTAAAACAATTTCAAAACTTTGCATCTACAGCATCACGAATAAAATACCAATCTATTATTATATGTTTTGTCTTATCATGACACATTGGATGCTACCTGATTATCACAATACATACGCATATGGTCATTCTTGAAAATCAAGTTCCCACAACAATGTTTTACGCCGCATCATCTCACAAGCCATATGAATCATGGCTCAATCTTCTACTTCAACACTAAAACGAGCTATAACATTTTACTTCTTACTCCATGTAACAAGATTACCTCTAATATACATACATTATTCTGAAGCAGATCTTGTGTCTATGTTATCTCTTGCATATTTGAATCAAAAAAACTTCTATCTTTAAGTATGCATTCTTCTGATATGATAAGCCTCTGCCAAAAAGCTTGTGACATACATCAAAATCTGCAACTTTAATGAATTTCTCAAGCTCATGCATGAACTTACTGACCATATTTGAGCAAAGATAATATCTAATTCAATGACTGTAAGATAAATAAATCTTCCAACTAACCTCATATATCAGATACATCATCAACCAACTTGCTAGTAGTATCACATAAATCAACATCAACATCCATAGATGTATAGGCTTGCAACAAAAATATATGACATATTTGTGTTGAGGAACTAATTGACACTTAATATGAGCAATCTTAATCCTAAGAAAATACCTAGGTTACCACATATCCTAATAACAAAATGATTGCTCATATACTCTTTTATCTTTTCAATTCAAGCAGAATCGTTGTCTGTCAAAAGAACATCATCAACATAAACAGCTAGAATTATTGATCTAAACGAGCTCTGATAAACAAAACCAGAATGATCTAAATAAATTTGTGATAGCCAAAAACCATAACCATTTTGTTAAACTTGTCAAACCACGCTTGAGGACTCCATTTAAGACCATAAATCGCCTTCTTCAGACAGAAAATCATATTCTCTCCTTGAACAACATAACCAGGAGGTTGATCCATATACACTTCTTTTAGATCACCATATAAGGATGTATTTTTCATATCTAACTAAAACATGTACCATTGTTGGTTAACTATCAGAGATAAGATAACTCGAATAGAGTTGAGTCGAGCAACCGAAGAGAACATTCTCAAATAATTAACTCCATATATATGTATGAACCTTTTGCAAACAAACGAGTTTTATATCTATCAAAAATATCATATGATTTATACTTCACAGTGAATCCCCAACAACAACCAATAACATCGTAGTTGAGAGAAGATGAAACTACCTTACATATTCCTCGAGACATCAGTGCATCCATTTTTTTTCATCCATTACCTACTTCCAACACTGATTCTTCAAAGTTTCCTAATAATTCTTGGGTATATAAACATAAGATAATGGTAAAATGCTAAAAAGAAAGATTAAGGTGATGAAAAGAGACAAAATAAGATATAGAATGTAAAATGGTTGACCTATTACACCTACAAAGGTCAATAGGAAGATACAAATCCAATGGTTCGAGCGAGGTATAGTAGCGCATTGATCAGGATATGTAACTTACTGTTGTGGGGATACTATAGATAGCAAGCAGCACTAGGAGTGTTGAATAGTGTTATCAAATAATGAGTACTAATTAAAATTTTAACCCTTCTACAAATTGCTTAAGTCTCATGTGGAAGTGACTCCACTAGATACTTAGTCAACAACTCAATATACTTGCAATATAGATACTCAGCGAATAACGATACAAGTGCAAGTAAATAGATATAAGAGAGAAAGAGACAATGCAATCACAAACACACAAGAATTACCCTAGTTCGGCCAACCCTAGGCCTACTCCAGCATCCACTAACAAGCTCTCAAACCAAAGAGCAACTTGCCTCAACTTGATGGCTTCTACAACACATACCTCTTCTCCACTAAGATAACTTCCAACAATCAAACTTCACCACGTGAGGACCTCATACAAGATGCTTTCCTCAAGAACAATAATTACAACCACAAGAACTTATTACCACACCCTTGTGTGGGTTTTACAAACTTCTTTCTTGAAGATGAATACAACTTGCTCATATAGCTAAGTAGATTGAAGCTCAATGTGTATTTGTGAATGGCTATGGAAAACCCTGTTTGATCTCAAAAAAATGAAATTGAAACAAGGATATCAATAAAGAAAACTCTAGTTGTGATCTCAATATAGTTAAGATGAAGCTTGAGAGATTCACAATTAGCTTAGGCAAAGATACATAAAAGCTTTTTTGAAAATGAAAAACTTTTTGCCTTGAAAACTTAAAGAGTGATTGAGTGAGCTTTGAATGCTTGAAAATTGGCTTAAGAATATGCAAGAATGGTGGCAAAACCAGCCAACAACTCTCTATAAATATGGGGAAATTCTACCCAAGCCGATTTTCCAAAATGTCCTCACGTCTCTCTAACAGTTAAAAGAAAAGTCAAATATGACTGTTATTAGTCAACTCATATACCTATAGTAGTCAACTCCTGACTAGTAGCCGACTCACTACATTATAGTAATCGACTACTTTCAAGGAGACAGTAAATCCCATGAGCTACATAAAGCTCAGCAGTCGACTCCTATTCTCTTGGAAGTCGACTCTGTTTCTGATACATGACTTTTTATCAGAAAAAGTGGGATACTCACTCTAAATGAATTTAAAATAATTTTAAAATAATGTTGTGAGTTTAAAAACTTTTTCTATATGTGTGCAAGCTTCGATCTAATACTTAACATTCTAAGACAAGTTTACAATATGAAACACCACTCACATAAGTCTTTGGAGTCTTAGTGTCTTCATTTGCTCTTGAGCTTGTCTTGAAAAGCTTGTGCACATCATGAGTCCTTGGATGAGCTTTTGTCTTTCAATTGAGCTTCACATCCATTGACTCTCCACATTTAAGCCTTGACTCCATGTCATCATTCTTTGTGAGCTTGGGTGGATTGGTTGATTATTATTGACTTTAATTACATACACTCACAAACTTCATAAAAACTCACTAGCAAATTAATTGTTTACTTATCATCAAAACTAACTTTGGGGTGATGCGATAACCAAACAATAGTAAATAAAAGATTAGCAGGAGAAACATCAGTGATGATATCTCTAGGATATCTCATATACACCTGCAGACGTAGACATTTTTGTAACTTTGATAGTAGACACCATTGTGGAATATATAAAGAGGACGATGGAGTCTCGGAATTATTAGAAATATATGATACATACTTAAAGAAAGTGACATCAAGAGACACTTGATACCTATGATGTACATGATCATAATAGTGACAACGTTTTCGTAGCCTAAAGTATCCAACAAAAACACCTTTGATGGATCAAAGAGATAACTTGTCAAGTTCAAGTTGAAGATTGTGTAAAAAGTACACCCAAAAACATGAGGATGCAGACTCAAAACAGGAAACAAAACTGAAAAAGAAACATGATCATCAAGTACATATAATGGTAGTCTATTAATTAAATGAAAGTACTTAACATAATGTTAGAAAATAAATATTTGGAAACCGTCATCTTAGTTAGAAGTTTCCTAGCCATGTCACGTAATCACCCAGTACAAATAATGGTATTCTATTAATTAAATATAAGTACTTAACACAATGTTAGACAAATATTTGGAAACAGTCATCTTAATTAGAAGTTTCCTAGCCATGTCAAGAAGATAGCTAAGTTTCCTTCGTTAGGATGTATAAGGACAAGTTGTCTGAATTTAATGATATCATTTTGCATAAATTTAAAAGTATTATATGTGCATGAAATACGAATAGTGATAACAAATTGGGTCTTTATTTCATCAAAAAAATTAAGAATATCTTATACCGAAGATATGTCCTTTAACAGAACACAAGTCATCCTAAAAATAATTAATAAAAATGAAGATATACTTCTGATACAACTCCTAACTGGGCCAGAGGTCGTCAGGACAACCGCGGCTAATTATTCGGCCCACCACAGCCCTGTTCTCGAGCCCAAGAACCTCATGTGCGGGCCACGATCTCTCTACCCGAGACGAAGGCCCGATGAGCCGACTGCTCGACGTGATTAAGGAGACCATTCCTTGAACCAAGCCAATAATGATTGTCATTCAACTAGCCATCAATACAGACAGCGCGTTGGGAGGCCAATAAATGCCATGAATGCGTGAGCTTAATGGGACGAGGGCGTTAACCAAACGCACACATATAAAAGACCTAGCAATGGGAATCAGAAGGGGACAAATCTTGAATATTTGACACTTAGGAACCCCAACTCCTTAGATCTGCTTCCATCTAATAAATTTTTTCCTCCATAGCTCGGCCCGAGAACTAGTGAACGGTCTCCCAGCGAGCCGGGATCAATTCCACCGGGCACTTTTTTGTCACGATCTGACGTAAGCATCGGAGAGGGTTTGGTAGGAACCCAAATCTGACCCCCTGACGAGCTTTCTGTCTTGCAGATCGCAGGAGATATCGTTCGGCCAAAGCACCCTTTAGCTCGACCCCGAGGGCGCTCGCGCTAGAGTCTGCTCGACCAATCGATCCCGAATGTCCCCCTCGTCTTCCACATCAGCAACGACCTTCGGATCGCCCTTCATCAAATCAATGGTGAGAAAACAACTCGAAACATCGGACGCCGTCTACGGGAACGAGATCATCACCCACGTCATCTTCCACGCCTAACATAGATCAGCCCATCAACAGACGGCCCCATATGCCGACTATCATGGAGGAGGGTAGCTATGCGCCACCCAACACGGACCTCGGCCCGTCTGCTAAAGAAACATCCGAGTCACACCCAGTGATTCTCGAGCAATTTCATCAGTTCACCAGGGAGGTGAACAGTAGTATCTAAACACTGGTGGCAGCCGTGCAACAACTCACTGGTCCGCTGCGCCAGCCGACGGCAAATTTGCTCGTCCTCCTGAACTACCCTTGGCAACGCCACAAGCTGTGCTCGGCCGTGGTCGCAAACCAAGAGGCCCCTTGAACCAGGAGTAACGGTTCGAAATGCCCCCCCCACTCCCCTCAACGATCGCGAACTCACATCTCCCCCAAGTTGTCACGACCCGCTTCCCTAAAATGGAGGCGAGACGTGAAAAGGTCCGCACGAGATTGGAGCTGTGAAGCCCCAAACCCGATAAGCGTCCACAATACATAAACAGGTCCCTGTAACCACAACAGAATAGCAATAATAACACAAGGAGAGACTGAAATAAAATTCCACATCTCATAAATTGTCCAACATCAAAATAAGTCCAACATCCAGAAAAGCCACCAGGCTAAAAGAAAAGAGTCTAAGGCCCAGAACAAGGCCAGCAAAAGCAACAACGACAAGGCAAAGTATAGGTGCTACGCACCGATAACAAAACAACTGTCTAACAAAAATAAAACACAACGAAGACACTAGGACTGGTCCCCAGTGTCCACGTACTCCCCGTCAAACACAGGCTCGGGCTCGGCGTCAGCAAACACCTCGTCCTCAACGAGGTACTCGGGCTCGGGATCTAACATGTGTCACCCAAAAGAGTAAAGGGGCACATGTCAGCAAGTCAAAAGACTTGGGCAAGGAAACTGAAAGTAAGGCAACTAGCAACCTAGCAGTTTAGTATGCATGACATGGCAGTTATAACATGAGTGCACAATTTAAAACATGGCAAGACGATTTGTACAAGAGAACAATCATCGGGACAAGACAAGACAAGGCAAGAGTAGCCACGCTACTATCAATCTCAATCAATTCACATTTTGTAGGTATTTAGGCCCTTCGCTGAATGGCATAGCATTTCAGACCGATCGGCACTAAACACATTTCACGTTTCACGGTTATTTTGTAGATGTTTGCGCCCTTCGCTGAATGGCTAGCATTTCAGTCCGATCGGCCCCAAACACTACCCCACCCCAAAGAGTTTACGCCTTACAACTGCAGTTGTTGATCAAACAGACTCACAGTTGAATGGCCGCTTAACCCTCACCCCCTATACCCACACGTAATGGAGCCTGGGTCCCCGCACAATGAACTCAGCTAGTGAGCTTGGGGTTGCCCGCACAATGAGCTCGCATTCCTATTTCACAATTCAATATCGAGCGTTGCGGTTTCCAACTCATTATGCTCGCTTCTGGTCACGAGCCAGGAAACATGCAATCCGGGCATTGGCTATCAACCAACACATGGCCCGCTTCTGGAACACGAGCCAGGAAACATGACATTGTAGCGAAGCTACGCAATCACGAGATCACCAAAAGAATGCAATGACATGACATTTAATTTGCGTACCGTTAATGGAAAGTAAACGTGACATGGAAATTGTGCAACATGCTATATGTCGGAATTAGCTTCGTTGTCAAGCTAATTCCCCAATTTGCGCCTAGGCGAGTATCATTTCGTCGCCTAGCCTCTTTTACGCCTATAACAAGAAAATGGCCTAAAACATGGCCTAAACCCTAAGTGGCAAGTTTCACTTGCCTAGCACCGGGGATGACGATCAACCTCGTCTCACGGATGCTAACTACGGGGAAATCGCGAGAGGAGGCGGAAGAAACACTCCGAGGAACCCTAGGATCGGATCTGGAGAAGATTGGAGAAGTTTGGGGAAACTAGGGTTTTGGGGGATTTTGGGGATTTGATGGGTTTTGATAGAGATTTGGGGAAGATGAGAGGTAGATGGAGTGAATGGATGGATTGGATGATGGATTTAGGGCTTGGAATGAAGGAATGGAGCTTGGAGGAAGATGGGGGCTGAAGGGGGAAGATTTCAGGGTTTTGGATCGTGTTGGAGAAGATGAAATCGTTTGGGTTGGGTATAAATAGGTTGGGCTGGCGGCTGCCCAGAAATTAGGGTTTTAACACTGGTTAGTCGGTCAAAGAACAACCACTGACCGACTAGTTTGGAAACTAGTCGGTCGGTCGACCAACGCAGACCGACTAAGTGTAAACAGTAGCTCCTGAACGAAAATAGGATTTTAGAGTTAGTCGGTCCATGAACAAGTACTGACCGACTAGTTTAGCAACTAGTCGGTCGATGAACGTTCTTAGACCGACTAAAGGTAAACAGTAACTGATACAAAATTAAGATGATGAGTTAGTCGGTTCAAGAAGCATTGCTGACCGACTAGTTTGCAACCTAGTCGGTCAACCAACGTTCTTAGACCGACTAACGATAAACAGTAACTCCTGAATAATTTTAGAAAGCCAACTAGTCGGTCCAAGAAGGATTGCCGACCGACTGGATCGTCATCTAGTCGGTCGGTGGCCCTTCTTACACCGGCTAATGAGCACCAAAAGTTCCGATACGGAGCGCGGGGCCCCGGGATCGATTCCTAAGACTTCTAGGCTTGATCTAATAGTAAGATACGACCGTTATGAAGTCCGTCACGAATGACATACTTCGAAATCGACGATCCTAAGGAAGAAGCGAGAAAATACGACGAATCGATCGAAAATGAAAACTACGGAAACGAAAACCACACATGAGGAGAAAAATCCATCAAAACAAATATTATATTATAATAAATCCAGATACATGAAAAGCAGTCGTTACATCCTCCCCAACTTAAGAAAAATTCCGTCCTCGGAATTTCCAAAAACTCACGAGTCCGGAAACAAAAGTGGGAAACGCTCTCGCATCTCATCCTCATTCTCCCAAGTAGACTCTCCAGGTGAACCGTGTCGCCACATCACCCTCACAAGATTGACAACCTTGTTCCGAAGCGATTTCTGACGCCTGTCCAGAATCTGCACTGGATGCTGGTCATACGTCATATCGGGGCGAACGGTAATCTCCGAAAAATCCACCGCATGAGACGGATCGCTAATGTATCGACGAAGCTGCGACACATGGAAAACATCGTGAACTCCTTCCAAAGATGACGGCAAGGCCAAGCGATACGCTACCTCGCCAACCCTCTCCAAAATGTCAAACGGTCCAATGTATCGCGGGCTCAACTTCCCACGCTTCCCAAAACGAATCACACCACGATTCGGGGAAATCTTCAAGAACGCATGGTCGCCCGGCTGAAATTCCAAAGGACGACGTTTAGCATCCGCCCAATGCTTAAAACGGTCCTGAGCAATCCTCAACCTCTCCCGAATATTCCTGACGATATCCACGGCCTCCACGATCATCTCAGGTCCCAACAACTCCCGATCACCAACGTCATCCCAACTCAATGGCGATCGACATTTCCTCCCATAAAGAGCGGCGAAAGGCGCCATGCCAATACTTGCCTGGAAGCTGTTGTTGTAGGAAAACTCTACCAGATGTAGATGGTCCTCCCACGAACCCTTGAAATCCAACATGCACGCCCTCAGCATGTCTTCTAAAATCTGAATTGTCCTCTCGGACTGGCCATCCGTCTGCGGATGGTACGCCGTGCTGAAACTCAGACGCGTACCCAAGCTCTTCTGCAAACTCTGCCAGAACTGAGATGTGAACCTCGTGTCTCTGTCAGACACGATACTCACGGAGACTCCATGAAGTCGCACGACCTCCTCCATATACCTCCTCGCCAGCGCCTCAGTGGACTGTCCCACTCGGAACGGAATAAAGTGCGCAGATTTGGTCAATCGATCTACGATCACCCAAATCGCGTCATTCTGCTTCGGACTCCGAGGTAGTCCAGTCACGAAATCCATAGTGATGTGCTGCCATTTCCACTCCGGAATCGGAAGCGGTTGTAGCAACCCGGCCGAACGCTGATGCTCCGCCTTCACTTGCTGGCAAACCAAACACTTGGCTACACTCCGAGCCATACTCCTCTTCATACCATGCCACCAATAATTCAGACGAAGATCCTGGTACATCTTGGTGCCACCAGGATGCACAGAATACGGCGAGCTGTGTGCCTCCACCATCAGCTCCTCTCTGATATCCCCAGAAGGCACACACAACCTGGCTCCAAACCTCAGCGAGCCATCCTCATGAATCAAAAAGTCAGTCCGCAGACCGGCTTCCACCTGCTCCCGAATACTCACCAGCTTCGGATCCTCAGCCTGGCCAGCCTTAATCCGATCCACGATCGTCGACTGTACCTGCATGTACATCAACGAAGAAGCCTCTCCAGGAAGAACAATCTCCACACCAGACTCGCAAAAATCCTGCTGCAATCTCCACTGCGAGGTCAAAATCATCACCGCTGGAAGCCTACTCAAAGCATCTGGAACCACATTCACCTTGCCAGGGTGATACTGCAAATCAATCTCATAATCCGCCATAAGCTCCAACCATCGACGCTGTCGCATGTTGAGCTCCTTTTGAGTGAAAATATACTTCAAGCTTTTGTGATCGGTGAAAATCATCACTTTCTCACTCAGCAAGAAGTGCCTCCAAATCTTAAGAGCAAACACAACGGCAGCCAACTCCAAATCATGCGTCGGATAATTCTTCTCATGAACCTTAAGCTGACGAGACGCATACGCCACAACATGCCCGTGCTGATGCAACACACAACCGAGACCCTTGCCAGAAGCGTCGCAAAAGATCTCAAATCCACCGCTGCGATCAGGCACAACAAGAATAGGGGCAGTCGTCAACCTCTCCTTCAGAATACCAAAAGCACTCTCACAATCACCCGACCAAACATAAGCAACATCCTTCCGCGTCAACCTAGTCATCGGCTCAGCAATACGAGAAAAGTCCTTAATGAATCGCCGATAATAACCAGCAAGTCCAAGGAAACTCCGAATCTCAGATGCAGACGACGGAACAGGCCATTCCCTGATGGCCCTAATCTTCTCGGGATCCACTGAAATACCATCTACAGTCACCATATGCCCGAGAAAAGCAACTCGATCCAGCCAAAACTCGCACTTCGAAAACTTAGCATACAACCGATGCTTCCTCAAAATCTCCAACACCGTCCTTAAGTGCGAGGCATGCTCTTCCTCCGACTTCGAATAGATCAGAATGTCGTCAATAAAGATAACGACAAACTTATCCAAAAAGTCGTAGAAAATCAGGTTCATCAGATTCATGAAAACTGCGGGCGCGTTAGTTACGCCGAAGGGCATAACCACGAACTCATAGTGTCCATACTTCGTCCTGAACGCTGTCTTCGGAACATCTCCCTTCTTCACCTTCAACTGATGGTAACCACTCCTCAAATCCAATTTAGAAAACACCCTCGAACCTGCAAGCTGATCAAAAATATCATCGATGCGAGGCAACGGGTATTTATTCTTCACGGTCACCGCATTCACCTCCCGATAGTCCACGCACATGCGACGCGAACCATCCTTCTTCTTCACCAACAACACCGGTGCTCCCCACGGAGACACACTATGATTAATATAACCCTTCAGCAATAACTCATCCAACTGCTTCCGCAACTCTTCCAATTCTGCAGGTGCCATACGATACGGCGCCTTCGAAATCGGCTGCGCGCCTGGAACAAGATCGATAGAAAATTCCAGAGCTCGATCAGGCGGCAAACCAGACATCTCCTCGGGGAAGACGTCGCCAAAATCTCGCACCACAGCTGGCCACTCCAGCTCCATCTGCATAGCCACAGCCTCCACCGGCCTGGCCCGAAATCTGACAGGACCAAGCGAACTGCTACCACGACTGAACTCAAATACTGGATGTCCGGGAATCTCGAACACCACATTCTTCCTCCTGCAGTCGATCGTAGCATAGAAGCTCGCAAGCCAGTCCATCCCAAGAACTGCATCATAGTTGATGATGTCGTGGACAATGAAATCAGCGAAAAGCTCATGTCCACAGACCACCAACGAGCAAGAATTGCAACCACGATGCACCGAGACCACACCATTCCCTGTGACGATATTCCAACTCTTCAGAAGAGGGGACGTCGACAAGGAATGCATCTCCACGAAGCTCCGAGAAATAATGCACATCGATGCACCAGAGTCAAAGAGGACTCGTGCAGGAAATGTGCACACCAAAATCACACCTAATCAATCAATTAACAATCAAACCCTAGTCTAGCAAACAAGCAAGTTCAAGCAACAACATAATCTAGCAATCAAGACCAAATAAGAAAGTAATAGCTAGAATGAGGATTACCTGCGATAACCTCATCCACAGCCTCGCTCTCCACAGCGGTCATCAGAAAAGCCTGCCTCCTTGGCGGAACAGCCTGCCGAAAAGCCTGTCCCTGTGGAACAAGAGCTGCTCCACGACCAGCAGGAACAGACGCTCGCTGCTGCAACGGCTGAGCTGCAACAGGAGCCCTCCGCAGCTGACCCGCATGCCGACAATCCTTCGCGACATGGGAAGCATCTCCGCAAACCAGACACTGGCCCAAAAACTTCCGACATTGATCCTTGATATGGCCAGGCTTGCCGCAGAAATGGCAAGTCTTCAGAATAGGCCCTCCTGGCCTCTTAAACTGAGCAGACTGATTAGGCCTGAATCCAGGTCTAACCACAGCTCTCGCCTGTTCCACAGGCCTCTTCCCAGCACCAACCAAAGATCCTCTCCTCTGGTTCACGAGCAGCTCCTGCCTCTTGGCTGCTACCAGAACCTTCTGATAAGATTCCCGGTCAGAAGAGGTCACAAAACTCTGGAGCTCCGAAGCAAGCCCCTGCAGGAACCTCTGAGCTCTCTCCTCAGCATCCTGCACCATCTTTGGTGCAAACCGACTCAGCCTCATGAACTCCTGGTGATACATGTCCACCGACGAGTTCCCCTGCTTCAAATCGATAAAACGCTGCAGCATCTCCTCCCTGGCAGCTTTCGGAAAGAACTCACCCTCAAATCTGGCCTTGAAGGTAGCCCAAACGATCGGCTCCACCAACAACTTCTCTTCCGCATCCCACCAATTCCTGGCGTTATCCTTGAGTTGCCTCTTCGCCAAATCAACCCATCCAGCCGGGGTGATCTTGGCCATCTTCAGATTGTCCTCAATGTTCCGAATCCACTCATCGGCAGCCAGAGGACCCTCAGAACCATCAAAATATGCGGGACCCAGCTCCCGAAATTGCTTCGCCCCAGGCTCAGAGCGAGGGACATCCGGAAGAGCCCGGGCAGCTCGAGCAAGTGGAGCATTCTGGACTTGCAGAAGCACGCCCTGCTGCACTTGCATCATCTGCAACATCATCCGCATCATCTCACCGCTGGTGGGTTCCCGCTCAGGCTCCTCATCATGAGGGAGCGCACCACTGCCCCCACCACGGGTGAAACGCCTTCCTGCCATCTAGTGACACAGAGAACGAATCCAATTAGACTCATAGCTTATGACTCGGACGTCGAACTTAATTTATTGGACATTCTAATATTATTATCGCTATTCCAAAAAACGCAGTTACAGAAGGACCTGCATGGGCCACCACTAAAACCTGTCACGACCCGCTTCCCTAAAATGGAGGCGAGACGTGAAAAGGTCCGCACGAGATTGGAGCTGTGAAGCCCCAAACCCGATAAGCGTCCACAATACATAAACAGGTCCATGTAACCACAACAGAATAGCAATAATAACACAAGGAGAGACTGAAATAAAATTCCACATCTCACAAATTGTCCAACATCAAAATAAGTCCAACATCCAGAAAAGCCACCAGGCTAAAAGAAAAGAGTCTAAGGCCCAGAACAAGGCCAGCAAAAGCAACAACGACAAGGCAAAGTATAGGTGCTACGCACCGATAACAAAACAACTGTCTAACAAAAATAAAACACAACGAAGACACTAGGACTGGTCCCCAGTGTCCACGTACTCCCCGTCAAACACAGGCTCGGGCTCGGCGTCAGCAAACACCTCGT
Organism: Scilla litardierei; assembly: GCA_030789695.1. Classification (NCBI taxonomy): domain Eukaryota; kingdom Viridiplantae; phylum Streptophyta; class Magnoliopsida; order Asparagales; family Asparagaceae; genus Scilla; species Scilla litardierei. Next base: position 116,904,006 of record CM061137.1, on the reverse strand, counting down.
CCTCAACGAGGTACTCGGGCTCGGGATCTAACATGTGTCACCCAAAAGAGTAAAGGGGCACATGTCAGCAAGTCAAAAGACTTGGGCAAGGAAACTGAAAGTAAGGCAACTAGCAACCTAGCAGTTTAGTATGCATGACATGGCAGTTATAACATGAGTGCACAATTTAAAACATGGCAAGACGATTTGTACAAGAGAACAATCATCGGGACAAGACAAGACAAGGCAAGAGTAGCCACGCTACTATCAATCTCAATCAATTCACATTTTGTAGGTATTTAGGCCCTTCGCTGAATGGCATAGCATTTCAGACCGATCGGCACTAAACACATTTCACGTTTCACGGTTATTTTGTAGATGTTTGCGCCCTTCGCTGAATGGCTAGCATTTCAGTCCGATCGGCCCCAAACACTACCCCACCCCAAAGAGTTTACGCCTTACAACTGCAGTTGTTGATCAAACAGACTCACAGTTGAATGGCCGCTTAACCCTCACCCCCTATACCCACACGTAATGGAGCCTGGGTCCCCGCACAATGAACTCAGCTAGTGAGCCTGGGGTTGCCCGCACAATGAGCTCGCATTCCTATTTCACAATTCAATATCGAGCGTTGGGGTTTCCAACTCATTATGCTCGCTTCTGGTCACGAGCCAGGAAACATGCAATCCGGGCATTGGCTATCAACCAACACATGGCCCGCTTCTGGAACACGAGCCAGGAAACATGACATTGTAGCGAAGCTACGCAATCACGAGATCACCAAAAGAATGCAATGACATGACATTTAATTTGCGTACCGTTAATGGAAAGTAAACGTGACATGGAAATTGTGCAACATGCTATATGTCGGAATTAGCTTCGTTGTCAAGCTAATTCCCCAATTTGCGCCTAGGCGAGTATCATTTCGTCGCCTAGCCTCTTTTACGCCTATAACAAGAAAATGGCCTAAAACATGGCCTAAACCCTAAGTGGCAAGTTTCACTTGCCTAGCACCGGGGATGACGATCAACCTCGTCTCACGGATGCTAACTACGGGGAAATCGCGAGAGGAGGCGGAAGAAACACTCCGAGGAACCCTAGGATCGGATCTGGAGAAGATTGGAGAAGTTTGGGGAAACTAGGGTTTTGGGGGATTTTGGGGATTTGATGGGTTTTGATAGAGATTTGGGGAAGATGAGAGGTAGATGGAGTGAATGGATGGATTGGATGATGGATTTAGGGCTTGGAATGAAGGAATGGAGCTTGGAGGAAGATGGGGGCTGAAGGGGGAAGATTTTAGGGTTTTGGATCGTGTTGGAGAAGATGAAATCGTTTGGGTTGGGTATAAATAGGTTGGGCTGGCGGCTGTCCAGAAATTAGGGTTTTAACACTGGTTAGTCGGTCAAAGAACAACCACTGACAGACTAGTTTGGAAACTAGTCGGTCGGTCGACCAACGCAGACCGACTAAGTGTAAACAGTAACTCCTGAACGAAAATAGGATTTTAGAGTTAGTCGGTCCATGAACAAGTACTGACCGACTAGTTTAGCAACTAGTCGGTCGATGAACGTTCTTAGACCGACTAAGGGTAAACAGTAACTGATACAAAATTAAGATGATGAGTTAGTCGGTTCAAGAAGCATTGCTGACCGACTAGTTTGCAACCTAGTCGGTCAACCAACGTTCTTAGACCGACTAACGATAAACAGTAACTCCCGAATAATTTTAGAAAGCCAACTAGTCGGTCCAAGAAGGATTGCCGACCGACTGGATCGTCATCTAGTCGGTCGGTGGCCCTTCTTACACCGGCTAATGAGCACCAAAAGTTCCGATACGGAGCGCGGGGCCCCGGGATCGATTCCTAAGACTTCTAGGCTTGATCTAATAGTAAGATACGACCGTTATGAAGTCCGTCACGAATGACATACTTCGAAATCGACGATCCTAAGGAAGAAGCGAGAAAATACGACGAATCGATCGAAAATGAAAACTACGGAGACGAAAACCACACATGAGGAGAAAAATCCATCAAAACAAATATTATATTATAATAAATCCAGATACATGAAAAGCAGTCGTTACACAAGTTCAAGTGGAGACAAAGGAGCAAGCGGGTCGGAGAAGACCTATCTGCAGCCATGTCGAAGCAATCGTGGCTGACCCCGAGCAGTCAGGCGACCGCTCAACCACCCACGACAACGGCTGGCACCCTGAGAATCGATGAGGTCGGAGTAGGAGTCCACGTCGGAGGTCTCGGACGAACTACAGAGGGCGACCCCGGAGGAATGCCTCCCTCCAATCAACCCCGGCCCCGACTCAGGTAGCTACAGGGGCAATTCCTCACGCACCATTGCCAACCGACCCGAACGACACAAACACCAGAGAGATGACTAGCCGCGCCGCTCTCCCCCGGAAAGCTCGAGAGACGAGCACAACCCGTAGGCAAAAGGATCACCTCCATCCGGGTGTCGTCTAAATTTAAGGTGTGAAATCTGGAGAAGTACGACGGCACGGGTGACCCTTAGAACATGTCCAGAACTATAATAGGATCATGGAATTCCAAGGGGTTAGTGACACCCTACTTTGTCGAGGCTTCCACATTACTCTTCAGAAGTCGGCAAGAGAATGGTATAATGGGCTCCCCGACCGATCCGTCAAAAGCTTTTGAGACCTCACACAGGCCTTCTGCAAACAATTCATAGCATGACAGAGATGGAAGAAGAGCTCGGACCACATGTTTGATGTGGTACAGAGGCAGGACAAGACGCTGAGGAAGTACATGCAGCGCTTCAACTCCCAAAGACGGAGTGTGGAGACCTACAGCGAGGAGATCGTCATTGCTACCCAGAAAAAAGGGTCTGGTATGAGGATCTCAAGATGTCCTTACACCACGACCCGCCCAACAACCTGGACCTGCTCCTAGCTTGGGTGAAACGGTTCATACTGGCGGAGGAGACCCTGGCCGCCGAGGAGGATGGTCCCTTCAAAGGTTCTACCGAGCCGAAGGAGGAGGTCAAGCGGGATGAAGGCACACAACGGGATCTAAGGGAATGCAAGAAGGGAGAGAAGAACCCTCCTGGCAAACCACGCAAGAACGACGCAACCCTCATCAAGCTGAACGCGCCTTAGGACGTTATCCTGACCCAGTTCCAAAGCGATGGCCACATCAACAAACCATCCCCAGAGATGAAAGGCGTCAGGAAGGACGAGACAAAGTACTGTAGATACCACATGGATTACGAACACGACAATGATGACTGCTGGCATTTGAAGAAGGATATTGACCAGCTGATCAGCCGATAACACCTGAAGAACTTCATCGATGCCCCAAAGGTGAGCCAATAAGAAGGCACCTCGAAGCCAGTAGACAAAGAAAATGAGGTGAACATCGTCCAGATTACTCCCTGAGTCATCGAGTGAGCGGGTGGCGGGCAAAGGAACCCAAGGCGGTGCCGCTTTTCTCTTATGCAAGTAACACCTGCTCACCTACATCGTTCCTGTTTTGTTTCTTTTTCTTATTATCAAGAACTGTACCTTTTCTTTTCTGAACTAATAAAACACAGACAAGTGTGCTCGTGCTTGATCAGCTCTATTAGTGACTTTTGTGTTGCTTGATAGACACAGATCGATTGAGACCTTCTGATCCCTTGTTGTGAGCTTGGGCCTACTCCTCCTGCGATGCAGCTAGAAGGAACTCCGATCAACCGAAAGGCTGGGGGCCACCTCCGGCGGGTTGACCGAAAACTCGGTTTGTCGTAAGCCTGGGGGCCAATCTCCCAGCGGGCCGACCATGTGATAAACCATAAGGCTGAGGCCACTCCCCAGCAGGCTGACCGAAAACTCGATTTGTCGTAAGGCTGGGGGCCACTCCCCCAGCGGACCGACCACCTGATCAGCCGTAAGGCTGGGGGCCACCTCCAGTGCTCTGACTGAAAACTCGGTTTGCCGTAATGTTAGTGGACACTCTCCAAGCGGGTCGACCACCTGATCATCCGTAAGGCTGGGGGCCACCCTCCAGCGGGCTGACCGAAAAATCGGTTTGTCATAAGGCTGGAGACCCCTCTCCCAGCGGACCGACCACCTGATCAGCCGTAAGGCTAGGGGGCCACTCCCAGCGGGCTGACCGAATACTCGATTTGACATAAGGCTGGGGGCCACTCCCCGAGCGGGCCGACCACCTGATCAGCCATAAGGCTGGGAACCACTCCCCGGTGGGCTGACCAAAAACTCCGTTTGTTGTAAGACTAGGGGGCCACTCCACCAGCAGGCCGATTACCTGATCAACCGTAAGGCTGGGATCACTCCTCTAACAGGCCGATCACCTGATCAGCCATAAGGCTGGTGCCCACTCTCCTAGCAGGCTGATCAGAAACTCGGTTTGCCGTAAGGCTGAAGGCCACTCACCCAGTGGGTCGACCATCCGATCGGCCGTAAGGCTGGGTGCTACTCCCCAACAAGCTGACCATCAGATGGCTAACCAGAAACTTGATCGGCCACAAGGCTAGGGGTCACTCCCCCAGCAGACCGATCATCCAATCGGCTATAAGGCTGTGGGCTACCTCCAGCAGGCTGACCAATTAATCGACAGCGAGGCAAAAGGGCTACTCGCTCGATAGGTCGACAGACCGACGCCAGCACGGCGGATGAAATTTCCCTCAACTCGATGTTAAGGCTATTTGAGTTTAACCCGAGCCGCGGAAGGGGGCCGGGAATGGGATCGTACAACTCAATTCGACAAACATAGCTTGCAAGAAGAGGACGAACAATCATTCCGAAAAAAGAGTAGTTCTCATTCAAAATCAAATTTTTTCACGTACAAGGCAGAAGCGAGTACAGTCTATGAGACTACGGGGGCAGAAACTTCAGGATGCACCTCCTCCACTTGCTCGGCCTCATCCATGCCCCCGTCATGGCGGGTTTGTCGGGATCAACCGCAGAGGCGGGAAACCTCCGCATGAGTTGCTCCTCACAACGAAGGAAGCCCTCCTGGAATAGATTCGCAATCTACAGGGTAATGGCTTCCTCGTAGCTCTTCATGACTTCAGCAACGATCCACTTGGGATCGGTCACCTTCAGACTGGCAATCTTAGATCGAAGCTCGGCCTTCTCCTTTTTACATCTCTCCCGCCTAAGAGCCAGTGCCTCCTCAACATCCTTCTTCAAAGAAGACATGATCTGAACGCTTTCTTCTGCTACCAAATGGGAGGTGTCGGTTGCCGACAACGCCCTCCATAACCTCCCAACCTCCGACGAAAGCTTGGCGACGTTGAGGAGCACCGACTTCAACTCCATCTGAGCTTCCTCGGCTGCTTTCTCGGCCACCACCGCTATCCGACGCTCCCGATCGAGCTTCGCTTCGACCTCAGCCATCGTCACTGAGCGTCGTCGCAGCTCGGTGGCAACAGAGAACATTTGCAAAACAAGTGGGTTAAGGGCATCTGGGGCCGAAAAGAATGAGAATAAAGGGAAAGACAGACCTGTTAGCGATGACATAGTGACATACCATGCAGCTCGCCAAACCTTCGGGGTTGACCTTTCTATAGAAGGAACAATCCTTTGAGAGGACGAAATTCTCCGCTAGGCGGAGTGGTGGACCACCACCACGTATTCAACAAAAACCGATTCGCCAGCCCGCACTTCGTGAACATTCAGGACATGATCACCTTCGCAATGTTCCAGGGTGGTCAGATCGGACCTGAACACGGGCAACACCTGAGCCTGTTCCAACTCAAAGGGGGTCAGCTCAGTCCGTCCAAGAGGGGAGACAACCCCCGTGGCCGAGAATCGGCCCCGGTATTCTCCGACAATGTCTGGATCATAGGGTCGACCCCGCTCTCCTTTCTCTTCTCGGGGACCTCGGGTTCACAGGCGAGCGCTCTTTTCTCTTCCGTGAACCCTTGACGGGTTCGACTAGGCCCCCTTAAGGCCAGACAAGTCCTCTCCGATAAGACCCGAGTCCTCGGCTGCGTGGACCAGCTCCCCCGTATCTGTAGGAGTGGTCTCAACGACGGGTGCGAGTGCAGAACTGATGCCGGCCGAGCTCGACTTCCCAATCAGTTGTGCAAATCCTTGCTCTGCCTCATCCACCAAAGGGCAAGATGGCCGACTGGACGAGCCGCCTCTGATCTTCTAAAAGCAGTGATGGATGAGCTGGACCACGTCGAAGGGCTGCTTGAACTCCTGACCAGCCATACCTGCAAGGAGGGGAATATCGGGGTGAGCTAATGGGAGACTAAAGCCAGAAGGATACCCTTACCTGAAGACCATAGAACGCTCTTTAATATCTGGTCGTCTAACAAGACCTGGGCCGACCTCCCTTCGACCGACAAAGCCATCAGGATGTCAGCAGTTCTGAAGTGGTCTTCAGAGAAACTCTACTGTATATCCGGAGTGCCGCAACCCCAGCAAGTAAGAAACAAGGCCTCCCCAGGGAAAGTGACGAAAACAAACTGACTCTTCCAATCATCGACTCTATAAGGGAGCCCGAACATAAGGTTCATGGTTTGGCGGAGCTGAGCTGGGTTCCATTGCACTCTGTAGGAAATGAAGGGGAAGTCCGCGCAGTAAACAGAGGCCCTACGTGCACCATACCACCGACAATGCACCTGCCCGTTCCCGGTTCAGTTTGATGGTCCAAGTTAAAGTGAATTATTAACTCGAACAACCACCCCTCCTAGCAGAGATATGGTACCACAGCCCTAAAGGGGCAAGCCTCACTTGGAAAAAGTGGGGAAAGAGCGGCAAGGTCGGCACCACCCCGTACAACTAGCAAAATGATACGAGGCCGACCAAAGAAGGAATTGAATGAGGCGTTAACTGATAGAGAAAGAGAGCTGCAGAAAACACAGGCCATCGAGAACGAAAGGATGGAGATGAAAGCGGAGCCCGAACCGGAACATCTCGGTGTAAACCCGACTTCACGCTTCCTGGGAAAACAAATTCTTTCATCATAAAAGGAGCCCGAACCCCATACGGATAAGAGAGGAATTTTGCCCCGATCTTCTCGACCACGGAGCAAAGAACAGAGGAGGCCGCCTCTCGAACATTCAGAGGAGCGGAAGACCCCTCAGCCCCAAATGGAACTTTCAGGAAATCAGTAAGCAAACCCTTCCCTTTACAGGGGATTCCCCAGCCTCCAGAGGCGGGATGACTTCCGGTGTCGCACCAAAACCCACGAGGACGAATGCTTCCTTGATCCTTAACATACCAACCATATGCCAAAGGGGGGGCACTAGCGAAGGGGATGAATTACCTTGACTAAGGTGAAGATGGAGTAGCCTGGGAAGCAGAATAGACGAGGAATTCTTCGGGGGCAAAGCGAAACGGGAGCGGAACTATCTGAACATGAAGCAGGAGACATGCATCTTTCCTCGGTCCATTATTTTATATGAGCGACGATGTCAATCCGGACCCTCAAAGGCAGACACGTGTCGGCATCTAGTAACACAAACTCTGCAAATTCTATAAAGTTTTGGCGCCCACGCCCTAGGGCACAAGGATCTGGCGGCCAACATTAAATGCTCCACCTCGACTGCCGCATCGGTCAAATCTCCACGCATCACATCCACTGACCCAGTCTGTCACGTCAGATAACCTCGGGCGATGAGGGCCATTGATACAACTCCTGACTAGGCCAGAGGTCGTCAGGACAACCACGGCTAATTATTCGGCCCACTACGGCCCTGGTCTCGGGCCCAAGAACCTCACGTACGGGTCACGATCTATCCACCCGAGACGAAGGCCCGATGAGCCGACTGCTCTCCGTGATTGAGGAGACCGTTTCTTGAACCAAGCCAACAATGATTGTCATTCAACAAGCCATCAATACAGATAGCGCAGTTGGAAGGCCATAAATACCATGAATGCGTGAACTTAATGGGACGAGGGCGTTAACAAAACGCACACATATAAAAGACCCAGTGATGGGAATCAGAGGGGGACGAATCTTGGATATCTGACACTTAGGTACCCCTACTCCTTAGATCTGCTTCCATCAAACAAATTTTTTCCTCAATAGCTCAGTCCAAGAACTAGTGAACGGTCTCCCAGCTAGTCGGAATCAGTTTCACCGAGCACTCTTTTGTCACAATCTGACTTAAGCATCGGATGGGGTTTAGTCGGAACCCAAATCCGACCCCACTGGCGAGCTTTCTCTCTTGCAGATCGCAGAAGATATCGTTCGACCAAAGCGCCCTTCAGCTCGGCCCCGAGAGCGCTCGCGCTAGAGTCTGTTTGGCCAACCGGTCCCGAAGGTCCCCTTGTCTTCCACGTCAGCAACGACCTTCGGATCGTCCTACATCAAATCAATGGTGAGAAAACACCCCGAAACAACTTCTAACCAAAAGAAGAAACATGACTTTATCCCTAATCATCAGAATGGATCAGTTCAAAAGGAAAATTAACTATGACCACTTCCATGATTAGGATAAGAAGCATGATGATGCTTTCATAACTCTCAAGCCTTACACTGTAAAGAGAAAAGAGAAACAAGTGACTCGCAAAGTAAAATATCATGTAGCTTTTGAAAAGATAAATGGCACGACCGATGATACCACTGTGATGGAGTTTTAAAAGAAGATAATGCAGCTAAACCAGTAAATGAACGACCATCATTCAGATAGTGAACTATACTCTCATGATCTGAACCAATCCATGTTTCAGTCTAAACATCCTGAAAAACAAAGTATGAATGAAAGAAACTTATAAAATAATTTTTTATTTTGTAAGCTGCCTAATTGATACAAGATTAACAGAAGATTTAGCAATATATAACACATCAAATATGACAATGTCAAAATAGCATGAACTACTTCCTGATAGAAACATCAGATGATGTACTGTTAGCTATATGAACAGGAGAATGAAAGTAGAAAATGACATGGAATGAAATATGTTATTAATACATGTCATATGTGATGATGCTATATATTCTAAAACCTAAGCCTTATCAGATTAAGTAATAAAAGAAACACTAGTACCTAAAGTAGGTGCATGAGCAGTGAAAGTGAAATAGGATGCATGTGACTGAGATGATTGAATCTACAGGAGTTTTGCATACTTAGCACGTGAAATTTGTGCCGTAAGGGTAGAGGCAGCGATAGACTCTACAGAAGAGGGGACAGTGGAAGACACATCTATAGACACTGTCTGTACCCAATGAGGTCTCTCAAATTTGATCTAGCATCTTTCAAATCATAATTGGTTTGCCTACAATGAGTACAATGTTATGGTCCTCTATTAAATATGGGTTTTTGACCACCCTAGACTCCACACCAACCTCCAAGCTCATATCGTCATCTTCAACCATGCCATCAGCCATAACCATGAACGAGCATAACATTACTCTCAGTATTAAGAGTCATAGATACAGATCCTCTAGAAATAATAGTATACCGAATACATGATAAAAGTTGCAGATAAAGATGGAACATAATCACTCTTCAGGGTTTATCCACAAACTTAAGGAGCTAAAGAGAAGTCTAATCTAAAAAGAAACTTCACCATAGCAAGCTCTTCACGATATATTTGAAGGATCTTCAGGTCGAATACTAGGAACCGATACCAATTAATCTCATCCAAAATACCTTTTAGCTCTGAGTAATATTCAGACAATAGTATTTTATCTTGCTTCAGTGTAAATAGTCTCTTGTATTGCTTATTAGAGTACATCTCCCTTTGTGCTTTCCATATATGCTTTGCACTTCAAAAACATAATGTTTACACTTTATCCTTCATGTTATTCAAAAAATCATGACATGAGGCATCAGTCGCTAGCAAGCTAATCATCATTATCGTCAGATTTAAGATCTAGTATATCATGGTTAAGATGATTCCTTTCTTTTGTAAGCCAGCAAAGAGACTGAAGGACAACACTTACAATAGACAAGTAGTTTCATTAAGCTTCATGATGGTAGGAGAAAGAGTTTTCAGAATTGTTGGATAAGTAACAGCCAACGATGACTTCTTATCATCACAGCATAAAGCCATAGAAAATGAATATCAAACCAGAACAACTAGATAGATAGATCAAATAGTAGTCAGACAAAGATAGGAATCATCTAGAAAATAAAAAAGTTATCAGACCAATCATATCAACAACAGCATCAGAAGTAGATAGAAAAATAGCCAGATCAGGTTAACCACTAGCCAAGCAGTGTGTAGATATCATAATAATACTTGGATTTTTAAAAAAAGGAAGAACAGTTACTATACATTATTGACGAGATCTGTGGCATAAGACCATATCAATAGCCCTAATTAATAGTAGCTTTAGCGAATGAAACCTTTTGTGAGGGATCAATAGGGACTACAACGGCGTATAATGGAGGTAGATTATGACGAGAAGCAACAATAACTATAGCCTGGAGGAATCGATAATGTCATCCAGCAGTGGTGGTAACGATGACTAGATCTGGTTAATTCATGTACAATAACAAGATCTATTGAGTCGATTCTAATCAGTGGATGATAGCTTCAATTGTAAGGAATGACGAGGTATGCATGATTCGCTGGATGCCTAGGATGGGTTAGATAATGGTTTTAAGTAGATCAGGGTTTTGATTTTGAAGATGGAAGAAGGGAAGAAGAATATATAGTCAGCTAAAAATATTAGGGTTATGTTTTAATCAGTGATGGGATTAGGGTTAAAGTGGTTGCTCTAAAACCATGTTAGAATCAAATAATTTGAAAAAAAGAGGAAAATTAATCCTCCTCTCCACTTTACACACACGATAGAAATACAAATAGGATACGGATACTAAATAAGAAGAGCTCAAATACCTAAAACAAAATTACTACATAATCTTAATTGAGTCATAAACCTCTCATCTCAAAATGCATTTCAAATACGATGACTATAGGGTTCACTGCATAAAAGAGGACAGCTTGTAGAATCTTTGATTAGTCTGGATGTAATCTCTTATTCACACACTATATTACAAAACTGGTGAAACCTTCAACTAGATTCTTATATATAATTGTATTTCTTTTTAGGATATTCCTTCATGTTTAGGAATTAAGAAAAGCAGGAAACAGGAAATTGTGCATCGTTTAAATTAAAGGCCGTCCTACTACAGTACATATTGTTGTTAAGATAAGTTGATTCAGGACAATAAGTTTTACCCAACATATGTGCAGCATTCTATCATCAATAAGTAGTCACTTGGAGATAAGTTGCAAAGAAAACTACTGAACATAATGTATAAGATAGGTTATAATATTTTTCTTTTTACATGTATATCGTCCATATATTACTTGAAGGACCATTGAATACTTAAATTCTGCACATTGTCAGTTGCAGTAAAGCATCATAATTAGTGCTCTTATACAACCATATTAGATAAGTACACTGATTTAGACAAATATCCATGTAATAAAGAGTGATCATGTAAGCATGAATGTCTATGTATGTATGTATAGGCACCTGAATATGTCTAGCTTATAAATTTGCTTTCTCATGTGTATATATGCTCATGGAAGTGTGCCTCCATGTACAAGTGACTTTCACATTATACATCGACACAAGTCCAGGCAGCCTGTGATACCTACCCTTATAAGCTAGATGACTGATAACTTCTATATTTCTGGAAACAAAGATGACCAATTTCGTATATGAATAAAAGAAACACAATCCAAGACTTGCCAATGCAAAAGTTCATACTATATAGAACCGACTCAAGGATGTAAATGCTTCTCCCATCCACACTTTAATTTAGAAAAAATGAAGCCTATGATATTCTATCCAGATGGCATATATGAATGTTGCACTAATATTTAACTGTAAAGCTAGTGGGTGTCTTTCCCAACAATCCATTATATCTGCAACCGACGAAGTTTTTTTTCTTCAAGTACTTGCAAGAATATATCTGAAACTTTTGCAACAGAAAACAAAATAGTAAACAATGAAGCAAACATATCTAAACACAAACTGTCATTAAGAAACTGTTTAAGGCACTTTAAAACGCATCAGATAGAGTTCGGCAATAATGTCGATGAATAGCATACCTCCCGCATTTAGCTGACCAACATTTCGGATGGCATCAATTGTAGCTAAAGAAATCTGTGGAAAGCTTGTTCCAAATGCCAGTAGAGTAATATCTGCAATCACATAGTTCCAAAACTTTTCTCGTTTAACTAGTTTAGCATTCGTTAGGGGATCTATTTCCTCACATTCCCGTGTCTGCTTGACAATGTTTTCCATTGACCGGAAAAAACGAGCAGTTATGGCAGATAACCCTATGAAACAGTAGGCAAGGGCAAGAAGATACAAGAAAGCCCGCATTCCATCTGATACAAAACTTTCCCCATGAAAAAGAAAATAATTCACACATCTTTCATCTGACAACATCTTAAAAGTCCCAATAAGCTTTATATGATGTCCTTATTCTCCAAGATTATCCCTTAAAGACTTCAGCAAACGTGAGATAGCTTGATATCTGCATACATGAGCACATCATTAGAAGATGGTACCATGCATGCATTTTCGGAACCAAAAATGTAAAACACATACTTTTCAGAAAGAAAATGTGTAGAACACATGAAGAATTGAGTTAAATGAACACACGCTAAGCTGCCAAGCATATGTGCTTGTGTGTGCAGCTAGGAAGTATGCAGGATGGCTTTCAATGAAGACAGCTGGTCAACAGCCACATGGCATTCATGCACTTATGTTGATTGGACTAGGTTTTTGCTTGACACCAAGTTTGTAATAACATCTACATTAATTGTAATTTTCAAATCAGAATCATTTTTCAAGCTACTGTGGTGAATATGGTACTCGATTGTTGCCACACTACATGAAATTTGTTACAGTACATGCATGTGATCATCATCATCATCATAGCCTTCATCCTTAAAAAAATTTAAGATCGGTTTCATGGACTCAATAGAAAGAATGTCAAATCAGGATCATGTCGGATCGTGATGTCTAAAAAGACGCTCCAATACAATTTCTATATAAGTCCATGATCATAAGAGTGTGACAAAATATTGTGTTGGTTATCACAGGCCCACCACAAAAGCATCCTCATTTATCCGATCTAGGGAACGGCAGCGAAAATGAGTACATGCATGTGCTACATAACCCAAATATGTAATTTCAAAAAAAAAATATTTTTTCTTTTTTGAAAATACATTTTGAATATTTGGTACTATAATTTGTATCATACGCATAAAAGAAAGTAGTGATAATTTTAATTAGTCATTACAATTTTATTTTACTAGAATATATTAGTAGTTCCTAAAACTTAGGAATTAGTTTTATTTAAGTACATATCATTATGAAAGGTTTTAGGCCTTCCTCTTGTTGGTGGCAATGCTTAGCAATACAACTTTGTTTTATTTTGAAATAGTATTTTCTCCTTCATTGACAGCGATTGCTTGTTTTGGGTGTGAAAACCAAGTTAGGAGTAAAAACTTGTGTTTTCTTAAAATTTCACCTTCATCAAATCTACTTGATTTTTCTTGAATATTCAAAATACCTAATCAGCTTTCTCCCTCAAAGTTGAATACATCTCCACTTAGGAATGAAACTTCAAATGAGTCACATTCTATTGTTGAGTACCTGTTGATGCCACACTTGTTTGAAATATGCCCAACCTGTATCGACCATGTTAGGGCCTTACTGGATTTTGAGAAAAAGTTGTTTCACATTGTCAAACTTTTAAAAATCTAAAGATTGAGTTAGACATCAAGATTACATGTTAGGCACCTTGAAGCCATGTGTCACTTGTACATATATAGAAGGAGATGCTAGGTTTAATCCAAATGCTAATACAATATAAATTAAATAAGTGATAAACCTGGGCCTAATTGGATTTTGAAAAAAAAAGTTGTTTCAAATTGTCATACTTTAAAAAATCTAAAGATTGTGTTAGACATCAAGATTACATGTTAGGCACATTGAAGCCATGCGTCACTTGTACATATATAGAAGGAGATGCTAGGTTTAATCCAAATGCTAATACAATATAAATTAAATACCTGATAAACATGTGAGTGTCAATGTAAAGGGTTATACTATCAGATATTAAATTTAAATCGAAATTTTGTTACTTTGACATGCATGTATGCATTCATGTAGGTAGGCAGGTATGTATATATATAGAAAGAGAATAATGTATATGAGCTTCGCAACCAAAAAACACCACCTTCCGTTTATTTTTTGGATGTTTGAAGCTATTGGAGTTTATCTACGTATGCTAAAATCCCAATTACCAAAAATCTAGTAAATCGCATGATATTTGCTTATTGATCGGAATGTAAAAAATAGATTATTACCATCATAAAACTGTTGAATTTTTTATCAAACTAATCAACAACCAAATAACATGAATTTCATTAGATTTTTCATGTATTAAGGTTTAGCATACATATATCAACTTCAATGATGCCAATCATAGAAGAAAATAGCCAAAGGTGGGATTCTATAGCTGCCAGCTTAGGAAATTTTAGATCTGTTTTTGATTTATATATTCTCATGTATATATCCTCCTACATACAGCATACATGCATGTATATACACACACACACATATGCATACATATATATAACAATATAGGCGTCAACATGCCAATGATGAAATTTACTCCTTGCCTAGCTAATGGCCTCCCCTTCCCAACCTCCCTTTTTGAATTTTTTTTAAATTGTTGTATACATTCTAAACCCGCAAATCCCAAATACGGATGAACCCTAGGTGTATTTGACCATCGATCCACTTGTTGCAAACAGTTCTATTGTTCTGAAACCGTTGAACTTGTGATAGGTGGATGAACGAGCAAAACTATGTTAATTCACTTAAAAATTGATGGATTGTGGTTTTAGAACATGAAAATCAAAAATGAATAGTTCGAAGTGAAAAAAGGGAGGTTGTGGGTTTCATACTACAAAGGAGGAAATTTTCCTCCTTTGGTAGCGGATACCCATTACACACAATATAATTTGGAATTACATCGTACATATTGAAATAAGACAAGAGGGTCTTCATGTTCAAGTTGATCCATATTATTTATGGTACCTAAAACAAAATTTTAGACTATTTTAAGTTTTCGTGCACATTCATCAAGCAGCCACAAAATGGGCAGCCAAAAGTTGTGTGGTTGACCAGAATGGCAGCCAAAAGTAGTGAGTTAGGCCCCAAAAATATATATAGCAAATTATTTTTCTTCACTGTCTAGAATGTTTCAAATCCAACAAAAATTGGTGTTCAAGCGTCTTGAAGTGTTTAGATTATAATCCATAGATTGGATCTACAATTTGTATTCTCCAAGTTATAGAAACTCTTTATTGTTAGCTATTTATTCGAAGGCCATTTGATGCATTTGTGAAACATCATAAAAACATTTGATGTTCTGTTTTTATGCACTTCAATGATATAGATCATGTTGAACAGTAGGGGCCTCCCATTTGAGTTGAAATATATGTATACAAATTCTATCCATATGATCCTAGTCAATCTACACACACACACACTAGGGATTTTTGATGTGATATACACTCCCACTGGGAGAAATGCAGTGACGCCGTGACGGCATATTATCTGGTATCCTCGTGACACTGTTAAGTCATATCCATAAGTCGTATTATTATCCCGCTCGTCATATATGTGACATGTGTCTTTGTCCACTTTTTCAAGGTTTAGAAACATATCATATAAAATTGCGTTAATGTTCAAATTCTTCCACTTAATGTTTGCACAACATGTCATACAGGAATTCACATCATTCTTTTTTTTCTCAAATTTTATCTAAAACAACAAACAAAATCAAACAAAATAGGCATATGACTCGGACATCCTGCAACACTCCCGATCAGCAGGAAGAGGAGTTTTTTCTTTTCAACCCTAAAAACTAATCTTCAAACTATATTTCCCTAGAGCTGACATTCAAAAGTTCTACGAAACAGAAATGACATGTAAACTAAAAACATCCATGAATTGAAAGACCAAAATTTCACCAAAATAAGGCACATATGAATCCCCCAAATTAAATAAAAAGATATCATCTTCACAATCATAAGCATTCAATCCCAAATCCGAACAGTTTCACATATTCCAACGCGTAATTAGGCAAATACGGACAAAAAAATAACTAAGTATTCGTCCAGATCTGCCGAATGTTGACAATGCAAATCAAACTGCAACCAAAATATGCTGTAGTTTAAAAAAGAACCTTAAATCGAGAAAAACCTGCGTCGATTCCGTCGATTTTTCCAGCAGATTGAAGAGCAAGCTCGAGGGGAAGTAGGATAAGTTACCGTAGTGTGAGGGAGTGCGGGCAGAGAACCGGAACACGCCGGCGAAGAGCGGAGGAGGAGGATGATGATGAGAAGGATCTCGATCAAGGCGACGTGCGGTGCCTGAATGTGATGAGATGGACAGCGAGATTCAAAGCGAAGGGAGATATGCCGGTTGCTAAAAAGAGCAAGCCTTTTTATTTATTATTATTGTGGCTGATCTTGTGATTTTTCAAAAACGCACGAGATTCATCCCATCGATAATGTGAAATGGAGGGACGAGCGGCCCGTGGCGCATGGCTATGGTTCCCACTGAAAAAGATTCAAAGTCTTTTTATAATTTGTTATCAAAACCTGCGAAACGCAGACAGTGATTTGTCCACGTGGGCCAATCATGGGGTTGTTAAACATCGCTTTGCACGCCAAAGTGACGGGCCAATTCAGTGAGAATTGGCCAACGTGGACAAATCACGGCCGCCGCCTCCCCCACACCCAACCCCACTGCTTTTTGGCATTATTATAATTTTGGGTTTTGGAAAAACACAGAGAGAAATCAACTTTTGATTTCACTTGTAGAATTTGTGTATTGTTGTGAATGGACATGAATTAGAGTTGGTTAGGATTGTGGGTATCTTGGAGATACGTCCATATCTATGTATCTTATCTTATAACTCTCATATCCTACCTATAAATAAAGGGCTGGGTTCCTCCCCCAGCAGTTGATTCATAACACGTTATCAGCACGAGCCTCTAATTTTTTCCACACAAAAATTTTCGATCGTTGCGAATGAGAAGGGAGACGGTGATCCATGTGCGCGGTGCAAGGCTTCCTCAAACGAGCGTCTTCATCCGCGTAGGCTTCGTTCAACCGTCGCTATATCTGGAGGACGATATAGAGGTAAACCCCGCTAAAACGCTGTTTTTATCATACGTATGATTGATCTACACATAGATCTCGCAAGATCGATATGGGATTTGCTAATCGCCTAGAACGATGAACTTGTTTCGTCCAAAATCATGGGGTTCTTTTTACCCTAACCCATGCCCGCCGGCGGCCCTAACCCATGCCCGCCGGCGGCCCTAACCCATGCCCGCCGGCGGCAAGGCCGCCGGCTCCCTACCCGCCCTGATCGCCGCACCCCCACGAAGGGGGGTGGCTGTGCACGATCGTCACACCCCCCAAAGGAGGGGCGGCTGTGCACGATCGTCGCACCCTCCCGAAGGGGGGCGGCTGTGCACGATGTCCAAGCCCCCCCCCCCCCCCCCCCCGAAGGGGGGCGGCCACCGTGCGTGCTCCGATGTCCAACCCCCCCGGAGGGGGGCGGCCGCCGTGCGTGCTCCGATGTCCAAGCCCCCCCCCCCCCCCCAAGGGGGGCGGCCGACGTGCCCGACCCAACGGCTGAACCCCCGAAAAGGGGCGGCGTTTCTGCGCCCCGTCGCCCGAGCCCCCCTCCCCGGGGGGGCGGCCTTCTGCTCCCCGTCGCCCGACTCCCCCAGAGGGGGGCGGCGCCGCTGCAAACAACCCCCCAAGGGGGTGGCTCCCCTTTGTCTTCGCCCGGTAGTAGTACAATGAGGGGCAGCGGCGGCTAACCCTAGCCGTCGCCCCTCAACCTTAGAATGGGCCCAAAGCCCCATTTTTGGAAAAAAAAATTCAAACTGCGGGCCTGAAGCCTGCAACAACTCTGCGGGCTTCAGGCCCGCAGACTACTTTTTCGAGAAAAAACAGATTGAGACTGCGGGCCTGAAGCCCGCAACCGGGCTTCAGGCCCGAGACCATATTTTCGGGGGTTGTGCATATTGTTTAAAACTTAATAATTAGGAAGATCCTGCAACCGCTCTGCCATTAGTCAGCTAACCTAACTGTGTATAACGTTGCCCAGTAGTCCAATAATTATTCAGTAATTAAATTGTTTATCCATCTCTGCGAATATTAATGCATGTGATGCCTGTGATGAAAATGTCTGATGAAAATGTTTGATGAGCACAAATTTTCTGCATGGATGGCTAATTGCGGTTTTTGGATCGACTGTTTAAGTCCCACATTTTATTTTCATGCACTTTTCTTTTACTTTTGAGAGAAATTGTAGTGAGAAAATTATGTAAATGTCCAAGACCGAATACCATTTACCATGGAGATGGAGGCCACAATTGAAGCTGAAGATCTTATATGAGACCCACGAGGGTTTCTAAAGATGTAATTTCTCTTTAAAGCTTTCATTTGTGTAATATGGACTGTAATGAGACTTTGGACTCTTATTTATGTGGGACTGGCCGATCCACGCAATTAGCCCTTCATATTAAAATTGCCTCCGCATGAAAATTTTTATGTTTAAATTATTAATTCATGCATATTTGAGCTCTGCTAGATAAAATGGCTAAAATTATAAGTGTCGATTTCGAAGTGCTGGATGCATCAGGCAGAAACTATCTAAGCTGGCAGCTCGATGTGAAATTCCATCTGCGGGCTAAGTCCCTAATTTCTGTTGTGACTACAAATGAAAAAGTAAGCGATATAGAAAAGGCGCAAGCCATTATCTATATTCGCCGCCATGTGGACAAGACCCTAAAGGCTGAATACCTTACGGTCGAAGATCCACTAGAGCTGTGGACTGCCCTTGAGGACAGGTATAAACATCAGAAAGATGTTATACTACCAAAGGCACGATACGAGTGGGAGAACCTGAGACTGCAGGACTTAAGTCCATTGCTGAGTACAACTCGGCTCTTTTTAACATCACCGCACGCCTGAAGTTGTGTGATGAAAAAGTCTGAAAAGATCGCATGCTGGAAAAGACGTACACATCTTTCCATGAGAAAGATGCGATACTCATGCAGCAATACCATAAACGAAAGTTCACCAAGTATTCTGAGCTGATGTCATGTTTACTCATGGCCGAACAAACTAGTGAGCTTCTCCTCGCCACTCATAACATGCGCCCCTGGTGCTGCCCCCATACCAGAAGCTCACAATGCCTCTTCTTTTGCCAAAAAGAAGAGAGACAATAAACGAAAAGAAAGACCACAGAAAGGGGGACAGAACAAAAAGTCTAGGGGCCAAGTCCAGCAGCGAAGAAATGAAAGTAAGCGGAAGTTCACCTGGCGTAGAAATGACAAAAATAGAGATGATGCACCCCCACCTAAGAGGGAATGAGAAGACCAGTGACATCGCTGTGGCATGAAAAGCCATTGGTCCAGAGTGTGCCGAACTCCGTAGCATATCCAGGATTTGTATAAAGAAAAGAAGAAATATTAAGCTGAAACAAACCTGATGACCTCTGATGCTCCAGTCAAGTTTACAGCTGACCACTTCGAACATGATGACCTGCTTGATCAGCCTTCTATTTTTATCTTAGCAAATTGTTTAGAACATTTCATGTTATGAGAGCATTTGAATTACGTAATTTTTTTTGAATGAAAATGTCTGTCTGAAAATGCATGTGCCTATATGATTCATCTTTTAATAGATGAACTGCTCTCATGACTGATTAGTAGATAATAAACACATACGATCTTTCAATACAAAGCCCAACATCAGGTCCATATTGAAGATCCAGGGAACGCAACACTGTTGCCCCCAAATGACACAGAAACAAAAATAAAGGCACTAATCTCTCCGAATTCCAAAAGAAACTTTTTAAGTTTCAAGGATATCCGTTTCAACGGATTCCATTTGGAAACAGTAAATGTAAATGAAAAACAAATTACTATATATAACATCTCAAGAAAAAGGAGTAAAATCCATACTTGAACGTTTTGAGAGCCTTACAGGCCTCTACCATACAAAGATTCGGAGAAAAGGAGGCGGAATTAAACGGAGCACCTGAAGGTCCCGACATCAGCCAAGTTTTTACTCTGGCATGATAGACTTGGTCACCCTCGATCAGTGATGATGCACCGCATCTTATCCTATGGGTATGACTTGAAGAACCAGAAGATTCTTCAGAAGGGAGAATTCCCTCACATCCCTTGCTATAAGGGAAAACTAATAACAAGGCCATCTCTACGAAAGTTGAAAACGAATCTCCATGCTTCCACAAAAAGAATATAAGGAGATATATGTGGATAAATTCCACCCCCCTAGTGGGCTATTTCGGTATTTCATTGTACTGATAAATGCATCCTCAGAATATTCGTATGTGTGTCTACTACAGACCCGCAACTTAGCTTTTCTAAATCTATTGGCACAAAAATAAAAATGTTGCGGGCATATTTCTCAGACAATCAAATATAGAAAATAAGTCTGGTTAATGTTGGGAAATATACCTCCCAGTCATTTCAAGAGTACTGCCAAGCAACAGAAATAGAAAATGAACATACAGTACCGCATGTTCATACCCAAAATGGGTCGGCAGAGTCTGATTAGTAGACTCCACTGGATTGAACGTCCATTAAATCCTGATTGCCGATGGATGCATGGGGACATGCAAATTCTGCATGCTGCATTGTAAATAAAAGACCCACTGGAGGTCAGAGTCTCCAATGCAACTTGCATATGAAATGCCACCGAACATTTCTCATCTGAGTATCTTCGGTCGCGCAGTTTAAATCCACATTGCACCACCACAGAGGACCAAAACGGTCCTCAACGCCGCCTAGGTATCCATGTAGGGTTTGACTCAAACTCACTTATAAGATACCTAGAACCCCAAACGGAGGACGCATTTAAGGCACATCTTGAAGACTGTGATTTCGATGTGACGAGTTTCTCCAAAATAGGCCCAGATACTGGAAAATCTGGCGCGAAGCAATTTATAACGTGGGATACAAAAAGCTTGACCCACTATGATTTGGTAACAAAATAAATGTGAAGATGCGATCCTGAAGATCCGCCACAGAACAATGTTCATCACTTACCGAACTCATTTATTGACAACCAGAAGATTGTCAGATCACACATCACTGCTGCAAAAACTCCAGCTAGGATTGACATCTCCGAGAATAGATGCAATCCACCAGCAGCAAAAGTGGCTGATCCTCAACAGAAAAGAGGCAGACCACCAGGCTCCAAGGACAGAAACTCCTGGAGACCTTAAGACAATACTACCACAGGACAATGAACTCATGTCTACACCCTCACCTTTCTCGGAATCCACTGCAGAGGAACTGTCGGGAAAAACTGAAATTGAAAGTAAATGTTATACGTACTGGGAAGGTGTTGGACAGATAGAACATAAATTGTTGACAATGTATTCACGTATCATATTGACATATACATCGCAAAAGCGATGATGTTTATAAATTATCGTTCCATACTCCGTTGCTAAAATGCAAACGTAGAGATTGGCCAAAAGTGGAACGATGCAATAAAAGATGATCTGGACTCATTTATGAAACGTGAAATGTTCGGACCTGAAGTCCAGACACCAAAAGGTGTCAAACCTGTGGATAAAATAAAGTATTGCACACAAAAGAAAAATAAGTAAAAAATCGTATGCTATAATGTACAACCTATAGCCTAAGGAAAATTTCGCTGAAACTAGGGATCGAACAAATTAAAATGAGCATGCCTTATAAATGATGCATCAATCTCCCTAAGTTATCAAAAGCGAATACCTTACGATTTGGAGAAGGAAAATTTTGGATATGCTGTTATTGGATATTGTGACGGCATACTTCGTGGATATCTTGGTAAAGATAATTTCCACATTTCCTTAAATGCCCGAATAGACTTCGGGACGTATATTCTATTGAAGAAAAACAATAAGAATAATAAATAATGTACAACCAAGAGAATCACTTGACAAATCAATGATTCCCATTGAGGGTTGTCTTTACATCTAAGCAAAGAACATGATTTTTAGATCATAGTTGTAAACAACTAAAATCTCATCGGATCTCCTGAAGAGAAAACCGAAATATCTGTTCAAAGCCTGACTTTTAAACATGAAATAAAAAGACCTAGGCAAATATAAAGTTATGGCTCATAGAATCCTGTTACATACGCCCAGAAGTACGTTGAAGAAATTAAAAGGACCATTGTCATCCAAAGTACACCTATGGTGGTACACTCTATGGATGTACAAAAAAAGACCCATTCCGATCGCTGGAAGACGGGGAGGATATAATTGGTCCTAAAGTCCCTTATCTAAGTGCAATCAGGCACTTCTGGCTAACTGCACGCATCCCGATATAGCAGTTGCAGTAAACTCATTAGCCAGATATAGTTGGCACTTAAAAGGGCCATTAGACCGGAGTTAAGCCTTCTGCGCTTCCTCAAATGGTCGAAAGATTTGGACTTACAATATGAAGTATCATCCTCCAATGTTTATGCAAATGCAAGTTACATGCCCGGTCCCTATACTGAGAAATCACAGAACGGGTACCCACAGTGGGATGACCATCTACTATAGATCTGCAAAGCAACTTATGAAGGCAACATCATCATATCATTTCGAGATCCTCACCACACCAATGGTGTATTTGAGGGCGCATGTTGGTACATCACATCCCAGTGACGATTGGGATAGAGGCTGGTATTGTGGAGCTGACCACATAGTCTGAAGACCACATCAGAGGCGACGATACTTAGCACACCTCTCCAGAGTTTCTGGATTCAGCAGCTGCTTAATTGTGATAACTTTGTACTCTGTTTATATTTTCGGAATGTCGTAAATAGGAGTGATGAGATAAGCCTAAGAGATCTGAGAGCCTACGAGCTTTTACAGATCAGGGGGGAGTTGAGGGAATGTTTACTCTTTTCCATTAGCTATGATTTTTTCCACTGGGTTTTCCATAGCCAAAGGTTTTAACGAGGCAAATCACATCAACTCTGGATCTTGAAGTATCCACCCCTTTGTGACTCTCAGAATCTAGAAGTATTCATGAGCAGAGTCACTTTTACAAATCAGGGGGAGTTAAAGAGCGTTTGTACTCTTTTTTTCTTTTACTATGGTTTCTCCCATAGGGTTTTTCATAGCTAAAGGTTTTAACGAGGCAAACCTCACCAACTCAGGATCTTGAAGTATCCACCCCATGCAAGACTCTTATTACGATCAGAATCCTGAAGTATTCATGAGCAGAGACCACACCTATGGCTGGATAAGGGGGAGTGTTGTGAATGGATATGAACCAGAGTTGGTTAGGATTGTGGGTATCTTAAAAATACGCTCATATCTATGTATCTTATCTTATAACTCTCCTATCCTGCCTATAAATAAAGGGTTGGGGGTTCCTCCCCCAGTAGTTGATTCATAACATGTATGTATTTGTACATGTACCTCCTATTGTAAAAAGAATCGGTAGCATAATACCTAAAAGGACCATGTTAGTGATACTTTGGACTGGGGCTGTCTGTCACGCCCCGCTTCCCTAATATGAAAGGCGAGACGTGAGGAGGTCCGCTCAGACGTGGAGCTATGAAGCTGCAGTCTGATAAGCGTCTGTAAAAAAAATTTCGAAAAGTAGCAACTCCTTGCATTGCGACGAAACAACAACAATAATAAAGCAGATAAGAAAATATCCACCAACAACATCCAACAAATATTACATCACAGAATAGTCACAAAAGTACGAGTCTGAACAATAGGCCTAAAGCATGGCCAAACAAAACAAAGAGAGATAGGTGCTACGCACCGAAACCTAACAACAACTAAGGAAATGTAACAACTAAGGGGAGACTCCAAACGAGTCTAGGACTGGTCACCCGTGTCCTCGAACTCGGTCTCTGCAGGGACCTCGAACTCAGCGTCAACGAACTGCTCGTCCTCAGCAAACTGCTCTGTCTCAAATCCTGACATGTGACACCCAAAGAGAAAAGGGCACATGTCAGCAAAAGTCTCCCAAGGGAACAGGAGAACTTTTGTGCAAGGATACAAATAAAATAATGCAACTAGCAGTTCTACAATGATGATATGGCATGACATTAAAAGAGTGCAACAATTAAATTAACAAGATGAAAATAATAAAGCACGTCGTAGCAGAAAGCTACAAATCACTATTTCACGATTTCACGATTAACTTGTATTCACGACGTGCACAGGGTTTACGCCTTTTGGCTGAAGCGGCTGTACGGGCACACTTCTACGCTCAAGTGATCGCTTAACCCTACCCCTCCACGTGTATCGAGCGTTGGTTTCCCAACAACACTGTGCTCGCTTCTGGATCACGAGCCAGGAAGTGTTTTTCAATATGGCATAGGGTTGTGCCTGCAAAAGCAGGTGCCTAGCCTCAATAGTTACAATTATTGTAGCGTGTGCTACACAATCACGATAGAACAATTTGATGCATGACATGTAATGAGCAGTTATAGTGCGTACAGTTAATTAAAAGTAGACGTGACATGGCAACATGAATGAAAACAGGTAAAAAGTGTCGGATCTAGTTTCGTTGTCAAACTAGATCAATATGGTCGTCTAGGCGATTATCATTTCATCGCCTAGTCTCTTTTACGCAACTACACAAATTGGCCTAAAACATGGCCTAAATAATTACTGGCAAGTATCACTTGCCTGTTTCTGGTGATATCGGTTGTCGTGGGTTCGCCTCGACGAGCGCTATGCTATAGAACGACTGGTTCTCTGTTTTGGTTAAACAAGTTAACGAATTAGGTCCATTGCAAGATAAGCACAAAATTAATTTAATCCCCAACTTAGGTTCGTCAGATTTTTATTGGGGTACCAGGCTAGGGTGGGTTTATATTTCGTTACACTAACATGGCACACTTAATTTTATTCAATTTTATTACACTAACATTTTTTTTCAATCTTGTTAACAAGCTAAAAATCAGTTTAACAATTAATCAACAGTTAACTACTTCTAACAGCTAACTAATATTAACGAAAAAAGTAATTAACTAAGCTAATCACATGGCATTAAATAATCCATCTATTAATAGTAATATTTACTAAGAGGCAACAAGTTAACATGGTATAAATCTAACCTTATCTTATTAACATTATTTAATCAGCTAACATGGTGAAATCAGATTAATCTATCAATAATAACGCTTACCAAAACTAATTAACTAAGTTATTTAACATGCTAAAATGAAGCTAATTAGCTGATATTAGACCTATTGTTAACAACCTGTTAATTAACCGAATACCAATTAATGATAGGGTTATTATCCTGCTAACATTACATGGTTAACATCACATTAGACAATCCCACCTACTCCACACTTACCCCATCACATGTCAACATATATCCCCCAGGATGCTATGGTAGCCAAACGTGAAACTAAACAGACAAGAGTTGAATGCAACTAAACAACATACTTACAGACAATATAGTATTAGTGCACCTATTCTACTATATATCCACATAAACTGGCATTATTAAACTGAATCCAGTTCATTTTAACGCCATTCAGAAAGCAAGAGATGCTAATAATCATATATGTAAAACTCATACCTGTCCTTAAGTATAGTTGCCACAATTGATGCACTAAGAACTGGAGAATTAGCATACATGGGCCTTTCACCCTTTCTTTAAACCTCTTCCTTTGTCTTTTAAAGTCTGTCACAATCTCATTATCTCTCTGACACTTTCTCTTTCTATTAAGGCTGACACTCTTTCTATCATTCTTTAAGACCTAGGCTAGGCTGTCTCCCTTTACTCATTATTTATTCATTTCAAAACACCTTTATTATTATCCCTCTTGCTTTCTCTCCTTCTCTCTGTCATCTACCCTTGTTTCTTTATTTTTTTTCAATGTTCAGCAGCAACAAGGAAACGCCGCAGGCTCACGCGAAATCAAGGGGGGCTTACCTTCGCTCAAGGGGAGGAGGCTCACGGCGCAGGCGAGGCTCCGGCGGCGGCGCGCGCGCTGGAGTTCAGGCGGCGGGCTCCCGGATGCGTGCGGCGGCGGCGGCACGGGTTCCGGCGGCGGTGGCGGCTCCAGCTCCACGACGGAGACGGGCTTACAGGTGGGGCTGAGGGTGGTGCCGGCCTAGGGAGGAGAGGAAGGAAGAAGAAGAATGGGAGAAGAGGGTTTGGGGATTTGTAGGGTTTGGATGTTGAAGATCTTGGGGTTTGATTTTGGTAAGAATCTGAAATGTTTTCAGATCTGAATGTTGATCTCCAGGTTGAATTTGTTTGATCTGAAAATGGGTTTGTTTATCTCCTCTCTTGATTTCTCTCAGTTGGGTTTTGATTTCTGGTTGGATTGGGTTTCTGGTTTGATTTTGGGTTGTATGAGGATGGTGGAGGATGGTTGTAACGGCCTATATTTTTTAGACATGTGTAGAATCGCGCGTATCCGTATTTTACTTCTGTCATTCGGATAATCTTTTCGTCCGTACTTTTGTTACGCGTCGACGCGTACAAATATCTGAATTTCGTTTATCTCGTATCCTAATTAATTAACTACTTAATTTAACAAATCTGTTTAACTTAATTATCTCGCTAATCACAACTTCCTAATCACTTTCATTATTTACTAATTAATTTATTTATTTTTAATTAAATTGCTAATTACCTTATTTTGATAATTACTTTAATTCAACTATTTTGCCATTCACATTAATTTTACTAAATCACTTTGATCCTTTAACCTCATATCCTACTCATCATTCACGTTTAAGGAATGAACCCAATCGTAGCCAGATTCATTTCACTTGATTAAGTCAACACACCATTTAATTCAGTCCTAATCACTAACTTGCACATATTAAAATTGCCTCTGCTCTTTCTTTGAATAATGAGGAGAATTGTAACGCGTTGTTAGCCAGATGCATTCTCTTATTTAACGTCAACAAACACCAATTAATTTCTTTGACAAGTGGGAACCGTCTCCCCTGCTAATATCCTTTGTCGGCAGCCTGAGAAAACGTGGGATTCATTTCTACGTTCATCTCCCTCAATCAATCTTCCAACAACCTAACAACATTAAAATTGTCTACTGCTATCTCTTCTTAAGGCAGAATTCTTCCTGCCAATCCATCTTCCTCCCATGCTAAATCCCCTTATGAACAGGTAATGCTTCTCTTCCCCGCAACCTGAAACTCATCATCCCAGTAAATCTCTTCTGCAAAATCCCCCACCAAAATCAGTTTCCCAAAACAAAATTTCTCCAAATCAACCCATCAAACAGCTTCATCTCCTCGTACCAAATCATCATCCTGCAACAACAACAAACAACAACCAAAAATCAGATTCCCAAACAATTCTCCCCAAAAACCATCACCAAATACACAACCCAAACTGATTCTTTTGAAATCAGAAATAAAAAAAAAGTAGAGGGATAATTTCAGATTCCAAATAATCACAAAACCAACAACCCAATTCAGATCCAAAAATAAACAACTCCAAAACTCAAATCTGAAAGAAAACTTCAGATCTGATCTTCAAATCCTACCCTCCTTCCTATTCTTCTTCTTCCCCCTCACCATGGCCGACCACCCCCCAGCCCTAGCCGCCGCCGCCGGCCACCTGGGACCCGCCGCCAGCCACCTGCGCGCGCGCCGCCCAGCCAGCTCGCCGGAGCGCCGCCCGGAGCCGCCTGCCGTGCTGCCCTCCGCCGTGAGCCCTCTTCCGTCGCCTGCGCATGTAAGCTCCTCCCTCCTTGCGTTGGATCTCTTGCTGCAATCGAAATTTAAATTAAAAAAAAGAGAAAAAGAGAGGTAACAGAGAATAGAATGAATGAGGAGATAGGGGGACAACCATGAGTAAATAATAGGCTAAGAGAGTTAATAAGTGGGTGGGGTTAGTTGACAGTAGGAGCTAAAGAAAGGGAGAGGGGAGACCTAGCCTTATTAAAAGAACTAGAAAGTTGATATTAAAAATAGGTGACAGCCTTAGTTGTTATAATAAATAAAATAAGAGAAGAGAGAGTTAGTGTATGTATATATTAATAATGTTAGGATTTTTCATGTTAAGCTTTCTATCCTTAGTCAAACTTAGTAAGTTAGTATGTGGATTATTAAACACCATGTTAAGCCATCCATGTAATTATAAGTTAATTAACTTAGTTAATTGATTGGGTGTTAATATTAGTTAGTGTAATTTAAACGTTAATTTGATTTAACCATGTTAGTTTAATTAAATATAGTTAGGTTAATAATATTAGTATAAAATAAGGTATAAACTATTGGTATAACACAAAATAAACACCACCCTACCCAGAGAACCCAATAAAATTGGACGAACCCAATTTAAGGATTAACTGGATATTTTGACTTATCTCGCAATAAATCTAATTCATTGAATTGTTCCAAAACAGAGAGCCGGACATACCGACACGTAGTACCCGTCCAGTCGAACCCACGACAACCAATATCACCGGAAACAGGCAAGTGATACTTGCCCGTAATTATTTAGGCAATGTTTTAGGCCATTTTTGTAAATTGCGTAAAAGAGACTAGGCGGTGAAATGATAGTCGCCTAGACGACCATATTGATCTAGTTTGACAACGAAACTAGATCCGACACTTTTTACATGCTTTCATTCATGCTGATATGTCACGTTTACTTTTAATTAACTGTACGCACTCTTATCTGCATCTTGCCATGTCATTCATGCATCAAATTGTCCTATCGTGATTGCGTAGCACACGCTACAATAATTGTAACTATTGAGGCTAGGCACCTGCTTTGCGGGTACAACCCTATGCCAATAACACTTCCTGGCTCGTGATCCAGAAGATGGGCGCCAGTCCATATACACGTGGAGGGGTAGGGTTAAACGATCGCTTGAGCGTAGAAGTGAGCCCGTACAGCCACTTCAGCCAAAAGACGGAAACTCTGTGCACAAAGTGATAAATCAGTGATTCGTGAATCGTGAAATAATGAATTGTAGCTTTTTGCTACGCCGTGCTTGATTATTATTATCTTGTTCATTTAATTATTGCACTCTTTTAGTGTCATGCTATATCATCATGTTAGAACTGCTAGTTGCATTATTTTATTTGTATCCTTGCACAAAAGTCCTCCGCCCTTTTTGGGAGACTTTTGCTGACATGTGCCCTTTTCTCTTTGGGTGTCACATGTCAGGATTTGAGACAGAGCAGGTTGTTGAGGACGAGTAGTTCGTTGACGCTGAGTTCGAGGTCCCTACTGAGACCGAGTTCGAGGACACCGGTGACCAGTCCTAGTCTCACCTAGAGACTTCTTTAGTTGTTGCTGCTTTTATAGTTGCTGTTAGATTTCGGTGTGTAGCACCTATATATCTCGATGTTTATGTTTCGGCCATGCTTTAGGCCTAGTGTTCAGACTTGTACTTTGTGACTATTCTGTGATGTTGTAATATTTGTTGGATGTTGTTGGTGGATATTTTCTTATCTGCTTTATTATTGTTGTTGTTTCGTCGCAATGCAAGGACCTGCTACTTTTCGAAATTTTTACAGACGCTTATCAGACTGCAGCTTCATAGCTCCACGTCTGAGCGGACCTCCTCACGTCTCGCCTTCCATATTAGGGAAGCGGGGCGTGACAATGGTGGAGGATGGTTATTTGCTGTTTGTATGGTGGAGGAGATGGTGGTAATGGTGGAG
Source organism: Scilla litardierei (assembly GCA_030789695.1). Lineage (NCBI taxonomy): Eukaryota > Viridiplantae > Streptophyta > Magnoliopsida > Asparagales > Asparagaceae > Scilla > Scilla litardierei. The sequence continues at coordinate 116,874,367 of CM061137.1, read as the reverse complement.
TTGCAAATTTGTCTGCAGGGGTTCGCTTGCATGCGGAAGGATGAGATGTCCCTGCTGTTGAAATACAACAGTGCAGGTGAACACGTTGACGGATGGAAAAGCTGGAGGTGGGGGAGAAACTTCAATGTAGTGTTGGATCTGAACTACCCCAAACGATGGAGTTCAATGTAGGTAAATTAATTAAAATCTGATTAGCCTTTTAATTTAAGTAATTAAGTTGTTAAGAAAAAAATGTAATTATTAAAATACATAAAGTAATTAGTGAAAGTTAAAAGGTGATTAGTAATTTTGTAATTAGCGAGATAATTAAGTTAAGATAATTCATTAAGATTAATAGTCAATTAACGATGGTACGGTAAAACGAAACGGATACGCGCTCGCGTTGACGTACGAAGGAATTCGCGCACAAAAATATCCGGATGGAAAACGGACATACAATAATCATACGTCTAGAAAATACCGGCCGTTACATTCAACCCACCTTAGGAAAAATTCCTTCCTCGGAATTCTCATCAACTAAAGAGTAGGGAACAAATATGGATAACGCTCCCGTATCTCATCTTCCCGCTCCCAGGTAGACTCTCCTGGCGAGTCGCGACGCCACATCACTCTGACTAGATCAATGGTCCTGTTCCTGAAGACTTTTTGACGTCGATCTAGAATCTGCACCGGCTGCTGCTCATAAGTCAAATCCGGTCGGACTGTAATCTCAGAGTAGTCCACAGCATGAGAAGGGTCGCTGACGTAACGACGCGGCTGGGACACATGAAAGACGTCATGAACTCCCTCTAAGGACGGTGGCAAAGCTAAGCGATATGCTACCTCTCCAACTCGCTCCAACACATCGAAGGGTCCAATAAATCTCAGACTAAGCTTGCCTCTTTTTCCAAATCGAATCACTCCTCGATTCGGGGAGATCTTCAGAAACACATGATCTCCTGGCTGAAACTCCAGAGGACGCCGTTTAGCATCTGCCCAATGCTTATAACGGTCCTGGGCGATCCGAAGCTTGTCCCTGATATCACGCACAACATCAACCGCTTCCACTATCATCTCTGGCCCCAAGAGCTCTCTATCACCTACGTCATCCCAACTCAGTGGCGATCGACATTTCCTCCCGTAGAGAGCAGCAAAAGGCACCATGCCAATGCTCGCCTGATAGCTGTTGTTGTAGGAGAACTCCACCAAGTGCAGATGATCCTCCCATGAACCCTTGAGGTCCAACATGTAAGCTCTCAACATATCTTCCAATATCTGAATAGTGCGCTCCGACTGTCCATCCGTCTGTGGGTGATACGCAAACTGAACTTCAGACTGGTACCCAGATTGGTCTGCAGACTCTTCCAGAACTGAGATGTGAATCTCGTATCACGATCTGATACAATGCTCACAGGGACTCCATGCAAGCGCACGATCTCCTACACGACATAATTCACATTACGACTAGTACTAGAAGGAAACTATTAAGGTATGAGTTAGGTCATTACCTCCATATACTTCCTTGCTAATATCTCCGTGGATTGCCCAACTCAGAAAGGTATAAAGTGCGCGGACTTGGTCAATCGATCCACGATGACCCAAATCGCGTCGTTCTGCCTGGTGCTCCGAGGTAAGCCAGTCACGAAGTCCATCGTGATGTGCTGCCACTTCCACTCGGGAATCGGCAGAGGTTGTAGTAATCCAGCAATGCGATGGTGTTCAGCCTTCACTTGCTGACACACGAGGCACTTGGCAACGCTACGTGCCACACTTCTCTTCATCCCATGCCACCAGAAATTCTGTCGAAGATCCTTGTACATCTTAGTACCTCCAGGATGAATAGAATAAGGCGAACTGTGAGCCTCATTCATCAACTCCTCTCTGATATCTTCGGCAGGCACGCAGATCCTACTACCATATCTCAAAGATCCATCCGCGTGAATTAGAAAATCTGTCCGAAGTCCTGCTTCGACTTGTTCTCTGATCTTCTTCAACTTGGCATCTCCATCTTGAGCAGTCTTGATTCGATCCACAATCGTCGATTGAATCTGCATGTTCATCAATGACGATGTGACTCCCGGTAGTACAGCTTCAACATTCATCCTTCGTAGATCCTGCTGCAATCTCCACTGAGCTGTGAGAATCATCACTTCGGGCAGTCGACTCAAGGCATCCGGTACAACATTCACCTTCCCTGGATGATACTGAAGATCGATGTCGTAGTCTGCCATCAATTCCAACCATCTATGATGTCTCATATTCAGCTCCTTCTGGGTGAATATATATTTCAAACTTTTGTGATCAGTGAAGATTTTCACTTTTTCACTCAGTAAGAAATGTCTCCAAATCTTCAGTGCAAAGATGACAGCTGCTAACTCCAAGTCGTGGGTCGGATAATTCTTCTCATGGACCTTCAATTGTCGTGAAGCATATGCGACCACATGATTGTGCTGGTGCAGAACGCATCCAAGTCCCTTGCCTGATGCGTCGCAGAAGATCTCGAAGCCTCCGCTTCGGTCCGGAATAGCGAAAACTGGTGCAGATGTCAGCCTCTCCTTCAAGGTAGAAAAAGCTTGCTCACAAGAGTCTGACCAACTGAACTTAACATCCTTCCTCGTCAATCTCGTCATTGGCTCAGCTATCCTCGAGAAATCCTTGATAAATCTGCGGTAGTATCTAGCCAATCCAAGGAAACTCCTGATGTCCGATGCCGATCGAGGTGTATGCCATTCACTGACCGCTTTGACCTTCTCCGGATCCACTGAGATACCAGCTCCCGATACTACATGCCCAAGAAATGCAATTCTATCCAGCCATAATTCGCATTTGCTGTACTTGGCATACAGTCTATGGTGACGGAGTGTCTCCAAGACTATCTTCAGATGTTCTGCATGCTCTTCCTCGCTCTTCAAGTACACCAGGATGTCGTCTATGAAGATCACCACAAACTTGTCGAGGAAGTCGTAAAAGATAAGGTTCATGAGATTCATGAACACAGCAGGAGCGTTGGTCACACCGAACGGCATGACAACGAACTCATAATGCCCGTACTTAGTCCGAAAAGCGGTCTTGAGTACATCTTCCTTCTTGACTCTGACTTGATGGTATCCGCTCCGGAGATCTAACTTCGAAAATACCCTCGATCCACCAAGCTGATCGAAGATATCATCAATGCGAGGCAGCAGGTACTTGTTCTTCACCGTGATCTGATTCAGCTCCCGATAATCAATACACATTCTCCTCGAGCCATCTTTCTTCTTCACTAGCAAGACGGGTGCACCCCAGGGAGATACGCTGGGATGAATGAAACCCTTCTGTAGTAGCTCATCCAACTGCTTCCTCAACTCTTCTAATTCTGCAGGAGCCATACGGTACGGCGCCTTCGAAATTGGTTGAGCTCCTGGCATAAGATCGATGCCAAACTCCAATGCTCGATCGGGCGGCAGTCCAGAAATGTCTTCAGGGAAGACGTCTTCGAAATCTCTCACTACTACAGGCTTCTCTGGCTCAGCAATCATAGATGCAACGGTCAAACTGTACGGCTGGGCTCGGAACTTGACAGGTCCAAGCGAACGTCCTCCGCCGACAAACTCGAACACTGGGTGGTCAGGAATTTCGAACACCACTTTCTTCCGGTGACAGTCAATCGTGGCATAAAAAGCTCCTAACCAGTCAATGCCGAGAATAGCATCAAAGTTGGATAGGTCGTGGACGATGAAATTAGCATATAGTTCGTGTCCACTAATCACCAACAGGCATGGTTTACATCCCAGCGCAACCTTCACTACACCATTCCCAGTTGTAATGTTCTAACACTTGGGAAGTGTATATGTGGGTATTGAGTGTTCGACTACGAACTTTCGAGATAAAATGCACATGGAAGCTCCAGAATCGAACAGAGTCAAGGCCGTGTGAGATGAAACTAAGATGACACCTAAGGGTAATATGCAACTAAATTAACATGGATATAACTAATCAAGTATAATGCATAAATAAGGAAGACTAGTATAGAAGTTACCTGCAATAACTCCGTCCTCAGTCTCGGCCTCCACTGTAGTCATCGTGAAGGCTTGCCTCTTAGGCTGAACAGCCTGCTGGAAAGCTTGCTTCTGGGGAATGAGAGGCGCTCCACGTCCAGCAGCCACTGGAGCTCTCTGCTGCTAAACTCCATCTGGTGCCTTCCACAGTTGCTTAGTTCTCGGACAGTCCTTCAATGCATGAGTAGCGTCACCACAAACTAAGCACTGGCCCAAGAATCTCCTACACTGCTCCTTCACATGACCAGCCTTGCCACAAAAATGGCACAACTTCGGAGTAGGCCCACCTGGCCTCTTGAACTGCACGGACTGATTAGGCTTGAACCCAGGCCTAACCACAGCTCTGGCCTGCTCCATAGGCCTCTTCCCAGCACCTGAATACTGCCCTCTCCTCTGATTGGCAATCAGCTCCTGCCTCTTGGCAGCTATCAACAACTTCTGGTAAGAATCCAAGTCCGAAGAGGAAATCAGACTCTGCAGCTCCAAAGATAAACCTTGTAAGAATTTCTGAGCTCGATCCTCAGCAGTCTCCACCATCTTCGACGCAAAGCGACTCAGTCTCATGAACTCTTGGTGGTACTGGTCCACCGTCAGATTCCCTTGCTTCAGATTGATAAACTGCTGCATCAGCTCCCTCTTGGCAGCTCGAGGGAAATACTCATCATTAAATCTCGCCTTGAAAGTGGCCCAGGGGATAGGCTTCGCCAACATCTGCTCTTCTGACTCCCACCAACTGCGGGCATTGTCCTTCAGTTGCTTCTTCACTAAGTCAACCCATCCAGCCGGGTTAACCTTCGAGAGAAGCAGGTTATCCTCTGTGTTCTTCATCCATTCATCCGCAAATAATGCTCCTTCCGACCCAGTGAAATATGACGGGCCCAGCTCTCGAAACTGCTTCGCTCCCGGCTCGAAGCGAGGGGCATTCTGAAGCATGCCCTGCTGAACGTGCATCATCTGCTGCATCATCCTCATCATCTCAGCCGTGGTGGGTTCTCTATCAGCGTCCACAACACGTCCTGCTCCACCACCAGCTGCAGGTCCACTACCAGCTCCTCGGGTGATGCGTCTACCGGCCATCTAAGACAAGAAAATGCTCAGATTAGACTGAATCATGACTCGAATGTTATGAATATTTAATGGATGTTGTTATCATCATTGTTGTTCTGATATTTCACAGATGCAAAGAGAGACCTGCATGGGCCACCACTAAAACCTGTCACGCCCCGCTTCCCTAATATGGAAGGCGAGACGTGAGGAGGTCCGCTCAGACGTGGAGCTGTGAAGTTGCAGTCTGATAAGCGTCTGTAAAAAAAATTTCGAAAAGTAGCAGGTCCTTGCATTGCGACGAAACAACAACAACAATAAAGCAGATAAGAAAATATCCACCAACAACATCCAACAAATATTACATCACAGAATAGTCACAAAAGTACGAGTCTGAACAATAGGCCTAAAGCATGGCCAAACAAAACAAAGAGAGATAGGTGCTATGCACCGAAACCTAACAACAACTAAGGAAATGTAACAACTAAGGGGAGACTCCAAACGAGTCTAGGACTGGTCACCCGTGTCCTCGAACTCGGTCTCTGCAGGGACCTCGAACTCAGCGTCAACGAACTGCTCGTCCTCAGCAAACTGCTCTGTCTCAAATCCTGACATGTGACACCCAAAGAGAAAAGGGCACATGTCAGCAAAAGTCTCCCAAGGGAAGCGGAGAACTTTTGTGCAAGGATACAAATAAAATAATGCAACTAGCAGTTCTACAATGATGATATGGCATGACATTAAAAGAGTGCAACAATTAAATTAACAAGATGAAAATAATAAAGCACGTCGTAGCAGAAAGATACAAATCACTATTTCACGATTTCACGATTTCACGATTAACTTGTATTCACGACGTGCACAGGGTTTACGCCTTTTGGCTGAAGCGGCTGTACGGGCACACTTCTACGCTCAAGTGATCGCTTAACCCTACCCCTCCACGTGTATCGAGCGTTGGTTTCCCAACAACACTGTGCTCGCTTCTGGATCACGAGCCAGGAAGTGTTTTTCAATATGGCATAGGGTTGTGCCTGCAAAAGCAGGTGCCTAGCCTCAATAGTTACAATTATTGTAGCGTGTGCTACGCAATCACGATAGAACAATTTGATGCATGACATGTAATGAGCAGTTATAGTGCGTACAGTTAATTAAAAGTAGACGTGACATGGCAACATGAATGAAAACAGGTAAAAAGTGTCGGATCTAGTTTCGTTGTCAAACTAGATCAATATGGTCGTCTAGGCGATTATCATTTCATCGCCTAGTCTCTTTTACGCAACTACACAAATTGGCCTAAAACATGGCCTAAATAATTACTGGCAAGTATCACTTGCCTGTTTCTGGTGATATCGGTTGTCGTGGGTTCGTCTCGACGAGCGCTATGCTATAGAACGACTGGTTCTCTGTTTTGGTTAAACAAGTTAACGAATTAGGTCCATTGCAAGATAAGCACAAAATTAAGTTAATCCCCAACTTAGGTTCGTCAGATTTTTATTGGGGTACCAGGCTAGGGTGGGTTTATATTTCGTTACACTAACATGGCACACTTAATTTTATTCAATTTTATTACACTAACATTTTTTTTCAATCTTGTTAACAAGCTAAAAATCAGTTTAACAATTAATCAACAGTTAACTACTTCTAACAGCTAACTAATATTAACGAAAAAAGTAATTAACTAAGCTAATCACATGGCATTAAATAATCCATCTATTAATAGTAATATTTACTAAGAGGCAACAAGTTAACATGGTATAAATCTAACCTTATCTTATTAACATTATTTAATCAGCTAACATGGTGAAATCAGATTAATCTATCAATAATAACGCTTACCAAAACTAATTAACTAAGTTATTTAACATGCTAAAATGAAGCTAATTAGCTGATATTAGACCTATTGTTAACAACCTGTTAATTAACCGAATACCAATTAATGATAGGGTTATTATCCTGCTAACATTACATGGTTAACATCACATTAGACAATCCCACCTACTCCACACTTACCCCATCACATGTCAACATATATCCCCCAGGATGCTATGGTAGCCAAACGTGAAACTAAACAGACAAGAGTTGAATGCAACTAAACAACATACTTACAGACAATATAGTATTAGTGCACCTATTCTACTATATATCCACATAAACTGGCATTATTAAACTGAATCCAGTTCATTTTAACGCCATTCAGAAAGCAAGAGATGCTAATAATCATATATGTAAAACTCATACCTGTCCTTAAGTATAGTTGCCACAATTGATGCACTAAGAACTGGAGAATTAGCATACATGGGCCTTTCACCCTTTCTTTAAACCTCTTCCTTTGTCTTTTAAAGTCTGTCACAATCTCATTATCTCTCTGACACTTTCTCTTTCTATTAAGGCTGACACTCTTTCTATCATTCTTTAAGACCTAGGCTAGGCTGTCTCCCTTTACTCATTATTTATTCATTTCAAAACACCTTTATTATTATCCCTCTTGCTTTCTCTCCTTCTCTCTGTCATCTACCCTTGTTTCTTTATTTTTTTTTCAATGTTCAGCAGCAACAAGGAAACACCGCAGGCTCACGCGAAATCAAGGGGGGCTTACCTTCGCTCAAGGGGAGGAGGCTCACGGCGCAGGCGAGGCTCCGGCGGCGGCGCACGCGCTGGAGTTCAGGCGGCGGGCTCCCGGATGCGTGCGGCGGCGGCGGCACGGGTTCCGGCGGCGACGGCGGCTCCAGCTCCACGGCGGCGACGGGCTTACAGGTGGGGCTGAGGGTGGTGCCGGCCTAGGGAGGAGAGGAAGGAAGAAGAAGAATGGGAGAAGAGGGTTTGGGGATTTGTAGGGTTTGGATGTTGAAGATCTTGGGGTTTGATTTTGGTAAGAATCTGAAATGTTTTCAGATCTGAATGTTGATCTCCAGGTTGAATTTGTTTGATCTGAAAATGGGTTTGTTTATCTCCTCTCTTGATTTCTCTCAGTTGGGTTTTGATTTCTGGTTGGATTGGGTTTCTGGTTTGATTTTGGGTTGTATGAGGATGGTGGAGGATGGTTATTTGCTGTTTGTATGGTGGAGGAGATGGTGGTAATGGTGGAGTTGCAAATTTTTCTGCAGGGGTTCGCTTGCATGAGGAAGGATGAGATGTCCCTGCTGTTGAAATACAACAGTGCAGGTGAACACGTTGACGGATGGAAAAGCTGGAGGTGGGGGAGAAACTTCAATGTAGTGTTGGATCTGAACTACCCCAAACGGTGGAGTTCAATGTAGGTAAATTAGTTAAAATCTGATTAGCCTTTTAATTTAAGTAATTAAGTTGTTTTAAGAAAAAAAATGTAATTATTAAAATACATAAAGTAATTAGTGAAAGTTAAAAGGTGATTAGTAATTTTGTAATTAGCGAGATAATTAAGTTAAGATTAATAGTCAATTAACGATGGTACGGTAAAACGAAACGGATACGCGCTCGCGTTGACGTACGAAGGAATTCGCGCACAAAAATATCCGGATGGAAAACGGACATACAATAATCATACGTCTAGAAAATACCGGCCGTTACACTGTCGGAGCATGGGCCCAGCCAGACTTGACGGCGGGATCCGTCGTACCCGAGTATGGAAGCTACGCACGGCCTCCGAGACCTTCCAAGAGCAGCTTGGAAGGTCAGACCGATCAAGATATCATCACGGCTCTATCAAGCATATCTTCTTTCCCCAACCCATGTCGACAAGCATCATACTGAGACGACCCCCATGAGGTCGGCTCTGTCTCGCTAGCCACGAGATCGGCTCCTTCAGACAGCGGCAACTCTACAACGACAACCTCCACGTGATCTGCTTCTTCAGACAGCGGTAACTCTACAAGGACGACCTCCACGAGGTCGGCGCCCTGACAATAACAGTCTTATGAGGACGACCTGTATGAGGTTGTCTCATTATCATCGCGTCTCCTCAGGACGACTTCAGCGGCGCACACCCGAGGTCGACTCCTTCTGTTACATCATCCAATGGTACGCCCACCGGACATCTCAGCTTCCATAACTATCCTGCGCAACTCAAGCGACGTGATCCTCTGCGACCCTTCTCCAGACCATTGCGAGCGGGAAGTCGTCTAGATGCATCCAACCACGCGATGGGCAGGCGTGCTTAATTTGGAAGTCCATGGGTACCATTCATTATCCATCCACCACGCAATCTGAGGAATCGGTTACATACTGAAGATCTGGAATCTCCATAACTCTCGCTAACGCAGTGTAACCAACCCTCGGCCTATATAAACACCAGATCAACACAATCCCAGGTACGCAAACACGAACGCTAAAAATCCTTGCCTCTTTTCTCCTGCTAGGAACTGACTTGAGAATCGAAAGCAAATCAGAGGCCACCCACTCGATCCGTTCTTCTTTCAAGGGTCCCAAAAAAAAAGGAAAAAAAAAACAAAGGAATGCAGATTAACAATGAAACCAAACTTGGGTTGTGCCCATTAATGAAGCATCCTTAAAGAAGAGTGTGTGCATACGTAACCCAAAGGAAATAAACAAATAAAATGCAAGTTGGCTCCATTATTACCCATGATTTGATGTGGCTCCATTATTACCCATGATTTGATGCGACGATCATATGCAAAGATGCTAATGACCTGCCACTTAGCAGCCTTCGACTTCATAAAAGCATAAAAATGAAAAATGACCATGCACTTGAGGCTTAAGCATGCAAGTTGGCGTAACCAACAATTTTTTTGTCCGAATGAAAATTGATACACTATTTGGAGACGGACTTAGAACGAGCGGCCCAGGTCCACGCTTGAGGCTGGAGGGCCACACTTAAAGCTGGAGGTCCACAGAAGAAATTCAGCCCGACCGTCAAAGCCCGCATAAGGACCCGGAATTGGGTCGACCACGACCGGAACGTGCGCCCCGTCGGCCCACATCAGCGGGAGCTAACCGCTTCCCAAAGCACGCCACCTTAATGACCATTAAGAGGCACAGTAACCTACCTCCACGGCATATGCTGGCGCCTTGAAGGAGGCGGATCATGGGGGGCAGAGAGTGGGGGACGTGGTGGGGCAGCGATCGTGGGATGATTCCTATAAAGGGACTCGGGAGGCAACCGAGAGAGGGAACTCGCCCTAGATACCAAGAGGCAGAGGTATTCTATTCAAAGACCGTGTCTTCCATTCTAAATTTCCTCCTATAGCTCGGTCCGAGGACTCGCGTATTGGCCTCTCCGTGGGCCATACCGATCCACCAGGCAATCCTCAGATCCGTTCTGACTTAGGCATCGGAGGGGACTTGGCCGGAACCAAGGTCCGCCCCCCTGATGAGCTTCTTCGTCCGTCCAGGTTAAGCAGACCCCGCGGTGCCAAGGCTACCCTTCAGCACCTCATCGACCGAGGTCGTTCGCCCCTGACGAGCTCAATCATCGGTCCAGGTCAAGCAGACCCCGCGGTGCCGAGGCTACCCCTCAGCACCTCACCAACCGAGGCCAAGCGCTTCTGCCAACGAGCCCTCTCGCCCACGACCCACTCAGGCTACCCTTTAGAGGGTCGACGTAAGGAACCGAGCTACCTCCGTCGGGCAAATCTTACACCAGACGGAACCAAGGGGTCCCACGTATCCCCTTGACCACGTTGACCCATTACCCAGCGGTCAACGATTCAACGGTGAGAAAACACACGTAAACATCTGGCGCCGTCTGTGGGAACGAACCAAAACCCACGTCAAACCACCGCATCGCCGAAATGGAACCAGTTTGCAACGTCACGGGACGCATGCCCCCATCTACGAGGAAGGCGACTACGTCCCGCCCGAGAACCAGCACAGCCACACCACTGGAGGGACCAATGACTCGCGGTCGGTGACCCAAGAGCAGCTCCATCTCTTCGCTTAGGAGACCAATGCCCACCTCTGCACACTGGCCGCGACGATTCTACAACTCGTGGGCAGCCTGTTCCTCCTGGAAGAAGCATCAATGGCTGCCCGGTGAAAGATGGATTCGCCGACCTTTACGCTCGCCCATGGTCACCGACCACGGTGGCGAGGGTGCCAACCCCGAACGGTGGTTCACCCTGCCAAACTTCGTCCCGGTGTGATCCCTCACACCAACCTCACTCCGGGATGAGGCTGAGGGAGGGCCCAAACAAGCTGGAGATGAGTCGGCTATGGCCTCGTCTCGACGACCACGTCCAACTTACCGGTAGTCACCCGATCATCGAGCCACCGGAGATCGATCCAATCGGAGCGAGAGTCCCCGTCGCGGGAGGCGAAGGAACCGGGAATATCGCAGGGAGAAGAGAAGCGCCCGCCGACCAATGCCCATGCCTGGCTCGGATGGGCTCCGAGCAAACTCCCCACGTGGTCCCGTCAGCTCGCCCCGACAGGTCGACCTTCGTGTCGACACGGGGGGACGTCCATGGGGCTCCAGGGACGACCGTTGCCCGTTATCCAGGAGCATTAGTGAAGCACGGGTGCCCTCCAGATTCAAGGTGCCGACTTTAGAAAAGTACGACGGCACGGGGGACCCAGAAGACCATGTGATGGATTATGAGGGGGTCATGGCATTCCAAGGAGCCGACGATGCCCTGCTCTGCCAAAGTTTCTACTCCACCCTCCGAAAATCCGCCCAGAGTTGGTACCACAGCCTCCCCAACCGTTCCATCGATAACTTTGATGACCTCTCTCAAAAATTCTGTAAGCAGTTTATGGCCGGATGTCAGGTAAAACCGGACTTAGAGCTTCTGTTCAATGTGGTGTAGGGCCCCGCGGAATCCCTGAGAAACTACATGTGTCGCTTTAATGCGGAGAGACTGAATATGGAAAGATGTCCCAAGCTGGTCGTGAAAATGGCCCTGAAAGAAAGGGCTCCATCATAGGGGCCTGAAGAAATCACTGTACAATGAGTCCCCGAAGGACCTCGTCGAGGTAATAGCACGGGCGGAGCGCTACATGCTGACGGAGGAAGCATTGGCCGCAGAGGACGGGAGTCACCCAACAGGGGTCAGACGGGGCTCCAAGAGAGACAAAAGAGAACGCCGCGAGCCTGACGAATCCCGGAAGGAGAAGAGGGCCAAGGGAAAGCCACGCAAGGAGGAGGCACGACCCTCCAGGCTGAACGCTACTCCGGACGTCGTCCTTGCGCAGGCTCAGAAAGAGGGATGCTTTGGCAAGCCACCCCCGAAAATGAAGAGAGGCGGAAGGGACGATGAGAAATACTGCAAGTACCACAAGGACAGCGGTCGTGACACCGACGATTGCTGGCATTTGAAGAAGGACATATAGAAATTGGTCAGCCACGGCTGACGTCCCGCCGATTTGCACAATGTGTAGTCGGAACGGGGATACCAGGATTAAATATTTGTAACCGCAGCGCACGGTGTCGAAGTGTGGCTTGGGGGTCGAACACGGGGAGGCGTGTGATATGCTTGTGATCAAACAGGAACCGGATCACCCGGTGGGTGAGCTAGCCCTATCGCTTGGTGGGTTGTCACGATATGAAAATACGAAAATGTGTAAGATATAAAAAGTAACCTAGAACTTTGGTTTCCACCCTATCATGAGTTCTCACTATTAGGATCGACGGATAGGAATACGATCGGATTCTAGGGTTTAGTGGTGAGACGTTGCCTCTAATAGTGGTACCTAGCGTCCCATGGGCCCGATATTCTGGTCGATGCCCAGGATGATACGCTAGGTCTACCTGGGTTCGGACGGTGGGTATTCCCATGTCCAACATTGACTGACTCCGGGAGCACTAAGCTCGCAACGATTGCTCCTGACATTTCATCCAAGCCGTTTCCACGCGCGAGGAATCAATGTCTACGCTAGGGGTGTGAGCTGTGGCTAGGGGATCAAACTCCCGTTTTATTTCCCCTTGGCCTGACGGTCAAAGGCGGTCTTTCTCCAGCCAATGACAATAAAACGCCCCGCGTAACCATCTAAATCCATATATACTATCGAAATCCTAATCCTATGGTCGTTTTAGGGAGAACCCACGAAGGGGCTTCCACCAATGTCGCAGATTTGGAAACTACTCACTAATCATTGCAAGAGATTCAATAACACAAATTTCAGCCATCAAAATGAGAATCAAGTAATAGATAACTAGAGTAAACGGTATTATAAACGTAATATTAAAGTACCAAAGCGATCAAGAAACTTACAAATCAAAATAAATTCTCAGCAGCCAAAAACCCCTAAAAACAGTTAAGAAAATGGGGATTACATTTTCTGGGAAACCTAGGGCTATTTATACATTTTGGCAAGATGCCAGTGAATATTCCCACAAGAAGACAAAAATAAACGTCCAACCGATCGGTTGAAACATCAACCGATTGGGTGAGACGAACATGGAACTGGGTCTTTAGCCTCTGAAATACTTCACCCGATCGCTGAACCGATCGGGTGAGACGTTGGACTCTCGAGCTGGGGATGCTGCTGCTACAGGTGACCCGATCGATTGACTTGTCAACCGATCGGGTGGAATTCGGCTCACAAAATAGAGGGCACTGTCATACCCAACCGATCACTGAACCGATCGGTTGGGGTTTGCTTCTTTGCTTGCTCCTCCTCAGGTCTGATACGGTGCATGAACCGATCGGGTGGATCTATCCATCTGATCGGTTGAGGGCTGATAAATGATCTGAATTGACGTATGGCTCTCAGGTTCTCGTGTGGCACCTCACATTGCTCCGGAGACTCATGATGTGGGCTATGTATGTCTCCTGCGCTGGCAATCTCCTGCAATAGCACACAAACACAAAGAAAGTGAATAGGAACTAAAAATCACAAAATAATAGGTACAAAACAACGGAAAACGACATGAAATCATGGAGAAGACATGCGTAAATATATAAAATATAAACGCACGTCAAAATCCCCCAAGCTGAACCCTTCCTCGTCCTCGAGGAAGACGAGTGAGAATAGGAGCTCGGAGGGTAAAATAGAAAGGAAGAAACAGAAGAAGAAAGCGAAATCCTAGATCGCCCGTCAGAGCCAACGAAAACCAACACACCACACTAAGCAAGCATGTGATAAGCATATCACTAAACCCAGGAATATGAGTCCATACAAGTGTCGTGGGTACACATGGTGAAGCACGAGTGAGTGAGGTCGTGAGCTAGCAGACGTTGTAACTATCCAAATTGTGCAATAAAGCTCCATATACACATACCCATAGGATGACCCAAATATCGATTTAATTCGAATTAGCGGTGAATAATAGCTCAAGCATGTATGAGAATAGAATAAGAATAGAAAACATATCATATGTCGGAGACTCTACTGCTAGAAACTAGGAAATCGCCGCACGATTGCCAAGATGATTACTAGAAAATTCCTATGCCAAGTGTGTTCGAAAACAAAGTGGGTTGAGTAGGTGTGGATGAGAGCACTTGGTGCAAATTCTCGCCTTCTCTTTATTCATGGCGGTAGGAGTAATATTCACAACGGAAGATTTTTTAGGTTTTGGATATTTGTATATTTTTGGATTTTTGATATACATATTTTTTTTCTTTTCTCCCTTTTTTTCTTTTTGAATTTTTCTTCTCTTCTTTTTTAAGAATAATGAAAAGTGTGCACTCCCCCAAATGGGAGAACGATGCACGACGAGGGGATCTGCACCAAGTAAAACAAAAAAGAATTCGAATTCTAAACACTGACAAAAGAAAAAATTTCGCTGATCAGAACATAAGCAAAAGGTGTTATCCTAGTCCTATTGGTAGAGTCCTGACACATGCGATTTGAAGCATAATACATATATGATTCATGTATAAAGAAGCAGGCAGTGGAGGCAATATACCGCATATTCGAAATTGAAGAATGATAGTCTAGAGGTCATCCAAGGATAGGCATATAAAACAAAATCACAACGTAGAAACACACCAACTAGCTAGTCACAACACACAACTCACACAAAAGCAAAGTGAACCCACGGAGCATAAAATGCAATAGGACTCGGCTTCCTAGGGTTAGTGAAAGTGATTATCGTATCTAAGCTAAGTGTGTGTGTAGTTCCATGGCAGTTCATCATGTGGGGTCATCTGTAGGAGAGGGAGAATAAAAAAAGAAAGAAAAAGAAAAACACGATGAAAACGACTCAAAAATAACGGGAAAAAGACAAGACTGACGCATAAAGTGCGACTCCGCCAAGCTGAATGTTGCATTGCCCTCAATGCAATAGGAATAAATCCGGGAGGGCAAAGAAAAATGGAGGGAAAGTACGCACCGACAAGAAAACGGGAAGAACATGAAATACACATAAAAAGAGACAGAAAAAATAAAAATAATAAATAACAAAACGAACTATACAAAAGACATACACATAGACACACCAAACAAACACACATCAAACAAATGACAACACGACAACAATCAACAAAAATTGATTTCCTCTAAGCTGATCTCAATAATACTAGAAAAAATATGTGATCATGGCGAATCAGAAAAAATGGCTAGGGGAAAATCAGAAAAAAGGAAATCAAGGTGCAGGAGCTGAAGTGGCACGACGCATGGCAGAGTGTATGCCGGGAGCAGTGGTCGTGTCGACATGAGAGAACAGGCCGTGCATGGCCGTGATCAGGGAAATCATACAAAAGGGCAGATCTCTCGCTGGCGAGAGGATCCACGTTTATTGAAAGCATAAAATTTTACGCTATTGTTACACTACTGGATTGATATCACCTATAGCAAAAGGAGGATCCAGTCTCTTTGCCGGTACATGCAACTACTCCAACAGCTCCTTCCGTGGCTCTGCCAAGCGCGTGCATCCACGAACACCTACGAACTCTAGCAATGCATCCTCCAGCATTCCCACAAGGACTCCATCTGTACCCTGCAGAGAACATGATGTATCAGTTCGCTGCAAAAATTTCACTCTCGTAATAAAAGTATTCCAAAGAGGATCGTCTATAGAAATATATGAAATAAATAGTGATGGACGATACTTCCCTGGAAATAATTCAATATCATCTTGTGCCGTGACAGCTATCTCCGTGGTGTCCTCTCTCAGCTGCTCAGGTAAATATGGATCACAGGTGTGGACTTCCTTGACAGGTTCGCTTAGATATGACACGTCCATGCATACCTCCGATACATAATCGTGCGTGTGTTGCAAAAGGTACGACGTGTCAAGAATATCTGAATAAAAATAAATATCAAATTGAATACATGATTTAGAAATGGAATGGGTAGAAGTATCTCCCTGGATGGGAGCAGTAAGCTCTGTGAGATAGTCCTCGGCGTCAGTGGAAGGATGAGGTGACTGCGTAAGCTCTAATGGAGGAGGGTAATGCTCGGGATCCTCATGAATGGTTGTGTCCTCGTCTCGATGCACGACCTCCTTGTCAATAAGCTCAGGCTCTGCGTGTAAGGCCTCCTCTAAAGCATGCTCTGGCTCCACATGGTGCTCTTTTGCCTCTTCATCAACTATCAATGTAGGCTCTATCTGGAGTGGTGATGCTGGCTGCTCTTATGTGTCAACTTGTGGGGATGTATCGTGCGGAAGAGAATGCCCGCAAGCGATCCAAAAATGTAGTCTACTCCCCAAAAAATCAAGACAGACATCGACGCCTTCCTCAATTGTTCCCGCAGCCGAAGCATGGTTCGTAGCAAAATCTGCAAAGCGTAGCTCAAATGCATCGTCTATTGTAACGCTAACTGAACCCGTGACCCTCACAGACTCCAAGAGTAAGACCTAGTATTGAGCATTGACATGCTATTGAGAGAGCCGTGAGATACATTAAGAGGACCCTGAATCTCGGATTACATTATCAGAAGTTTCCTGTTGTCCTTGAAGGATATAACGATGCTGATTGGAACACCCTTTCAGATGACTCCAAGGCAACTAGTAGCTATATTTTTAGCATAGCTGGTGGAGCTGTATCTTGGAAAGCCAAGAAACAGACTATCTTAGCTCAATCCACCATGGCGCCTGAGATGATTGCACTAGCTTCAGCTAGTGAAGAAGCAAGTTGGCTTAGAAACCTGTTATCAGAACATCCTTTTTGGGATAGACCAATACCAGATGTCTTGATCCATTGTGATAGTACTACAGCTATTGCAAAGATTCAGAACCGTTATTATAACGGAAAAAGGTGACAAATACTTCGCAAGCACGTCACTATTAGAGAGTCTATGAACTCTGGAGCTGTGAGAGTGGATCATGTACGTACTGATGATAACTTAGCTGATCCTTTGACGAAAGGATTAGCCCGAGAAAAGGTTTTTAAAACTCGAAAGGAATGTGACTCATGCCCTTAGAATGATGAGTCACTTGTGAGGAAAACCCAACCTATAGACCGGAGATCCCGAGAAATAGGTTCAAAGGGTAATAACAAATCATGAAGTGATATGTGGAGAATCATGCTAGTATAATTATTAGTCCTATTCCAGAAGAATCATATTGAGCATGATATCCTGAAGAGATAAAAGGATGAGTTAATATTAACTCTTAATGATTTCTATACTATATGTGGAGTGGGGTACCTAGCTACAGGAGTATCCTTGATAGACTCACCTATTTGAACATGGAAGTGTGGCCGCTTCCTATGAAATTTTGGGCAAAATTCTCTAGAGCATTCACTACACTGGGATACACGTGCATGGCTATAAAGCATAGGCTTATGAACACCACCTTGATAAGGTTGTGTGTGTGTGATGATGTTAGATATAGAGTTCAAAACTACGTGTTACTCTAGTTAAATCTAAATTATCAACACTATATAAAGGTTCAAGTCGGTAGACACCTTTATTTATGCACAAGTCTTATATTAATATATGTTGCTCATGAAAAAATGATTTTTAGTTTTATGTTTTTTTAAAAAGTCAAGTGGGAGATTGTTGTAGCTTTTGAATTTTTCAAAAGAAATTTGGACTCTCTTTGGTTTTGCCTCCATAAGCTTTAGTCCTATATTGCTTGGTCAAAAAGGCTTGGAGGAGTATATATAGAGTTTGTTGAGCCTTAGGGGTGTACCCCTTGGGGTATGACCCTTTTGTGAAGGGGAGAGGACTTAGTTGAACTTGGGTTCAACACACGCGCGCGTCGCCGCCGCCGTCGCCCGCCCGCCGGCCGTGACGTGACGTGCGTGCGGTGATTATATTTTTGGATAAAATAATTATTAAATATATATAATTATTTTAATAAACCGAATTTCAAATTTCAAACGTTTTTAAACGTTTCAAATTCAAACGTTTTTCAGATCTAAACGGTTTTCAAATCCAGAATTTATAACCACCATTAATCCCAGATCTGGAATTAACACACATTAATTCCAAATCTAGAATTAAATCGGTTTTATTGTTCCCGTTACAATTTTCATTATAAAAGGGTGCGTGATTTACAATTTTAGAGAGTGCGAAATATCCTGGCTTCTTCTTCCTCAAGTCTGCAAAATTCTTCCACTTAACAAATAATTTTTTTCCTTGATCCCGAGCAGTAAGAAATACAGTGTTTTTCGGTGTTGTTCTTTCTCGATCATCTTCCAATGCAGATTTGATCGATCACAAAGGTTCGTCTGGGCTGTTTTATCCTGGGGACGACGGGGCTATACACTGCTTGCACAAAATTGGGCAGAGCTGCGAAAAGTCTTAAAGAGAGCGACCTAGTCCGCGACTCAGCCCTCTTCATTTTGGTAAACTCGTTCCTTTCTTCTTTCGGTTTTCTGCAACAGCAATTGTACAACAATTAATCTTGTACATTATTTATCATACACGCACAATCACCGTTACCTTACTTATATCACTTGCATGCATAACTACTCTTACCTTGCTTGACACAATTGCATGATCATCTTTAGGTACTTTCCATAGCATGTTCTATGCTTGAGCACTGCTTTTACAATTATTTCTAGAATTTTTGTAACTTACCTACGGTTCTACTTCGTGGCACCGCAGACGACACACATGTTGGTGAAGAGGCTCCTGAGTTCGAGGAGCTTGAGTTCGACTTAAAGACTACAGATGTCTAGACTTAGAGTTGTGTGTGTGTGATGTACTTTCATATGTATTTCTATTCTGCTTTACCCTTCATGTATATGAGAGATGTTGTTATGTGTTGTACTTCAGTGTGTATTGTAATAAATGAACGCTTTTTGAGTATTTTATACATCTTTGTATCATATGTTGTATTGTTTTCACGGGTAAACTGCATGACCTACAATAGTATCCAAATATTAATGGACCCCTGAGAGCGGCTCGTTATACTAGACGACGTTGAGGACCCATTTTTGTCCTCTGCTGTGGTGTTATGAGGATATAGACTGTGCAGTCAAAAATTCTCAGGTGAGAGATATTCGGTGGTGTTTCATATGCAAGTTGCTTTGGAGAATGACTCTGACCTCCAGAGGCTCTAATTTTTATTAACGAAGCAGCTTGCAATATAGCATGTTTCCATGTAGTCACCGACAACTGAGATTTCATGAGTAATAGACGTGCAATCCATTGGAGTCTTTTTATTAATGACTCTGCCAATCCATTTTGGGTATGAACATGTGGCACAAGATGTTCAATTTCTATCCCAGTTGCTTGACAATATTTTTGAAATGATCGAGAGCTAAATTCCACAGCATTATCCAAACGGGTTTTCTTTATTTGATTGTCTGGAAAGTGTGCCCGTAATGTTATTATTTATGCCAATAGTTTTGGAAAAGGTAGGTCGATAGTAGACACTTACGAATATTTCGAGGATGCATATATCAGTACCATAGAGTACCGAAAAGGCCCACTAGGGGGATATGTCCAAGTATATCTCCTTGTATTCTTTCAAGGAAGCTTGGTGATTCTCTGTCCACTTTTAATGGTAATGGCCTTGTAATTAATTTTCCCTTGTAGTAAGGAATGTAAGTGAATTCACCCTTCTGAAGAATCTTCTGGTTCTTCAAGTCATGCCAATAGGATTGAGATAAGATGTGTTGCATCATAACTGATCCAGGGTTGGCCAAATCAATCATGCCAAAGTAAGAACTTGGATGATATCATGTACTTTAGGCGCTCCGTCAAATTTACGTTCTCTCTCTGAATCTTTGTTTGGTATATGCCTGATGAAAGGCTATCAAAATGCTCAAGAATGGTTTTAGTTCCTTTTTCTTGAGATGTCACATACAAATATTCTTTTTTGTTTACATTTTAAGTTTCAAAGTGGAATCTGTTTAAACGGATGTCATTGAAACTTAATAAGTTTCTTTTTGAATTTAGAGAGAACAATGCATCTTTTATTTTTATTTCTGTACCATTTGGGAGCAACATTGTTGCGTTCCTGAACCTTCAATAATGTTTGATGGCCTTGATATTGTATTTACTGGGCATTCATATGGTACAATGATATGAAAATAACATTTGTATTGAAGGATCGTATGTGTTGATACACTATCTATTAAGCAGACATGAGAGCATTCCATTAATTAAAAGATGAATTATATAAGCACATTTACTTTTCAGAAAATCATAACTAATTTATTCATACTTCATGTAAAAACATAGGTAGCTCTCATGACAATGTTTTTCAATAAAAATAAAAATAGCTAATCAAACAAGTCGTCTTTTTTTGAAGTCATCATCAGGGAACTGGACTGGAGCAGGGGTGGTCACCAGATTTGTTTCAGCTTTCTTCTTCAAGTTTTTTTGTACAAATCTTGGAGTTGCCTCGGAGTTCTGCACACTCTGGACTAGTGTCCTTTCATGCCACAGCTAGAGCACTGGTCTTCCCAATCCTTTCTAGGTATGGTGCGTTATCTCTATTGTTGTCATTTCTGTGCCAAGTGAACTTCCGCATCTCTACATTTCCTTGTTGGTGGACTTTTTCTCTCGTCTTTTTATTTGGTACACCCCTCTGGAATTTTTTTCCTTTTATTTTATTTTTCTTTTGGATGAAGATGCATTGTGAGCTTCTGGAAGGGGGTCGTGCCAGGTGGCACATGTTATGAGTGGAAAGTAGAAGCTCTCTGTTATGTTCAGCTATGAGTAAACATTATAGAAGCTCAGAGTACTTAGTGAACTTTCGTTCAAGGCATTGATGCATATATATCGTATTTTTTTTTCATGAAAAGACGTGTAAGTCTTTTCCAGCATGCAATTTCTGAGACTTTCTCACCACAACCTCAAGCGTGAGGTGATGTTGAACAGAGCTGAGTTGTACTCAGTTATGGACTTAAAGTCCTGAAGTCTCATGTTCTCCCCACTTATAACTTGTCTTTGAGAGTATAACATCTTTCTGATGTTTATATCTGTCCTCAAGGGCAGTCCACAGCTCCAGTAGATCCTCGACCGTAAGGTATTCAGCCTTTAGGGTTTTATACACGTGGCGATGAATGTATAAAATGGCTTACGCCTTTTCAATGTTTGTTCTAGTCACATCTTTTGTAACTGTAGAAATGAGAGATTTAGCTTGTAAGTAGAATTTAACATCAAGTTGCCAGCTTAGAAATTTTTCCCTGAAGCATCTAGTACTTCGAAAATCGACGCTTGCGATTTTTATCATTTTATCTAGAAAAGCATAATTTTTGTATGAATTAATAATACTAAAAATATTTTTCATGCAGAGGCAATTTTAAATGAATAAGTTAATTGTGTGGATCGACCAGTCACAACATAAAAATAATGTCCCAAATTTCATATTACAATCCATTTTACACAAATGAAAGAGAAAATTACAACTTTGGAAACCACTTGGCTCACATTGAAAATCTTCATCTTCAAGAGTGGCCTCCGACTCTATGGAAATGGTCTTCAGTCTTGGGCATTACATATATTTTCCCACTACAATTTCTCTCAAAAGAAAAAGAAAAGTGCAGTAAAAGTAAAATATGGGACTAAATAGCCGATCCAAAACCACAATTAGTCATTCATGCAAAATTTGTGCCTATAAAACATGTTTATAACGTATTACCCGGCATCACAGATTCAGAATAGGATAAATACTTCAAATTTAATGCTTAATAATTAGTCAGACCATGGGGCGATGTCATACACCGTTAGGTTAGATAACTAACGACTGAGCAGTCACATGATCTTCATAATTATTAAGCTAAAGCTCGCACAACAAAGCATAAGATTATCCCAAAATATGTGGCAGAAAAAGTGTGATGCAAGGCATATAAATATGATCCAAACATAGACATCATATATAATAATATACTATAAATCAGTTGTGTTATAGGGGTCCATTCAAATAAAATTGAATGGTGCACTCAAATATTTTGTTTTGAAAAAAGAATAAAGTTTCATTTTATGCCCCCAAAAATTTCCCCAAAAGCCCTCATTTGACCCCTTGAAAATCCCCATATTTTTCCATTTTTGATTTATTTATTAGGCCCTTAAACCCCCCTTTAAATTATTCCTTTGAAATATAGTGGTCTGTGAGCTTTAGGCCCACAGCCATTCCCCATATATTTTTTCGGAAATGATAAACATGCGGGCCTGAAGCATGCGGCTTGTCCTGCGGGCTTCAGGCCCGCAATAATATTATTTATTTTATTTTAAAACTAACGATATGCGGGCCTGATACCTGCAGAAAGAAAAAATAATGGATTTTTTCTTTTTAGAAAAAAATTCACGGTCTGCGGGCCTGATGCCTGCAGTAAAATTACCCCCCCCCCCCCCCCTCTTTTGTGGTGGGTCGAGCCTGCAGCTACGGGCATCCAAATTTTTTTTAAATGGCTTGGGCCCAAGCGAAGGGGGGAGCGACGGGGTTTGTTGTCGACGCTCCCCACGGCGTTGCTGCGATGTAAAGGAGAGGAGGGGGCATGGGGGTTTATGCCGCCTCGAGGGGCGGTGGGGCCGTCGACAGCGCCAGAGTGTGATGTATTAATTTTTTTAGAAATAAGCCATAATTTAGGGTTTTGGTGCCACAGCCCATGGTGGGGGGTTCGGGGGGGGGGGGGGGGGGGGGGGGGGGGGGGGGGGGGGGTACGGCGGCCGGCGGTGGGTTGCTGCCGACGGGCGGGGCCATGGGTTGATATTTTTGTTTTTTGTTTTTTTATAATAACCCTAGATTATGATTTATGGTGCTCTTCCCTCTGATCGACAGTGGAAAGCCGTCTTCTTTGATTTGGGGAGAATAAAAATAGATTTTTCTTGTCCCATCTTGTGAGATCGACGTTATAGGCATCATGATCATGATAAAATAAATAAATCGTTTTCGATATACCTCAAAAATCGAGAAAGACGAACGCGTGAAGGTTGATGAAGCCCGCACGCGATGGACCTATCGTCTCCTCTTAGCTTTTGCAACGAACGGATCAACGGAACTCAAATAGAACATGCTGATAATGTGTTATGAAGCATAGCGTCTAGGGGAGAACACATGCCTTTGTTTATAGGGGATGGGAGACTACATACATGAATGCGATACAATGTCTAAAATAGATACAATCTTATCTGCTCGCACATCATTATCTATTTAAAACAGTTAAACCATAATTCAAACCAAAAAATAGTAATATAATATGTCGGCACGACAAGCACATGCTCCATGGACCATGATTGAAGCAAAAGTATAAATAGACAACCAAAGGAGAAAATCCAGTAGAAACTAGAAAATGGGAAAGCATGAGACCAAACTCCCTTCGTCGAGAGTCTACAAGCAAAAGTGCGTCCATTGTATCAAAATCAAAATCAACACATGATATTATTAAAAGACAAGCATCTATCCATCATCCCTAACAATTTTCAAAATTCAACAAGAATAAAATTAATAAGAAACCAAGTGCAATCGTTCTTCGTCCTCTCCATCGTTTTCTGCAATGTTGAAGTAGCGTAGCTCATACACGCCGCGGTCCTTGTTCAATTATATGGGTTCAATTAAACTCACAAAATATCAAGATCAAACAAATTCAAAAAAAAATATGGAACCTAATAAAAATCAATTTAAATTCTCAGAGCTGAGCTCATCTATGATTCTCAAGCCTATATTTTCGAAGAGAATAATGGGTATCATATGCAATATGAGAGAGGTCCGCATGTGCCCTCTCATAAAGGGGCGGGTACAAGCAAATACAAGCCAATGTTGGCTTATATTTGACTGCTTTATGTGAGAGCGTATATGGGACCCTCTCTCATATGGAATATGATACCCATTATTTTCATCTTTGAAAACCAAATATGATGCTCAGATATATATAAGACTGAGCATCAAAAATAATTTTTTTTATAAAGTGTTGTTTGGGTTCTTAACACCGAGCAATTATATGGGTGCTCGGGCCTATATGCACAAGGTCCAATTTAGGTGATTGGCGTTGAAAACATGAGCTACAATTCAAACAAGGGAGGAGGACGAAGAAGATGATGAGAATGATAGAGAGGATGGAAAAGAGAGCAGAGGACGATGAGGAAGTGGAGGCGGGAGGAGACAGAGAAGAAGCGAGACAGATGAAGAGATGAATATGTAGTTTGGTATGGAGGAAAAAAAAAAGCAGAAGAGGCGTTAAAAAATAATGGACAACTTGTACTGAGGTGTGTTTAGTAAAAATTTGAAGTGCAACTAGCAACATCCTTTTCTTTTTGCATCATCTTATTGGTGGTGGGACCCAAAAAAAAAATTAGAGATCCAAAAAAACCCACATATTATGTTGCAAGTGATGAGTAAATAGCGATTTAATCTTGAAGATAAAATCTGGTAGATTTTCATAACAAATTTGTCGTCCCAACGAGTATCGATATCAAACACCAATAACAACGACCAGAAAAGTTACAAGTACGGAACCGACGTGAGCACATCACTGCAATTATATAGCGAAAAAGTGTAAATTAAACTATTCACCACCACAATTTCTTCTAGTCTAGTTTAACACCACATATTATCATTTTCTCAAATAACACAGCTGACCAACGATTTTCCAAGTCTTTCTATTAGTTTGAACCTCAATTAACATCATTCACCTTAGATTAGTTTTAAATTAACTTTATAAGAACTCACATAGGAACCAATCGAACCACAAGATCACAAAATGGATCCTAAATTTATTTTTAAAAATACCAACATCGCCAACCAAGAAATATCATTCTGAAAAATAATAATAGATAAACGAGAATTGATTAAAAAAGAAAGATGTTTAACAATAATTCAAACTAGCAAATAATAGTAACATACAATGTCGGCATGCCAATCACATGATCCATGATTGGACCAAATATTATAAATAAACAACCAAAGGAGAAAATACACTAGAAATCGGTAAAGGGGATTCATCGAGAGTCTCCAAGCAAAATTGCGTCACTTCTACCAAAATCAACATCAACACATGATATTAATAAAAGACAAGCATGTATCCATTATCCCTAACAACTTTCCAAATTCAACAACAAGAACAACATCAAAGAGTAAAAATAGAAATCATTCTTCGTCCTCCCCTTCGTTTTCTGCAATGTTGAAGTAGCGCAGCTCATAGACGCCGCGGTCCTTGTTGGAAGCAATCACGCGCAGCCAATCCCGCACGTTGTGCTTCTTCAGGTACTTCTTGGTAAGGTACTTCAAATACCTGTGCACATATATAAACTTTGAATAAGTCTGATGGTATTGGTGTGAAATAAACAAGACATAACGACACAAAGCATTGGAAGTAATTGAACCCAACTTGTCTCAGGTGCGGTACAAATACCGAGTATCACATAGATCACAAATGCGTACCACTGGTACGTATATTTGGGAAAAAGGTTCTGCCTTGGGAAAATAAAACGTTTCTGTTATGAATGAGGGAGGCCTTTGGCCTCCCCTCCTTCATTACCCATTCATTAGGCCCCCATTACTTAGAGTAATGGGGACCCTTGGTCTCCTAGAGGCTTTTGGCCTCCCCACTATGATATATATAAATAGAGCACCATGGCTCTTAGCTATGGTGACTTATTCTTTTGCTAAGAAATCTTGTCTCTTTCTCTCTTGAGTTCATCATCATCCAACACGTTATCAGCACGTGTTCTTCCTTGAGCAAGAATCCAAGCCTAAATCCACACCAAATTGATCCCCTACGCGCAAGGAATCTTTGGTTGCTGCGACGATTCGTTGGAGCGTTTCATCTACATTCATCCCTACGCGCAAGGAATCTAACGTTGCTGCGGCGGTTCGTTAGAGCGTTGCGGCATCCTAAAAGCGTTCGGGAGCTTGGATTATTATTTCTACGGATCATCGTCGCGTTCTTCCCTAGATCATTGATCTAGAGGTAAAACCCTATAATCCTGTAGATAAAATTAGACTAAATAATTTTTACATTGTTTTAATATACAAGTAAAAAAAATTTAGTCTAATAAAAGAAAAAAAAATTTATCCCTATTACAAAGTTTTTTTTTCTATGAAAAAAAAATTTTTCTTTTTGCCATTAAAATTCTTCGGTGGGAAGAAGAACCGGAATGAAATCCTCCCCTCCCCCCTGACGGAGGAGGGGGCCTTCCCACAATGCCGACCATGCCCCCCCTGCAGTGGAGAGGGGGGCCTTCCGCGCCGCCCCCCCCCCCCCCCCCCCCCCCCCCGCTGAAAGGGGGCAGCCTGAGGCCGAGGAAGAGCCCTGAGGCCGAGGCCCTTGTCTCTTTCTCTCTTGAGTTCATCATCATCCAACACGTTATCAGCACGTGTTCTTCCTTGAGCAAGAATCCAAGCCTAAATCCACACCAAATTGATCCCCTACGCGCAAGGAATCTTTGGTTGCTGCGACTATTCGTTGGAGCGTTTCATCTACATTCATCCCTACGCGCAAGGAATCTAACGTTGCTGCGGCGGTTCGTTAGAGCGTTGCGGCATCCTAAAAGCGTTCGGGAGCTTGGATTATTATTTCTACGGATCATCGTCGCGTTCTTCCCTAGATCATTGATCTAGAGGTAAAACCCTATAATCCTGTAGATAAAATTAGACTAAATAATTTTTACATTGTTTTAATATACAAGTAAAAAAAATTTAGTCTAATAAAAGAAAAAAAAATTTATCCCTATTACAAAGTTTTTTTTTTCTATGAAAAAAAAATTTTTCTTTTTGCCATTAAAATTCTTCGGTGGGAAGAAGAACCGGAATGAAATCCTCCCCTCCCCCCTGACGGAGGAGGGGGCCTTCCCACAATGCCGACCATGCCCCCCCTGCAGTGGAGAGGGGGGCCTTCCGCGCCCCCCCCCCCCCCCCGCTGAAAGGGGGCAGCCTGAGGCCGAGGAAGAGCCCTGAGGCCGAGGCCCTTGTCTCTTTCTCTCTTGAGTTCATCATCATCCAACACGTTATCAGCACGTGTTCTTCCTTGAGCAAGAATCCAAGCCTAAATCCACACCAAATTGATCCCCTACGCGCAAGGAATCTTTGGTTGCTGCGACGATTCGTTGGAGCGTTTCATCTACATTCATCCCTACGCGCAAGGAATCTAACGTTGCTGCGGCGGTTCGTTAGAGCGTTGCGGCATCCTAAAAGCGTTCGGGAGCTTGGATTATTATTTCTACAGATCATCGTCGCGTTCTTCCCTAGATCATTGATCTAGAGGTAAAACCCTATAATCCTGTAGATAAAATTAGACTAAATAATTTTTACATTGTTTTAATATACAAGTAAAAAAAATTTAGTCTAATAAAAGAAAAAAAAATTTATCCCTATTACAAAGTTTTTTTTTTCTATGAAAAAAAAATTTTTCTTTTTGCCATTAAAATTCTTCGGTGGGAAGAAGAACCGGAATGAAATCCTCCCCTCCCCCCTGACGGAGGAGGGGGCCTTCCCACAATGCCGACCATGCCCCCCCCGCGCTGAAAGGGGGCAGCCTGAGGCCGAGGAAGAGCCCTGAGGCCGAGGCCGAGCCCTGAGGCCGAGGCCGATGGCAGGCCGAGGCCGAGGCCGAGCCCTGAGGCCGATGGCAGGCTGAGCCCTGAGGCCGAGGCCGAAGCCGAGCCCGAGCCCGAGGCCGAGCCCTGTGACCGTGACCCGAGGCCGAGCCCGAGGCCGAGGCCGAGGCCTGAAGCCGAGGCTAATTGTTTATTTTTGGCTCGAAGCCATAATAATTGCGACAAACAACTTTGCAGAACTGCGGAACGGGCCACAAGCGCTTATACTAAAAATAATTTTTGGCCCGAAGCCACAAAATTCTACAGAAATTCGGCTTCTTCATAATTTTAAAGAAGAATTAAATTTGCAAATTGAAATTTATGAGAAAAACTTTGTAAAATCAATAATTACATTTATATGTTCCTCTATTTATTTAAACATCTCTCTTGCAAATTATTATGTATGGTTTACTAGAATTTTTAAAAAATATAATCATCTCAAAGATCCTGAGACCGCTCTGCCGTTAGGTAATTAACCTAACGGTGTATGACGTTTCCCCGTGGTCTACGAGATAGTTATATTTTCTAGTTTACTTTTTTCATATTTTTTTATGCTTGAGATATATGCGTGGTTGTTTAATTTATGCCTGTAGCATATAAACTGCGTGGATGTTTAAAATAAGTAAAAATGTGTTTTTCGGGATCGGCCATTGTATACCTATTTAATTTCCTTGCACTTTTATTATCTTTTGAGAGAATTTGTAAGTGAGGAAATTTGTATTTAAAAGCCCAAGCTCGATGCAACAACACATAGAATTGATGAAAACTCCTTCAATGGATCATGATGTCGGTCAATGTGCTTGGCTAAGTTTGCTGGACCAACCTAGCTTGACTGGGTAACAAGTGGTCCTGGCTTAGTCAATTCCCTGGCCGCGTCCGCTGGACCGCAAGGAGTCGATTCATGACTGTGTAAGCCAAAGCTCGATGCAACAGCATAAGAAGACGGATGCAGAAATAGGGACCCACCCGGGGTTTCCAAAGTTGTATTTTTCAATCTCTTTTCTTTGGACTGTAATCGAACTTTGGACTGTTTATTATTTTGGGTATCTGGCCGATCCCCGCATTTTTACTTATTAATTTATGCATGGTTTGTTGAATTTATTTTAATTCATGATTATCTTTAAATTGCATAGATAAAATGGCTAAATTGGCAAGCGTCGATTTCGAGGTGCTCGATGCAGCTGGCAAGAATTACTTGAGCTGGCGAGTGGACCTGAAGTTCCACTTGCGCTCCATGGCGCTCCTGCACTCCATTCTGGCCCCCGCAGTGGCCCAATCATCGGCTACCGCAGCATCCGATGCATCTGCTAGCAAAGCCCCAGAAGCGGCCCTTTCAGCTGGCAGTACCTCTACCACTGTCTCTGACATGGATAAGGCGAAAGCCATTATCTATATCAGACGACACATAGATCGGACCCTGAAGGCCGAACACTTGACGGTAGAGGACCCTCTGGAGTTATGGACAGCGTTAGAGGCACGCTACAGACATCAAATTGATGTCATACTCCCGCGTGCCAGCTATGAGTGGGAGAACCTCCGACTTCAGGACTACAAGTCCGTTGCTGAGTACAACTCAGCACTTCACAACATCACCTCACGCCTGAAGTTGTGTGGTGAAGAAGTCTCGGAGCACCGCATGTTGGAAAAGACATTTACCTCGTTTCACGAGAAAGATGCTATCCTCATGCAGCAGTATCGTGAACGCAATTTCACGAAGTTCTCTGAACTGCTCTCTTGCCTCCTTAGGGCAGAGCAGAATAGAGACCTTTTACTGGCCACTCATAACCAGCGCCTGGCAGGCTCAGCTCCAATTCCCGAAGCCCACAGTGTTCACCCCCCGAAGTGGAAGAACAAGAAGAGGGGCAGAAAGAACAAAGGAAATGCCCCTATGAAACCAGCCATTGCTCCTCCCCAAAGCAAGAATAACAAAGGGAAGAAAAACTTCACTTGGAAACGTAAGAACACTGATACAGTGTCAAATCCAAAGAAGACATGGGAGGACAAATGTCATCGTTGTGGCATGACTGGACATTGGTCCAGAAACTGTCGCACACCTCGCCACTTCCAGGAACTGTATCAGGCGAGCCAGAAGCCTCCGCCTGAAACAAACATGGCAAATGTGGAAAATCCGACGAAGTTCACTTCCAAGGATTTCGAAAATGACGACCTGCTCAATTGAGCCTCATCTTTATCTATGCATTTCAAAGAATAAATTGTAGCTTCATCTCTAGTATGCTTAATAAAGACGATCTTTTATTTTGAATGTATGCATTTTACATTTCCATCAATAAATTTTCGTTTTTGGCTTATATAGATGATGTATGAGTGCCTAGTGGACAGTGCCTCGACGCACACTATCCTTCGCGATGAATGCTATTTCAATAGCATAAGTAAATATGACTGTCCTGTCATTACAATTTCAGGACTGTCCAAAATAATCGAAGGATCTGGTGATGCAATATTATTGCTCCCAAATAACACAAGACTAAAAATCAATAATGCACTATTTTCTCCAAGATCAAATAGAAATCTCATAAGTTTCAAGGACATCCGTTTAAACGGATATCACTTAGAAACTAGAGATGAAAATAAGGTTGAATACCTGTATGTCACTCTTCGTAAAGATGGCCAGAAGACCATCTGCGAAATATTTAAGGGACTCCCGTCGGGTCTCTACCAAACATACATTCAACCAGTTGAAGCCAATATGACTGAGCACCAGACGTGCCAGCCAATGCCACCATTTCAACTATGGCATAACAGACTTGGTCACCCTGGATCCATTCTGATGCGACGCATCTTATCTGAATCCCGCGGACATGATTTGAAGAACCAGAAGATTCTTCAGAAAGGTGAATTTTCTTGTCCCCCTTGTTTCAAGGGGAAACTAATAACGATACCATCGCCCCTAAAAGTGGGTTTAGAGTCTCCTGGCTTCCTTGAGAGGATACATGGTGACATTTACGGGCCTATTCACCCCGCAAGTGGCCCATTTCGGTACTTCATGGTACTAATAGATGCATCCACAAAATGGTCTTATGTGTGCCTCTTGTCCACCCGTAACCTAGCTTTTCCAAAGCTGTTGGCACAGATAATTAGGTTACGTGCTCATTTCCCCGATAACCATATCAAGAAACTACGTCTTGATAATGCGGCCGAATTCACATCTCAAGTCTTCGAAGACTATTGCCAGGCAACGGGTATAGAAGTTGAACATCCAGTAGCTCATGTTCACACCCAGAATGGATTAGCAGAGTCCCTTATAAAGAGACTCCAATGGATTGCACGTCCATTGCTTATGCAATCCCAATTGCCGGTGGATGCTTGGGGGCATGCTATTCTGCATGCCGCATCTCTTATCAGGATACGCCCCTCTGGAGGCAATACATTATCTCCGATGCAACTAGCATACGGCTCAACTCCAGATATATCTCATTTGAGAATATTTGGTTGTGCGGTCTATGTTCCAATAGCACCACCTCAGAGGACCAAAATGGGTCCTCAACGTCGTTTAGGAATCTATATTGGATTTGATTCACCCTCGATTATTAGATACCTAGAACCCCGAACGGGGGACGCATTTAAGGCACGTCTTGCTGATTGTGAATTCGATGAGAAAACTTTTCCAAAGTTGGGCAAACATTCCAAGAAGCCTGAAGCTTCGGAGACCATTAATTGGGAAAATAAGTCTTTGTCCTTTTATGATCCACGTACAAATCTGTGTGAAGATGAGATCCTGAAGATCCTTCACATCCAGAATACAGTACACCAATTGCCAGATAAATTCACGGACAACCAGAAGATCGTCCGTTCACACGTCCCTGCTGCTAACACTCCAGCTAGGATTGACATCCCTATAAATGGATGCAATCCACCCGCAGCAGAAATGGCTGTACCTCAATTGAAAAGAGGACGGCCACCAGGTTCAAAAGATAAAGTTCCTCGAAAGAGGAAGATTCCTGGTGAAAATAAGATTATCCCTCCGCAGGATACTGAGCTCAGGACAGCTACCTCTCCCCTCCTAATTTCCCCCGCAGAGGAAACATTAGGAGAAACATCATTAAACTTTGTACGTACTGGGAAGGTACTGGACCGACATAGCACAGTCGTCGTCGACGATTTTGCGTTCACTATTACCGTTCACGTCACTGAATACGACGATGACGTCGAACCACTTTCTCTAGCGGATTGTAAACGCAGAGATGATTGGCCAAAGTGGGACGAGGCGATAAGAGTAGAGCTGGACTCACTCTCGAAACACAAAGTCTTTGGACCTGTAGTCCAAACACCAGTAGGTGTAAGACCTGTGGGATATAAGTGGGTTTTCATTAGAAAAAGAAATGAACAAAATCTGATCGTCCGCTACAAGGCGCGTCTTGTAGCAAAGGGTTTTTCCCAAAGACCGGGTATCGATTATGAAGATACATACTCCCCGGTAATGGACGCTATTACATTCAGATTCTTAATAAGCCTATCATCTCTGGCAAGCCTAGAAATGCAGCTCATGGACGTTGTGACTGCATATCTTTATGACGATTTAGATAAAAAGATCTATATGAAACTACCAGATGGGTTTAACTTACCCACAGAGATGAAAGAGATACCTCGGGAGGTATTCTCTGTTAGACTACATAGATCCTTGTATGGACTAAAACAGTCAGGCAAAATGTGGTATAACAGACTAAGTGATTTCCTTGCACAGCAAGGATTCACTAATAACGAAGTCTGCCCGTGCATCTTTATCAAAAGAACGGGAAAAGGATTCGTCATCATAGCAGTTTACGTTGATGACTTAAATCTCATAGGCTCTCCAGCAGAGATTAATGTGATATCTGCAAGGCTAAAGCAAACTTTTGAAATGAAAGACCTAGGCAGAACGAAGTATTGCCTTAGCTTACAGATTGAACACCTACGAGGTGGAATCCTCCCACATCAATCCAATTATACCAGGAAGCTTTTAAATAAGTTCCAAATGGATAAATGTCATCCTTTATGTACCCCTATGGTCGTGAGATCATTAGACGTACAAAAGGACCCCTTCCGGCCTCTGGAAGAGGGGGAGGAGATACTGGGTCCAGAAGTACCCTACCTAAGTGACATTGGTGCACTTCTCTATCTGGCTAACTGCACGCGTCCCGATATAGCGTTTGCAGTCAATCTCCTAGCCAGACACAGTGCAGCGCCTACAAAGCGCCACTGGAATGGAGTAAAGCATCTTCTGCGATACCTCCAGGGTTCCGTAGACCTTGGACTTTACTACCAGAGAGGTGCCTCCTCCCAGTTACTTGGTTATGCCGATGCAGGCTATCTTTCAGATCCGCATACGGTAAAATCACAGACTGGTTTTGTCTTTACCTACGGAGGTACTGCTATCTCCTGGAGATCGATAAAACAAACCACTACTGATACATCTTCTAACCATGCAGAGCTCATCGCGATCCATGAAGCGAGCAGAGAATGTTTTTGGCTACGCTCCGTCGTCCAACACATTCTCCAATCCACTGGCCTGAAGACCGGTGATCTGGAGCCTACTGCCCTATTCGAAGACAACGCCGCGTGCATTGCTCAGCTTCAGAAGGGCTACAGCAAAGGCGACAGGACAAAGCACATTTCTCCCAAGTTTTTCTGGACGCACGAGCAGAAGAACGACAAGCAGATTGAAGTTCGACAGATCCAGTCATGCAACAACCTAGCTGATCTTTTTACTAAGGCATTGCCTAAATGTACTTTTGTAAAGCTTGTAAAGAACATTGGTATGCGACAGTTGAAAGACCTGCAAGTCTGAAGCTTGTACGGATCAGGGGGAGTAACATGTGGGTTGCACTCTTTTTCCTTAAGCTGTTGGGTTTTCCCACTGGGTTTTCCACAGCTAAGGTTTTAACGAGGCAAACACACTTACTCTGGATCCAGAAGTATCCACCCCTTGCCTCAGTAGCTGAGACCGAAGTGATGAATTTGTAAGGGGGAGTGTTATGAATGAGGGAGGCCTTTGGCCTCCCCTCCTTCATTACCCATTCATTAGGCCCCCATTACTTAGAGTAATGGGGACCCTTGGTCTCCTAGAGGCTTTTGGCCTCCCCACTATGAGATATATAAATAGAGCACCATGGCTCTTAGCTATGGTGACTTATTCTTTTGCTAAGAAATCTTGTCTCTTTCTCTCTTGAGTTCATCATCATCCAACAGTTTCATGATTAAAACCCAATCAATATTAATCTAGTTTCGCCATGTCGGAAAACAAACCAGAAACTTCAAACCCTAGAAGCAAAGGTCAGTTGCAGAATGTACAGTGACAACGAGGCTCATTAGCCACAGCACAATGAATTTGAATAATAAAGCAAATAACAAATCTTACGTTAGATGGTAGAATGAAATCAAGGACTAAAACAAAGAAATTTTGAAATGTTTGCCGACAAAATGAAAAACTGCAACCAAAAAGTCCTTGTTATTCTTAACTAGTCAACTAATATGTGCCTAAATATTGAAACAAAAAAAACGGGGGTACACTGCCAACCATTAACATTAACACCAAAAAATGCCAATCATCCGCAAGCACCACTAAATTTTACATGGACGCTGTGATTCTACTTTGGAAGTTAGGGCATCAATATAATTATTGTGATATGAACTAATAAGCAATAAGTGGCAGCAAGTGCATCAATTTAAGTCATTCCAGCTACTTCTAGTCCTCGTTTGGCAAGAGGAGTTGGCCTTAGAGTTTGCTTCACTCTTGCCAAACGGTCCAAAACTGCCCAGATTTGCTGAGGCTAGAGCTGCCTTGATCCCACCGAGAACTTCCCAATGTAGCAACTGCGCAACTCCAGCTCAAAGAAGAATTGGCACGGTTGCAGCAGTTGCCCCCCCGAACCCCACCAACTCCAAACAATGTTCCTACCCCAATCCTCACACAACTCCAACCCCCAACTCCTCTGCACCAAACGGTGCCCTAAAATTGTTAAAGGAAAATGCATTTTAAATCCAGCAATATTGAATGTTATATTATATTAAGAGAATAATAGGGTATTATAAGACATATGGCTAAGCCTCATATGTGGCTTCGAAAACTTCAACCCTCATGTATTTTTTCTTACCTGTATTTTTTTCTTGCCGGAATCATGCATTCTAAATCCTCAGCAAACTTCAACCCTCAGCAAATCTTTAAATTCTAAACCCCGAAAATACCTTTAAATTTGTTATGTGTGGATGAACGAGCAAAACCCCTTAGGTTCACCCCCGACATTTAGTGTTTCAAGATTTTAGAGTATGAAGTTCAAAATAAACGATTTCAATCATTCAAAAAAATACGGAAGGGTGCAGTTTTCAATTGTATTTTTTTTCCTTCTAATGAGCAAGCACAATCACAAACCCCATCATTACACTACTCCAATGTATTTTGCTTCCTTTGGAGTCACCAGAGGGACCCCAAAAGAACCCCTAATAAGCTTCAAAAGTAAAACATATCAGCTTTCAACTACAGATCAGACCCATTGTTACATATTTAATAATCTTAAGGTTTATTGAGAGTCCGCTACTCAAAATGATTTCATAATGCGAGTCCATGAAACTGCATTGAAAACACCACTTGTAATAACAGAATATCATAAATATATATTATTTACATAAAATATGTACATACAGAAAAAACCAAAAAAGAAAAGGCCTGACAACATGTATGTAGATGTATGTGCAATTATGTGTGTAATGTGTAAATAAACACTAAAACATCAACATCTGCTTTGTGAGAATGCTCATCTTGGCAGAGTTGATACGATTAAATGGTATTTAGACAGTGTTCTCAGTAAATCGCAATCGGGGACTTCCCTAGAAGGTCACCAGCCCTAGAACTATTCTTACCATGGCATCATTAGCTATGGAGTTAACCCGTAACCTAGCATATAACCAATATTAGACTATTGGCATTTGGCACTGTGATGTTTTGTAAAAAATTTCAGACACATGCACAATCACATAACCTCCAGTATATATATGACCTTATTAACAAAGTTTCATAATATGTGATCAATATTGTAACAAGACAGCAAAAGCCATTGGAGAAATAAACAAAATTTAACAAAAATTATGATATTGGATAACTAAATAATTACATGAAATGGACAAGGTATTCCATCACACATCTTTGTAGTCCCCAACAGCAATCACCAAAGTAAATCAACCATAATCTAATAACCATTAGAAAAATCTCACTGCATCTGCTGCCGACAGGTCAAATCTGATCTCAAAATTGTCGTAACAGTTCCGCATAATTACACCCGAAATGATAAATCTGTGTGTGGTCATATGGAAAAGTTCAGAATAATCGGATTGCAACAGGCTATCTCAGTCACAACGAGAAAAGTAAGCTTACTAGTTGAATTGATTTGAAATTGAGATATCAAAAGGAATTACAAGACTAGGAGAAACAAACTAGTCTTACATGTAGTTGGTATAAAATTAACAGTCTATAAGATAATCATAGATCACCAATGAATTTTAATAAAGATATGTCCAAGTTCCAATTGATCCAAATTACTAGTAATCTCTTAGCCCCTATCGATCCCGCGCAAATTACTAGTAATCTCTTAGCCCCTATCGATCTCCATAGCCGCTCAAGAAACGTACATCCTAAAAGCTACAAACTGAATTCACCAACAAAACTGTGGTTTCTCCAAATTAGATCCAAATATAGGTAAACTTACATAAGCACTATAAGTAACTTAATTTTACACATTGTGAAACCCTAAAACGCAGGTAAAAGATGAACATTCTAGATCCAAATAAACCACAACAAGCAAACTTCAACGCTAAAAAAGACCATTCTTTTGTTACCTTTTTGAGAACGGGCCTTCAGAAGAGACGGTGACCTTGCTCTTATCCCTAGTGATGGTGACGGCGTCTCCAAAAGCTCCGGCCTTGCCGCCTGCGACCTTAATTCGCTCCTGAAGGAACTTCTCCAGGGAGGCGATGTCCATGATCTTGTCCTCCACCGGCTTTGCGCAGTCGATGACGAAGGTGGATCCTTTCTTCTTCGATCCGCCCTTCGATCCGCCGGAGCACGCCGTTCGCACCATTCTTAGGGTTTCGATATAGGTGAGGCGGCGGCAGATCAAGGGTTAGGGTTTTGGGGATTAGAACGGGCGATTTAGAGGGGGCGGAGTTTATATCAAGGCTAGGGGTGTGTATGGATACAGGATACTAGATACTCGATCGAAATCTACTTGAACGGATAGGTTCTGGGTAGATAGTTATCGGTTTTGGGTAGGTTTCGGATACGTTCCGGGTAGGAAAATTAGAAACCGACGGGTATCAGGTCCGGTTCCGGTTCCCGTTTATAGGAAACGGGTACCCAGAACAGGAACCGATATTTTATATATATTTTTTTATATTATAATATTAATGATCAAAATATATAAGAGTGATCCACCCTGGATGTATCTAATTTGAACTTATAATATTAGGGAGTACAACTTGCATCCTGAAGTTCTGAGCAACGCCTAAATTCATCAAACAATGCATTTGAATCAAAGATTATATTGTTCTCTTATGTGTTCAAAAGAGCAGTAGAGATAAACGTGAATCATTCATCCATATGTCTAGCTTTATCTAGTAGAAATGACTGATCAGTAAACCGTTATCACTGAAGAAAGAGACTAGAGACAATATTTTACTTCCAGATTGATCTTTAGTCATGTGCATTTGAGGTAATTGTCTTGCACAGATCATTTGGAAATCATTATTTGTAATGCATCACAAATTAGATTTTTTTTACAGGGTACCCGGAACCTACCCGGAACCATAAGGTCCGGGTAGGGTCCGGGTATAGGGTCCAACTGGGTAGGTTCCGGGTCCAAATTTTAGGAACCGGTCACTTACCGGGTAGGGTCCGGGTAACAAAAAAAAGGGTACCCGGACTTGCACACCCCTAATCAAGGCCTCGTTCGAGTACTGAGCAGCGCAAAAATACGAAGGGATACTCGGTTTCCCAACAAGTGGGCTGCAAATTGGGCTGGCACAATGTTCGATCTGAACCGGCCTGGTTTTCTACAACCCAAGCTTTGGGCCTGCGATGTAATGATGAGTAACCATGTGGCGTACATTTTTTCCACATGGCCCATAATACACTCCATTTTCACGTCAGAGCTTAGGGCATGTTCTTTTCTCGCATTGTTGGGGCAAATTCTTGAGTTTAGCACTATTCACCCACTGTTACTCGGATTCCTACCTAACTTTTCAACGGTAAGTTCTTTTCTCCAATTTTGGATTTGGAAAAGTTGGCCTACATGGCCGTGGCAGGCTGGATTCTTAGAGGCGTTTGGTTTTCGCCAAGGTTCGAGGCGATTACACGAGATTCCTGCCTCTTTGTGGGGCCCTCTTGTGTGTGATCACCTCCATGCTTGTCCCGAGGCTCCCTCTTCCTCCTCCCCATCACGCTGCTGTCTTTACTTGTGTCGGTTGCCTTATGAGAAAACCCTAAAAAAATTTCTGAGCAGTGCCTCCTTCTGCAAACTCGCGTCATTTTTGGGTTGCCGAAGATATCCACGACTGAGGGATCGTCGGGAGGGCCCAAGGCAGCTTGCACGGGCAGATCTGAGCTTGGATTTGGGTTTCTGAGCTGCTATTGAGGTAAAGATTGGGTTTTTACATGTTCATCGTTTACTTTTTTGGCATATCTTGTGGCCTATGACCGAAAACCCTAATTTCTGTCTCCTCCTTGCTTCGTATGGCCTCTGAAGCCGGTGTGGGTTGCCGAAATTGATCCGCTGCAACACGGATCATCGGGAGGGCCCACAGCAGCTTCGAGTCGGTGAGGGGAGTTTCCAACTGAAAAATTTGGCTTTTGATCTTATGGGAGATATAATTTCTGAAATAAATTACCTCTTGTGTATGGTATATGGAGCAAATACTAGCTGAAAATGCCAAATTTTGGGTGGATGTATGATATATGATGCATTCGTGCAGAAGAAAAGGCCCGTAGATGTATGTTGCATATATGCTTACTGCATGATTTAGCACTACACACCATTTCAAGCAAGCTGAACCCTATAGAGGCATTCGGATCCAGATTTAAAATTGCCCAATGATGAAATATACATAAGGCAAATGAGTTATCTTTACTATTGATTAAATGAGGGGTCATTGTTATGGTACGCTTGATAGTATTCAAGAAATCAACAATGATAACATGATGTCAGTTTATTCTGAGGGCAATATGATGATGATGCATGCATGGCATGGAATGGCGTTGATGGTTGCTTTATTATGCAATGAAATGTTATTTTCTTATATGCGGAATGTTGGTATCAAATTTCATGCATAATAAAAAATTCTGTTTTCAAATAGCCCAATGATGACACGTAATAATTGCACGACGTATGATGTTTGTATTTGTAGAATAAATGCAGGCTGGATCGTTCCTTTAGTCAACATATTGATGATCCTTGCGATTATGTATCAGAGGAATTAACATTGATGGTGTTAGATTTGAAAATCGTTTTCAAAAAGCACATGTCAGTTCAATCCTTGGGTTTATATGATGGAGAAGAATTAAAAAGTAATTTTTATATGGCTATGTTTAGATGAAGGAGCAACCGACATGCCACCAATATGGAAAATGAAAAAATTATTACATGAGGGCTCATTAAAGTTTTTTTCCTCATTTTACTTGGTTGTGAGTTTGAATATGCAACATTTTTTTATGATGATATAAATTTATATTTTTGTAGGGTTCATTATATTATATACTTGGATTGTGCGATGTTTGATTACGTAGTGCCAAATAATCCTTGCTCGATTATTTTTACAATTTCATAAGTATGTATACCTTATGCATGTTATTATGTTTATTACAAATACGGTTTAGATGATCACGATGGAGAATAGTCGAGTTGTGCAACATGTGCATCGGCCGCGTTGACGATCGTTTTAGTCGTCGTAAACC
This sequence comes from Scilla litardierei, assembly GCA_030789695.1. Lineage (NCBI taxonomy): Eukaryota > Viridiplantae > Streptophyta > Magnoliopsida > Asparagales > Asparagaceae > Scilla > Scilla litardierei. Next base: position 116,834,620 of record CM061137.1, on the reverse strand, counting down.
TCGTACTATACAACGAGGGCAAGCCAAACCGATTACCTAGAGAGCCATCCAAAATACATGAGCATCATAGAAACTCCCATATGAAGAGAATTCTTGATGGGAGTGAAAGTAGTTGTTTACATTACTTAAGAATGCGGAGCCATGCAGTCATGAATCTGGCAAATTTAATGAGACAAAGGGGTCATCTCAAAGACACTATTCATGTGTCAGTAGAGGAGCAGCTGGCCATGTTTCTTCATATCGTTGGGCACAAGTCAAAGAACATAGTCATGCAAGTTGAATTTATTCGGTCCGGTTCTATAATTAGCAGGTACTTTAACCTAGTAATGCAGGCAATTTGTAACTTGCGTGATACGTTCATGAAGCAAGCACCAAATGAAACTCCGCCTGAGATAATCAGTAATCCAATTTGGTATCCATATTTCAAGGTAAGCGTGTATTCTTGAGTAGTAAACCCATATTAGATATATTGATTGAAGGTGTATTTATTATTTTCAACGTTGATGGGGCTTGTAGGATTGCATTGGTCTCATTGATGGGACACATAGCGATGCCATGTTACCAACCAATCTTGTTCTCTGCTTTAAAGGCCGTAAAGGGGTGACAGAAAATGTCCATGCAGCTATAACGCCAAATAAAAGATTCACGTACGTAATGGCAGGGTAGGAAGGATCAGCAAATGATTTTATTGTCATAAAAGATGCGTTGTCATTACCCCCCAAACAGTCTTCGAGTGTATGATGGTAATAGGCACAATGTTCACTTAATACTATATATAAATATTTATGGAGTCTTAGGATTATATAATGAAAATATGTTTCTGTATGTATGTAAATATTACATATGCGATGTTGGCTATACTACCATGCCAAGGTTCATATCGCCATACAGGGGCGTTCGATACCACCTGAAGGACCATACTGACCGTGTTCCTAGAAATCGCAAAGAGCTATTCAACCGCAGTCATTCTTCATTACGAACAAAGATAGAGTCTACCTTTGATATACTCAAGAACAAGTTTAAGATATTGACGGCAAAGCCCCAATATCCATTCCCAAGTCAGGTCGATACCGTCCTAGCTTGCACTGTGTTGCATAATTATATCCAAATAGCAGATCCACATGACCCCCAGCTAAATGAGGATGTGGATGTGGTTGAGGAGGACGACGATGTTATCGATGATCATGATGACGCGATTATGGATCTTTCGCAACAGTTGCCCATACGTGAACAAACCCAACAAAGGGACCAATGAAAACTGCGTAGGGATCAAATTGCATGGGACATGTGGATCGACTATTGTAACATACATAACTACGGTAGCACAGCTGAACATGGCATGTGATGGATGCTTTTAATTTTGATGTGTGTGGCTGTATGTGGATTCCTTATAAATTTTACTATTTAGTACAATTGGCGTGATTGTAATTTGATTATGTGATATGTATCATGTTTTATTTACACTTATTATGGTACCATGGTATTTGATATACATGCAATATCTGTTTGTCACTATCGGTTGACACATATTTGCAATTGCAATTTTAAATCATTCATGTTGTAGGCACGGCAAGTTCTTCTTCACATCCAGGGCAAGGGAGTGAGCATATGCCCCCCTTATATGACCAGACTTATGGGAACCTGTGGTTTGAAGAAGACCATGGGAATGATCCATTGCTTGGGCGCCCGATGCCCCGTAGGATGTCTGAGTTGCCTTATCATTCGACGACCTACCATAGTGGAGTCCGTAGCATGCTTTTTCCACAATTCCAACAGTTTAGCATGCTAATGCACATGCAACCACCCCCAGGCTATATGCAACTGCTCCAAGGGGGTTCAATCCATGTATTAGCCTGTCACCACAAAGTGCATTCATCAAGCCTTCGTCACAAAGTGCTAATGACCATACCGGTGGAAGTGGATCGTCGAGGAAGTCGGGTCGACGTGATGATGCGGGGGAAGCTTCGGTTTCTAGTCCTAGCAAAAAGAGTAAGATGCAAACTGGCAAGGGGCCGAAAAAACAAATTTGGCAGTGGGACCATGACATGTCCATCATTCCTTTCCTTGTGGACCAGGCAAGGCAATAAGGCTGATAAGAATTTCAAACATACTGCCTTCAACCAAGCAACTGCCCACATAAATTCTGTTTTTGGCACTTCCTACACAATCAACAATGTAAGAAATCATATGAAAGGGTTGCAACATCGCCTTAATGATGTGTCATCTTGCCTCCAGTTAAGTGGTGCTGGATAGTGTCCTGATAAGCAGATGATAGTGTTGGATGCAGAAGTTTATGCACCATAGGCCAAGGTATTCACTTCTACTTTTTAGAGAACATGAAAATATTGATCCCATTTGTTAGTATAAACGACCTAATATATATGGCAATTTTCGTGCATGCAAACCCTAGGTTGAAACCATATGTTAATCAACAGTTGCATTGGCTTAATGATCTGTATCTCGTAATAGGAGATGACGTGGCCAAGGGGATTTTTCATAAGGCCATGTTCCAACCATTTGGCGGCCCAGTAGATGCAGTCGATGGGGAAGATTCAAGTCCGGCACGTACCCTGCAATCTGATTTCCATCCCAACGTTAGGCTCGACGAGTAATTTTCAAGTCGGGCCTAGCCATGCTACCCCTCCCTCTGTGGGGAGGAAGAAACCTCGTAGACGGGGTACAAACGAAGGCCCCGATAGGATGGATAGGTTGTTTGAGACAGTAGAGAATATGGCCACAACAATTTCTACCTCACATGCCCATTGGACAAAAGAGCTAGCAGCTACGGTGTATGCATACACGGAGTAACCAACAACTTTGTTGGATTTAGTTTATGGTTATCTTGAAGAAAATGAGCGTGAAGGGTGGAAGTTTGTGGCTAAGCCTGATGAGTCATGTAGGAGAATACTGAAGCATAAAATTGAGCAGATTCAAAGGGCTAGAGAGGAAGATGGTGGAGGCGGTGATGGAGATGATGAAACATTTGACATGGATTGATGTCCTATTTACCGCTGTTAGATTGGGACCATATCTGGGAGGGGTAATGTCACGCCCCGCTCACCCAAGTACGGGGGCGTAGCTGACGAGGTCGCCGTAGTATTCAAACTCAGGCTTCGAGCCCTCTTATCTAAATACTACTAGGCATTTTTTTGTGGTTTCATATAACTAAATTAGCAGGCCACTGCAATAACACTGGAATAGTACACAGAGAAAGAAGAAGTGCTCCAACAGAAAGTAAAACGCAGTACTGAAAAGTAAATACATCAATACTAAAGTTACATTACATCACATAAGTCCATATACATACATCCATACATCCATACATCCGCTGTACAAAGGGGGTACAAAAAGCGAGCACAACAAAAAGAAACCCCCAGCCCAAAAGTACAAGAGTACACACCCGGTACAACGCACCCACTGGTCTAACCCCGGGTAATCTAACAGTATAAAGTCTCCTGAAGGCTCTACCTCAGTAGCACTGGCACTGACCTCTGGCTCCTGAACACCCGAAGACTGCTCGGGACTCGCACCTGTAAACCACGGGATGGGACACGTCAACGCGTGACCCAGTAGGAATTCCTAATCACCCTAGTAGAACCCAGTTTAGAACTGGTTTCCCTAACTAACTAACTAACTACAGGTGTCATGTCCTCACATATTACGTAGAAATTAAAAACAGAGTACCAGTGCTGAAAGTAAACAACAGTGAACAAGACTGAAGTAATAAACGATTAAGTTAAATAAATTAAATGGTTATTCTGTATTTGGAACCCAGATAAACCATAGGCTGCTAAGAGAGCGGAATTCACCCAGGGTGGGTGAAAAGTGGTACCACTCCAGCGACACGAGCACTGGAGGGGCCTCTCGTAACTCCGTACCCGACTGGACAAGGTACCGGAGTGAGAATCATCTCGGTTTTTCTGTGGGTCAAACGGAGAAAACCATCAATTACCGACCAGGTGCGTCACGAGCGCATCGGCGGCCTCTCTAACTCTAGTCAACTCCCCCTTCCGGGAGTGACGAAGCGAGTGAGAAATCATATCGTGTCCGCTTCTTAACACCTACAATTTTCCCGTGTTTCCCCCAAACCCCGTGTCACCCTCCTCTGGGGAGGACTTAATCATTTTCCTTATATCAATTTCATGTGAGATAAAATAAAACACATGAGCAATTGGGGTAAAAGAACCACAACCAAGAGTATACGAACAGCAACATAAGAGAAATGTTTCCATAGTCAAATTATCCATTTCCTTCATGTTCTCCATCTTCCCACCTCTCTTTCCTTTCCACATTTCATATTCCACAACAAACCGATCATCTTATGTAACCACACAACTAGTGATTCGACAAGTATATGGTATAATGGCCAATTAGTTCAGGTAATAAAATATATAGGCATAAGAGAGGTAATATGAACATGTACACATAGTACAACATCACCCAAACCATTTCAGGTTACTGGAAATGCACAATCGGTCAGATTGAAGGCCAGATTAAAGGCATTTAGTTAGAATTTAGGAAAACCTAAAGCTGCAAAGTTGCAGGTATGACAGTTTTGCATCACTACACCAAATTTCAGAAAATAATATGACATGCGTGATTTATTGTGCTCAAATTAGTAAAAGATGGCAATTCTGCAGAAAAACAGAAACATTGCATCAACTTAATCAGTGATTTAATCCTATTTACAATCAGATCTGGGTAAAATAAAAAATATGGTATTGTGTATCTTGAAGAGTAGTTGTCCAAAATGTCCTAAAACACCTAATTTCATCAAGTTAAGAGGTGATAATCACCATTTTAGTACAGGATGTCAAAACTGCCAGAATTTCGACATGTTGCAGAAAAAGCTCCATTTCGCCTAGTTTACGAATTGAACATATATCATATCTTATATGAGTTTAGGGTAGGATTTCGAGATCTACATGAATATATTTATTTCAGATTTTATTTTGATCTAGGTTGGGAGATATGCCTGTTTTAACAGAGGCTAAAACTGCTGGAAATTTCAGAACAGATTCATGAACACAAAAGATAAGTTTTTCCAAGCAAACATGCATGCAAGTGAACTCCAAGGTGGAGATGGGTATCCTACTAAGTGGAGTTGAGATTCCTACTAACTCCACATATGAAACTCAACATAATTTTAACATCAAATTGTTACATTTACTAAATTACTGAGAAAACCAATCCTAAACCAAACTCTACTATGTGATTAGAGTTCCTACCTTGTAAAAAGTCCTCCAAATATGATCTTGGGCCCTTCTTAGTCCTTGATGACACTTGAGCCTCCTTCTTCAAAGCTCCAATTTGATCTCCCAAAAGTAGGATTTTTGAGGTGATTTGGGCTAATTTTTTGGAGTTTAGAATGATGAGAAACAAGGGAACTTTGGTGGTGGAGTGGGAGGAGCAAGGGGTGGTGATGGGAGGAGCAAGAACAAAAAATAGGGCAAGAAATTTCGTTCATAGCTGAAAATGGGGAGAAATGAATGAGATTTTCTTGATTTTCTTTGTGTTTTTTGTGTTTTTCTTGCCTAGTTTTTAGGTCTCCCCTAAAACCCTCTCATTCTTACACCTAATAGGCCAAGTGTCCTCTTATTACTAACAACATGACACATACCATGGTGTGTTGTCATGGTAATAAAAATCATGATTTTTTGTATTTTAAGAAAATCAAAATACATGTAGAAATACTTCATACACTCCAAATACATGTATTTCTCCAAATACTCTCATTTACTAAATTCAAGTAGTGAGTTTAAAATCTTTTAAAATAAATTCCTACATCAAATAATTAAAAGAAAAATATGGGCATACTCCCCAACAATATACGGACGTATCTACGTCAAAAATAAATACGCGTATATAGAAATTAGGGTCATTACATCCTACCCCCCTTAAAATAAATTCCGTCCTCGGAATTTCAAATTAAGGGAGATTTCTATACATCATATCATATACAAAAAACAAAATTACATCAGACAAACAAGTGAGGGTATTTCTCTTTCATCTCATCCTCGAGTTCCCAGGTAGACTCCCCTGGTGACTCTCGGTGCCACATAACCCTCACCAGGTTGATCGAATTTTTCCTCAGCATCTTCTGTCTCCTATTTAGAATGGCTACAGGTTGTTGATCATAAGTCAAGTCTGGTCGCACTTCGATCTCAGAGAAGTCGACGACATGATCCGGATTTCCAACACATCTCCTGAGTTGCGATATATGAAACACATTATGCACTCCCTCAAGAGATGCTGGCAAAGCAATTCTGTAAGCCACTTCTCCGACACGAGCCAGAACTTCAAAAGGTCCGATATATCTTGGGCTCAGCTTCCCACGTCTTCCGAAACGAATCAACCCTCGTGTCGGTGAGATCTTCAAAAATACCAATTCTCCTGGTTGAAATTCCAAATGTCGTCTCTTTGCATCTGCCCAGTGCTTGTAACGGTCCTGAGCTATGTGAAGATTGTCTCTGACGACTCTCACAACATCTGTGGTTTCAGCAATCATATCAGGGCTCAACAATTCACGATCTCCAACATCATCCCAACTGAGAGGAGATCGGCACTTCCTTCCATATAAGGCTGCAAATGGTGCCATGCCTATGCTGGCTTGATAACTGTTATTGTAGGCGAACTCTACCAGATGTAGATGTTCGTCCCAAGAACCCTTGAAATCCAGCATGCACGCCCTCAGCATATCTTCTAGAGTCTGAATTGTCCTCTCCGACTGACCGTCTGTCTGTGGATGGTATGCAGTGCTGAAATTCAGTTGAGTTCCCAAGCTAGCCTGCAGACTTCTCCAAAAATGTGACGTAAATCTTGTGTCACGGTCAGAGACTATGCTTACAGGTACTCCATGAAGCCTCATGATTTCCTCCATATATCTCTTAGCAAGATGGTCTGTTGACTGGCCAACTCGAAAAGGTATGAAGTGAGCTGATTTGGTCAACGGTCAACGATTACCCAGATAGCATCATGTCCTCGAGAAGTGCGAGGTAAGCCAGTTACAAAATCCATCGTCACATGTTGCCACTTCCACTCTGGAATTGGAAGGGGCTGCAGAAGTCCTGCCGTTCTCTGATGCTCGGCCTTGACTTGCTGACATGTCATACATGAAGCTACACTTCTAGCCACACTACGCTTCATGCCGTGCCACCAAAAATGTTGTCGCAGATCACGATACATTTTGGTGCCTCCAGGATGAATAGAATAAGGTAAGCTATGAGCTTCCTTCAACAGTTCATCCCGAATGTAACCTGATGGCACACAGATCCTGCTCCCAAAACGCAGAGATCCATCTTCATGAACACGGAAATCATTACGAAGTCCGGCTTCTGTCTGCTCGTGAATCTTCTTCAACTTCGCATCTCCAGACTGAGGTGCCTTAATCCTTTCAACCAAATCAGATTGAACCTGCAAGTTCATCATCATCACTGAGGAACCATGTAAGACAACTTCAATCTTCAACTGTCGAATATCACCTCGAAGTTCCCTTTGAGCTGTCAACATCATCACTGTCGGCATGCGACTAAGAGCATCAGGTACTACGTTGACTTTTCCGGGGTGATATTGGAGCTCGACATCATAATCAGCCATCAACTCGAGCCATCTCCGCTGCCTCATATTCAGTTCTTTCTGAGTGAACACGTACTTCAAACTTTTGTGATCTGTGTATATCGTTACACGTTCACCCAGAAGAAAATGCCTCCACAACTTCAATGCAAACACCACTGCTGCTAACTCCAAGTCATGCGTAGGATAGTTCCTCTCATGAGTCTTCAACAATCTAGAAGCATAAGCTACTACCCTACCATGCTGATGGAGAACACATCCCAATCCTCTGCCTGACGCATCACAGTAAATCTCATATCCACCTGAACGGTCTGGAATCGTCAGGACAGGTGCAATGATCAATCTATGCTTCAGTTCATCAAATGCTCGCTGGCATTCCTCTGACCAATTGTAAGCAACATTCTTCTTGGTTAGATGAGTCATCGGAGCAGCGATCTTAGAAAAATCCTTGATGAACTTCCTGTAGTACCCAGCCAATCCCAAGAAACTTCTGATCTCTATTACTGACTTAGGAACTGGCCACTTCTCTACTGCAGCAACCTTCTCTGGATCTACAACTATCCCATCTCCAGATACAACATGTCCCAGAAAAGCAACTTTGGTCAGCCAAAACTGACACTTGCTGTACTTAGCATATAACTGGTGCTGCCTCAGAGTCTCCAGGACTATCCTCAGATGCTCAGCATGATCTTCCTCTGATCTCGAGTACACCAAGATATCATCTATGAAGATGACCACAAACTTATCTAAGTACTCATAGAAGACTTGGTTCATCAACCTCATGAATGTGGCTGGTGCATTAGTAATACCAAAAGGCATCACTAAGAACTCATAATGACCATATCGGGTTCTAAATGTAGTCTTTGGAACATCTGATCCTCTGACCTTCACCTGATGATATCCGCTTCTCAAATCCAGCTTTGAATACACACGAGATCCGCCCAACTGATCAAAGATGTCATCGATCCTGGGAAGAGGATACTTGTTCTTCACAGTGACTTTATTCAACTCTCGGTAGTCGATGCACATCCTTCGAGATCCACCCTTCTTGTTCACCAAAAGCACTGGCGCACCCCATGGCGAAACAATCGGCTGAATCAAACCACGCTCTGACAAATCCTTCAACTGACTACGAAGCTCAGCTAATTCTGGAGGAGCCATACGGTATGGAGCCTTCGCAATCGGTTGAGTGCCTAGAATCAGATCGATGGTGAACTCCAATGATCTATCCGGAGGAAGTCCATAGATATCGTCTGGAAAGACATCAGGAAAATCTCGGACTACCCTCGGCAATACAGGTTCAGCATCCATCTCCATCATCACTTCTACTGGGCTGGCCTTAAACTTCAATGGTCCAAGGGAACTACTACCACTAAGAAATTCAAACTCTGGATGATACGGAATCCGAAACACTATCTTCCTGAGCCTACAATCTATAGTGGCATAGAACATCCCTAACCAGTCTATTCCAAACACTGCTTCAAAATGGGGTATCTCCATCACTAAGAAATCTGCATACAACTTACGTCCACAAATCTCAACAGGACACTGTCGGTATCCTGAAGAACTGCGGATCACTCCATTCACTGTATGGATGTTCCAACTAGAAGCAAAGGAGTCTACTACTAATGAATTCCTAGTCACAAATTGCTGAGACAGGAAGCAATGGGATGCTCCCGAATCGAAAAGTGACAAGGCAGGGAAGGAAGCAACTCTAATAACACCTAAGAGAATAAACATAAGCTAACATAAGAATCTAAGCATCCTAATCACAACCACAAACATAACATACTATAATAACAAAGCATTCAACTCGGAAAAGAAATAAGTACCAGTGATAACACGACCGGTGTCCTCTGCCTCAACAGCCGTCATGGTGAAAGTGTAGTTTGCCTCAACCAGCCAACTACACATTGGAGACTCCCTCTGGGTTCAGCTAAGAAAGAGGAATTGGCAGCACGATCTCCTTTGCTTGTGTTAGCAATGAAGGTTTTGAGCAACTTGGATAGTAAATCATTCAGAACAAACTTGCCATACTTTCTCCCATTGTTTGTTAATCTTGTTCGTTGTGAACACAGCTCAAGTGAAGTGCAGCCAGTACTGTATGATATCTTCCGGAAATTGATAGGCCCAATAATATTGACATTGTGATTACTTTACTTCCATGTGTATATATCATTTTGTCCACCGATTGTAGTTCTCATTTAACCATACGCTATAAAGTTTTCCCTTTGTTGCTTGTTATTGAAGATTTCATATAAAGGCTGAACGAAGGAATTCTGAAGGTATAGGAACTAAGAACTGTTAACTGTTCGAATATAAATACTATCTTCATATTTCCTTGATGTTATTCTTGGATTATGTAAGTACATGCTTTCTTTTCTACAGTTCAGTGCATCAGCAAACATGATTTCAGTCATGTAAGTACATGAACTTTATGGACCATATTTGTAGGAAAGGGGAAATTTTTCATACCTTTATAGTGTATGACCTACAAATAATCAGAGTCTTATTTTGCAGCATCCGTCGCATAGAAGAACATACAACTTATGCAAGTTCAAATTTCGAAAATGTGCGCGCTGTAATTAGTGAGGTATACTACGTAACATGGTATCCTTTTCATTTGATGAGAAATGATAATGAATTCAACGACTTCCCCACTTATTTATTTAATCCAGTGACTTCCTTACCAATTCAGTTCCCAAAGCTGGTACATCATAACGAACTTGTGCTCCGCTGAAGAGTGAATGGTTTAAGAGGACCAACCATGCTCGCGTCGTAGTCATAAAAATTTAAAATCCGATATGTTAGATTCATACGATGTGCTAAATGATAATTCAAAGCAATTTACCGTGAATCAAATTTGATATGTTAGATTCAGTGGGAGTTAAGATATAAAAATGGATTTCAAATCCGATAGTTCAATAATTGATTCTCATTTTATACTTTACTCGTCTGCTTGATGCGTATGATTATTATTTAATTTGGAATTAACGTGTCATCAATGCAGGGGGAGTAAGTAAATTTCATTTGAATCATTATTTTTTATTATTATTTATGTTGGTTTGTCATCACCAAAAAGGGGGAGAATGTTGAGTATTGACTCCCCGGTTTTGGGTTTTGATGATGAACAAACATAAATATCGTGAACTAACTCTTTGTGAGCGCAGTTATGGAGATCGTCGCCAAATTTCTATGAACATCAAAAGCAACGTCTCAAGACTTCTCAAAGCGCGTGATCGTATGCTTGAAGCTTCGTTGAAGCTCAAGGACCATTATTGAAGTCAAGAGATTCGGTTTTGGTTATGGAGATCGTCGCCAAATTTCTATGAACATCAAAAGCGACGTCTCAAGACTTCTCAAAGCGCGTGATCGTATGCTTGAAGCTTCGTTGAAGCTCAAGGACCAATATTGAAGTCAAGAGATTCGAAATGAAGCGTTTGAAGACGGTTCGTCAAGTTTTATTTATAGTCTTCTAGCTTCTTTTTGTAGAATGTTAAGCCTTGAGTAGGTCTTACGTTTTAATCTTCTTAACGCTCATATTTTAGAGCTAGGATCATATTAGAAGCCCATACGAACTTTCCCGAAGCTTTGCGCTTCGATTCACGGCTTCTTGTGCATGTTAGTTGGTTCAAGAAGAAGAACCAACCAACTAGATGGCAATCTAGTCGGTCGGCAAAGCTTCTTGAACCGACTAGAATGCCTTCTTCAAATTCAGCTCACTTAATGTTTACAGTTAGTCGGTCCAAGAAGGTTCACCGACCGACTAGTTGTGAAACTAGTCGGTTAGGAATCCTTCTTAGACCGACTAGTTGAGCTTCCACTATTCAGCCTAACTTACTGTTTACAGTTAGTCGGTCAAAGCACAATGACCGACCGACTAGTTGCGAAACTAGTCGGTTAGAAGTTGTTCTTAAACCGACTAGCTGTATTTGAACTCAGACTATTTGTTTTCATCTGTTAGTCGGTCTAAGTACACTCACCGACCGACTAGTTGTGAAACTAGTCGGTTGGCAAGTCTTCTTGGACCGACTAGTTCTCTATTGTCTGAACTTCCTCTATTGACTGTTCACCTCTTAGTCGGTTCATGTTGAATCACCGACCGACTAGTTGATGAACTAGTCGGTCAGTGATCCTTCTTTGACCGACTAGTCTGCTTCAGAATAGAGCCATTGGAGCATTAAATGCCACGAATTTTGCTCTCTCTTTCCTCTATCCTATATATACTTGGAGTGCTGCTTTCTTAGCATTCAAGGCTGATATTTATTGAAGTTTAGAGATCAAAGAGAAGCAATTAATTCTCATTCAAAGCTCTTTCATTTCTCACTTGAATCTCTCCCTCACTCTTATTTCAAAAGAGAGATTCATTGATTGTGAGCCTTCCAAGCCAAGAGCTTGATCCAAGGCCACCAACATCTTCCTAGCCCTCCATAGCTGATCAACATCTTGGAGCTAGGGTTTGGTGCCTTCATCTTCCCCAAAATCCTCTTTGCCCTAAATCGTAAGTTTTACTCAAGGCATAGGTTTTTGTGGTAAGCATTTCGTATTTCATTTACTTTGAATATTGCAAGTGTTTTACTCTCGGTTGTGAGAGTTTGTTTGTGATCCCGGTTTGTGGGAGTCACAATTTCATTTGTGTTAGATTTGATCTTGTAGATGTTTCTACAAGTATTTCATAGTGCAAATTTGAGTTAGAAGTTTCTAACTCAAGTATCCAGAGGGGATCCGGGTGTTTGGGACGTAGGATCACCGGGAACAAGTCGGGGAGACTTGGGTGGATCCGAACCCGTTATATCGTCTGTTTGCGATTGCATTTCTTTGTTGTCAATATTTACATTTCCGCATTGTTGGTTGAGTTTGCAAGATAATTAGGAATTATCTTCTTAATTATTTTAAAGTACTAATCACCCCCCTCTAGTACTTGTGCAGTAGTTACGTAGGGCATTACAAGAGTCAGCACAACCCTGAATCCATGTACCTGGTCATGCAGTACCAAATACGCAGGATCCAGAGCAAAGACGAGCTGGTCCTACATGACCACTTGACTGAACATCTCCGATGCTCCTGTAATGCCTCAAATCGAGCCAATTTTCATAGATCTTCCATTGTTTCAGTTGAGTTAAAGCAGACATCAACTTCTACATGTCGTTCTTCTTCTTCTTCTTTGTTTTCTTTTTGTTGTGCTTCTTCTTACATTGCTGGTGGAGAATATGATGGTATTATCCTTTTAATTTATGTTTTTGTTTCGTTTTAACAAAAAAAGGTTCTTTGCTTTTTTTTGTTTCTGATAAAGATGGAAGGAGAAGAAGAGGGGGGGGGGGGGGGGGGGGGGAGAGAGAGAGAGAGAGAGAGAGAGAGAGAGAGAGAGAGAGAGAGATGGAAAGTACATACAAATGTTCGATGCTAATGTCACTCCAAAGAGCAGAGGACGATGAAGTCGAAAGGGGAAGGGAAGAGGGAGGGTTGTGGGGGGTTTTCTCTTTTTTCCCCAAATTTTTTTGTGCTGTTGATTTGCTTCATAATGGGTTTAAGAATGTTTTTCATACCACGGATGAAGAACGAGGACGATGAAAGAATTAAGGGTATTCAAGTGATCTGACGTTAAAATTTTAAAGGAACATGCTTTAAAAAAACCGTTGAAGGCTAAACTTCAAGAAGCGCTCAACGCAAGAACTCCGACGATAATGACGAAGTCAAGAAGACTGACAAAGAATTAAGGCTCTGGATTCTTATTGATTGTAGGGAAAAAGTAACAAAAGGAAAATGAGAGTAAAATTCTCATATTTGTTCATCGATACATTTCCTTTATATTTCCTAGTATTTATACATCTAACAACCAACAACTAACTTCCTCTAGCACGGTCGATGGTTGTAACTGCGACGGTTGCAATTGTCTGAACGACGATCAACAGAGACAGCTGTCGAAGGGTTCGAAAGGAGCTGGCATTTCGTCGGGCAATGGCGATGGTTCAATAGTGCATGTAACGGCTGGTTTTCTTGTATCTGGATTTATTATATTATATATATATATATATATATATGTTTTGGAGGATTTTCTCCTCATGTGTGGTTTTCGTCTCCGTAGCTTTCATTTTCGATCGATTCGTCGTGTTTTCTAGCTTTTTCCTTAGAATCGTCGATTTTGGAGTAAGTCATTCATGACGGGCTTCATATCGGTCATATCTTATTGTTAGATCAAGCCTAGGAGTCTTAGGAATCTATCCCAGAGCTTCGCGCTCCATTTCAGAACTTTTGGTGCACGTTAGCCGGTGTAAGAAGGGGCACCGACCGACTAAATGACGAACCAGTCGGTCGAAAAACCTTCTTGAACCGACTAGTGGGCTTTGTTAGATGTTCAGGAGTTACTGTTTATCGTTAGTCGGTCTAAGAACGTTGGTTGACCGTCTAGGTTGTAAACTAGTCGGTCAGCAATGCTTCTTTAACCGACTAACTCATTAACTATTTTTGACACTAGTTACTGTTTACTTCTAGTCGGTCTAAGAACGTTCATCGACCGACTAGATGTCAAACTAGTCGGTCAGTAGTTGTTCTTTGACCGACTAACTCTTAGTTCAGGTTTTCGACTGGAGCTACTGTTTACACTTAGTCGGTCTGCGTTGGTCAACCGACCGACTAGTTCTCAAACTAGTCGGTCAGCAGTTGTTCTTTGACCGACTAAACAGTACAGGAAACCCTAGTTTTGCCCTAGCCGCCACCAAACTCTATAAATACCCCTCCAAACGTTTTCTTCTTCTTCCTCATGACCTAAAACCCTAGTTTCTCCCCCATTGAGCCCCCTTCCACCTCAAACCCTTATTCCTTCATCCCAAGCCCAAAATACATCATCCAAACCCTCCCTTAACACATTCTACCTCTCATCTTCCTCAAATCTCCATCAAATCCCCAAAACCCACATCAAACCCCATTTCTCCAGAATTTCCCCATCTATTCCAGATCTGAACCCTAGGTTCCCCGGAGCGTTTCTTCCGTTGCCGTGCTTGCTCGGCATCATACTTCCGCTTCCGATACGGTAATAATCGATCTCTTAATGTTTTCATAACCCGTTGTGTTTTTGTAAAACCATAATGAAATGAGTGTTGTTTTGATGATTGTTTCTCCATAACAGCGACTTCCCCGTAAATTAGCGTCCGTGGGACGAACCCTCGTTGATCGTCATCCTCGGTGCTAGGCAAGTGAAACTTGCCACTTAGGGTTTGGGCCATGTCTTAGGCCATTTGTTTGTTGTAGGTGTAAAAGAGACTAGGCGACGAAATGATACTCGCCTAGGCGCAATTTCCGGAACTAGCTTGACAACGAAGCTATGACCGTCATTTATCATGTTGCATAACTATCATGTCATGTTTTATTTCAACTAACGGTACACGAATTAATTGTCATCCATGCTATCCATGTTGAATGTTGCATTCGTAACACACGCTACAATACTTGTGTTTCCTGGCTCGTGTTCCAGAAGCGGGCCACGTGAGTTGGTTGATAGACAATGCCCGATCTACTTGTTTACCGGCTAGGCACCTGCGTTGCAGGCATAACCCTACGCCATACGTGTTAAATACACTTCCTGGCTTGTGATCCAGAAGCGAGCATTCCGTGTTCGGGGGTAATGCCCTGGCTCGATACACGTGGAGGGGTAGAGATAAACAGTCACTTGAGCTTAGGAGTTGGCCCGATCAGCCACTCTAGCCAACAGGCGGAATCTCTGTGCACAACTTGTTTACTCGACTGTTCACTTGACGTGAACCACTTGACTTGTACTTGTCCGTGTTCTACTTGTTAACCGTGACATACTTTCTACTTGTACTTCCCTTACTTGTCACTTCCATGCTATACTTGTCATGCCATGCATCATACTATAACTGCTAGGTTGCTAGTTTACCTTACCTTCAGTTTCCTTGCCCAAGTCTTTTAGACTTGCTGACATGTGCCCCTTTACTCTTTTGGATGACACATGTTAGACCCTGAGCCTGAGAACATTGTTGAGGACGAGGTGTTTGCTGACGCCGAGCCCGAGCCTGTGTTTGGCGAGGAGTACGTGGACACCGGGGACCAGTCCTAGTGTCTTAGTTGAGCTTTCCCTTTTGTTTAGACTGCTGTTTTGTTGTCGTTGCGTAGCACCTATACTTGTCTACGTTGTTTCTTTTGTTGGCCTTGTTCTGTGCCTTTAGACTCTTTCCTTTAGCCTGGTGGCTTTTCTGGATGTTGAACTTAACTTTCATGTTGGACAAATTATGAGATATGAGATTTTATTTCTGTCTCTCCTTGTGTTATTATTGTTGTTCCGTTTGTAGTTACAGGGACCTGCTTATGTTTTATTGACGCTTATCGGGTTTGGGGCTTCACAGCTCCACTCTCGTGCGGACCTTTTCACGTCTCGCCTCCATTTTAGGGAAGCGGGGCGTGACAGATTTTGTTGGTGGCCCATGCAGGTCCTCTTCTGTAACTGCGATTATCGGACTGACGATAATAATATTAGAATGTCCAATAAACTAAGTTCGACGTCCGAGTCATAAGCTATGAGTCTAATTGTTTCGTTTTCTGTGTCACTAGATGGCAGGAAGACGAATCACCCGTGGTGGTGGTGGTGGTGGTGGTGGTGCTCCCCCTCATGACGAGGATCCTGAGCGGGAATCCACCAATGGGGAGATGATGCGGATGATGCTTCAGATGATGCAGGTGCATAAGGGCGTGCTCCTGCAAGTCCAGAATGCTCCGACTGGTCGAGCTCCTCGGGCGACTCCGGATGCCCTTCGCTCCGAGCCGGGAGCGCAGCAATTTCGGGAGCTGGGTCCCGCATATTTTGATGATTCTGAAGGTCCTCTGGCTGCCGATGAGTGGATTCGGAACATAGAGGATAACTTGAAGATGGCCAAGATCACCCCGGCTGGATGGGTTGATTTGGCGAAGAGGCAACTCAAGGATAATGCTCGGAACTGGTGGGATGCGGAAGAGCAGATGCTGGTGGAGCCGATAGCTTGGGCTACCTTTAAGTCCAGGTTTGATGAGGAGTTCTTTCCGAAGGCTGCTAGGAAGGAGATGCTGCAGCACTTCATTGATCTGAAGCAAGGGAGCTTGACGGTGGACCTGTACCACTAAGAGTTCACTAGGCTTAGTCGGTTTGCACCGAAGATGGTACAGGATGCTGATGAGAGGGCTCAGAGGTTCTTGCAGGGACTTGCTTTGGAGCTCCAGAGTTTTGTGTCTTCCTCTGATCTGGACTCTTATCAGAAGGTTCTGGTCGCTGCAAGGCGGCAGGAGCTGAACCTGAGTCAGAGGAGGGGACATGTTTCTGGTGCTGGGAAGAGGCCTATGGAGCAGGCCAGGGCGGTGGTTAGGCCTGGTTTCAAGCCTAATCAGCCAGCTCAGTTCAAGAGGCCGGGAGGGCCTATTCTGAAGGCTTGCCATTTCTGCGGCAGGACCGGGCACGTCAAGGATCAGTGTAGGAGATTCTTGGGCCAGTGTGTCGTCTATGGGGATCCTACTCATGTCATGAAGGATTGTCCGAGGTCGAAGCAGCCTTGGAGGGCACCTGTTGCAGCACATCCGTTGCAGCAGAGAGCGTCTGTTCCTGCCGGTCGTGGAGCACCTCTTGTCCCTCACGGGGCAGGCTTTTCGGCAGGCTGTTCCGCCGAGTAGGCAGGCTTTTCTGATGACCGCTGTGGAGAACGGAGCGGTGGATGAGGTTATCGCAGGTAATCCTCACCTAGCTGTTCCCTTCTTATTTGGCTTGTTTGTTAGATTATGTTGTTTGCTTAAACATGATTGTTTGCTAGACTAGGGCTTGATTGTTAAATTGCTTGTTAGGTGTGATTTTGGTGTGCACGTTTCCTGCACGAGTCCTCTTTGACTCAGGTGCATCGATGTGCATTATTTCTCGGAGCTTCGTGGAGAAGCATTCCTTGTCGACGTCCCCTCTTCCCTAGAGTTGGAATATCATCACAGGAAATGGCGTGGTCTCGGTGCATCTTGGTTGCGATTCTTGCTCGTTGGTGGTTTGTGGACATGAGCTTTATGCTGATTTCATTGTCCACGACATCATCAACTATGATGCGGTCCTTGGGATGGATTGGCTTGCGAGCTTCTATGCTACGATCGACTGTCGGAGGAAGAAGGTGGTGTTCGAGATTCCCGGACACCCAGTATTTGAGTTCTGCCGGGATAATAGCTCGCTTGGCCCTGTCAGATTTCGGGCCAGGCCAGTAGAGGTTGTGGCTATGTAGATGGGGCTGGAGAGGCCAGCGGTTGTGCGGGATTTTGATGACGTCTTCCCCGAGGAGATGTCTGGTTTGCCAACTGATCGAGCTCTAGAATTTTCTATTGATCTTGTTCTGGGAGCGCAGCCGATTTCGAAGGCGCCTTATCGTATGGCACCCGCCGAGTTGGAGGAATTGCGGAAGCAGCTGGATGAGCATTTGCAAAAGGGTTATATCAATCCTAGTGTGTCTCCGTGGGGAGCACCGGTGCTGCTGGTAAAGAAGAAGGATGGTTCGCGTCACATGTGCGTGGACTATCGGGAGTTGAATGCGGTGACCATTAAGAATAAATACCCGTTGCCTCGCATCGATGATATTTTTGATCAGCTTGGAGGTTCGAGGGTGTTTTCGAAGTTGGATCTGAGGAGTGGTTATCATCAGCTAAAGGTGAAGAGGGAGGATGTTCCGAAGACAGCTTTCAGGACGAAGTATGGACACTACGAGTTTCTGGTTATGCCTTTTGGTGTAACCAATGCACCCGCAGTTTTCATGAATCTGATGAACCTGGTTTTCTACGACTTTTTGGATAAGTTTGTCGTTATCTTTATTGACGACATTCTGATCTATTCTAAGTCGGAGAAGGAGCATGCCTCGTACTTGAGGACAGTGTTGGAGATTTTGAGGAAGCATCGGTTGTATGCTAAGTTTTCGAAGTGCGAGTTTTGACTGGATAGAATTGCTTTTCTGGGGCATGTGGTGACGGGGGATGGTATTTCAGTGGATCCCGAGAAGATTAGGGCCATCAGAGAGTGGCCTGTTCCGCAGTCAGCATCTGAGATCCGGAGTTTCCTTGGTTTGGCGGGATATTATCGGCGTTTCATTAAGGACTTTTCCCGTATTGCGGAGCCGATGACCAGGTTGACGCGGAAGGATGTTGCTTTTGTTTGGTCGGGTGATTGTGAGAATGCTTTTGGCATTCTGCGAGAGCGTTTGACGTCGGCCCCTATTCTTGTTGTGCCTGATCGCAGCGGTGGATTTGAGGTCTTTTGCGATGCTTCTGGCAAGGGTCTCGGTTGTGTTTGTATCAGCACGGGCATGTTGTGGCTTACGCTTCTCGTCAGCTCAAGGTTCATGAGAAGAATTACCCGACACATGATTTGGAATTTGCTGCTGTTGTGTTTGCTCTCAAGATTTGGAGGCACTTCCTGCTGTGTGAGAAAGTGAAGATCTTCACCGATCACAAAAGCTTGAACTATATTTTTACTCAGAAGGAGCTCAACATGTGACAGCATCGATGGTTGGAGCTCATGGCGGATTATGAGATTGATTTGCAATATCACCCTAGCAAGGTGAATGTGGTTCCTGATGCGCTGAGTAGGCTTCCAGCGGTGATGTTGTTGACCTCGCAGTGGAGACTGCAGCAGGATTTTTGCGAGTCTGGGATTGAGGTTGTTCTTCCTGGGGAGGTTTCTTCGTTGATGTGTATGCATATACAGTCGACGATCGTGGATCGGATTAAGGTTGGCCAGGTTGGAGATCCGAAGTTGGTAAAGATTCGGGAGCAGGTGGAAGCCGGTCTGCGGACTGACTTTTTGATTCATGAGGATGGCTCGCTGAGGTTTGGAGCTAGGTTGTGTGTGCCAGCTGGGGATATTAGAGAGGAGTTGATGGTGGAGGCATACAGTTCGCCGTATTCTGTGCATCCTGGTGGGACCAAGATGTACAAGGATCTTCGTCTGAAATATTGGTGGCATGGTATGAAGAGGAGTGTGGCTCGGAGTGTGGCCAAGTGTTTGGTTTGCCAACAGGTAAAGGCGGAGCATCAGCGGAGTCCGAAGCAGAATGACGCGATTTGGGTGATCGTGGATCGATTGACCAAATCCGCGCACTTTATTCCTTTCCGAGTAGGACAGTCCACTGAGGCGCTAACAAGGAGATATATGGAGGTAAATTCTTTTACCCTCCGTTTTTATTTCCTTTTCCTAGTATAGATGGTGATGTAACGTGAATCGTGCAGGAGATCGTACGACTTCATGGAGTCCCCGTGCGTATCGTGTCGGACAGAGACACGAGGTTCATATCTCAGTTCTGGCAGAGTTTGCAGAAGAGTTTGGGTACGCGTCTGAGTTTCAGCACGGCGTACCATCCGCAGACGGATGGCCAGTCCGAGAGGACGATTCAGATTTTGGAAGACATGCTGAGGGCATGCATGTTGGATTTCAAGGGTTCGTGGGAGGACCATCTACATCTGATAGAGTTTTCCTACAATAACAGCTTCCAGGCGAGTATTGGCATGGCGTCTTT
This sequence comes from Scilla litardierei, assembly GCA_030789695.1. NCBI lineage: Eukaryota > Viridiplantae > Streptophyta > Magnoliopsida > Asparagales > Asparagaceae > Scilla > Scilla litardierei. The sequence goes on along the minus strand of CM061137.1, from coordinate 116,814,536 downwards.
CGTCGCTCTTTATGGGAGGAAATGTCGATCGCCATTGAGTTGGGATGACGTTGGTGATCGGGAGCTGTTGGGACCTGAGATGATTGTGGAGGCTGTGGATGTTGTCAGGAACATTCGGGAGAGGTTGAGGATTGCTCAGGACCGTTATAAGCATTGGGCGGATGCTAAACGTCGTCCTTTGGAGTTTCAGCCGGGCGACCATGTGTTCTTGAAGATTTCCCCGAATCGTGGTGTGATTCGCTTTGGGAAGCGAGTGAAGTTGAGCCCGCGATACATTGGACCGTTTGACGTTCTGGAGAGAGTTGGCGAGGTAGCCTATCGCTTAGCCTTGCCGCCATCTTTGGAAGGAGTTCACAATGTTTTCCATGTGTCGCAGCTTCGTCGATACATTAGCGATCCATCTCATGCTGTGGATTTCTCGGAGATTACCGTTCGCCCCGATATGACGTATGACCAGCAGCCAATGCAGATTCTGGACAGGCGTCAGAAGTCACTTCGGAACAAGGTTGTCAATCTTGTGAGGGTGATGTGGCGACATGGCTCGCCTGGAGAGTCTACTTGGGAGAATGAGGATGAGATGCGAGAGCGTTTCCCACTTTTGTTTCCGGACACGTGAGTGTTGGGAAATTCCGAGGACGGAATTTTTCTTAAGTTGGGGAGGATGTAACGACTGGTTTTCTTGTATCTGGATTTATTATATTATATATATATATATATATATGTTTTGGAGGATTTTCTCCTCATGTGTGGTTTTCGTCTCCGTAGCTTTCATTTTCGATCGATTCATCGTGTTTTCTAGCTTTTTCCTTAGAATCGTCGATTTTGGAGTAAGTCATTCGTGACGGGCTTCATATCGGTCATATCTTATTGTTAGATCAAGCCTAGGAGTCTTAGGAATCGATCCCAGAGCTTCGCGCTCCATTTCAGAACTTTTGGTGCACGTTAGCCGGTGTAAGAAGGGGCACCGACCGACTGATGACGATCCAGTCGGTCGGAAAACCTTCTTGAACCGACTAGTGGGCTTTGTTAGATGTTCAGGAGTTACTGTTTATCGTTAGTCGGTCTAAGAACGTTGGTTGACCGACTAGGTTGCAAACTAGTCGGTCGGCAATGCTTCTTTAACCGACTAACTCATTAACTATTTTTGACACTAGTTACTGTTTACTTCTAGTCGGTCTAAGAACGTTCATCGACCGACTAGATGTCAAACTAGTCGGTCAGTAGTTGTTCTTTGACCGACTAACTCTTAGTTCAGGTTTTCGACTGGAGCTACTGTTTACACTTAGTCGGTCTGCGTTGGTCAACCGACCGACTAGTTCTCAAACTAGTCGGTCAGCAGTTGTTCTTTGACCGACTAAACAGTACAGGAAACCCTAGTTTTGCCCTAGCCGCCACCAAACTCTATAAATACCCCTCCAAACGTTTTCTTCTTCTTTCTCATGACCTAAAACCCTAGTTTCTCCCCCATTGAGCCCCCTTCCACCTCAAACCCTTATTCCTTCATCCCAAGCCAAAAATACATCATCCAAACCCTCCCTTAACACATTCTACCTCTCATCTTCCTCAAATCTCCATCAAATCCCCAAAACCCACATCAAAACCCATTTCTCCAGAATTTCCCCATCTATTCCAGATCTGAACCCTAGGTTCCCCGGAGCGTTTCTTCCGTTGCCGTGCTTGCTCGGCATCATACTTCCGCTTCCGATACAGTAATAATCGATCTCTTAATGTTTTCATAACCCGTTGTGTTTTTGTAAAACCATAATGAAATGAGTGTTGTTTTGATGATTGTTTCTCCATAACAGCGACTTCCCCGTAAATTAGCGTCCGTGGGACGAACCCTCGTTGATCGTCATCCTCGGTGCTAGGCAAGTGAAACTTGCCACTTAGGGTTTGGGCCATGTCTTAGGCCATTTGCTTGTTGTAGGTGTAAAAGAGACTAGGCGACGAAATGATACTCACCTAGGCGCAATTTCCGGAACTAGCTTGACAACGAAGCTAGGACCGTCATTTATCATGTTGCATAACTATCATGTCATGTGATGCTACATTGTTCCCTAATTCATACGTATTTTCTACACATTTATTTATTAGAGAAAACACACTATTTGAGCACAAAACAGCATTTAACGACATAATTCTGCACTTTTTATATTTTTCCTAGCACCGTCTCGATCTCACGATTCCAACGACTATTTATTTGTAATTTTCTGAGATCTGTGCTAATTACTATGTATTTTTGGAATGCAGAATACCAATTAAATGGAGAAATACGGAGGAAATACGAAAATACGGACGCTGCCCAATCAGATAGTGACACGTGGCATCATCTAAACCGCTCGCGCCCGATCCAACGGTTCCCAGCTCCCCAAACGTTATTACATATTACGGGCTGCGTGGTAATACGGAGACCGTTGGATCTCAATCCAACGGTCCAAAGAGATGCTCTCGAGATCTAAATCCAAGGCGACGTGGCCGCTTCAGAGCCACTCGATGATGATCCGACGGTCCGCGCTGGAGGAAATCGAGCGGCGACGTGGCTCCGCATGAGCCATTGATGTAAGATCGGACGGCGGAGCGCAACCCCGCTCTGAATTCAAAATCGCGAAGCAGCAGCGGAGTTATCCGTCCACGTGTCGCCATCGCAGCGACTCTCCGCTTGATCGGACGGCTACGATGCAAAGATCGGGTTGATAAGCGTAAGCGGCGACGTGGCGCAATATAGACCGAGCGATCCCAATCCAACGGCCCCAATAAATCCCGCTCGAACGAAGCAGGCTGAATTCCTCAGGGTGACGTGGCCTCGTTGCGATCGTTGGATCGTTTATCCGACCGTCGGGATTAAATCCAACCTGTATTCGGACTTGGTGAATGAAGCGGGTTGCGGGCTTTGCACGAATTGTAAAGCACACGTGGCGGGCTTATGTTAGATCCCGCATGGATCGACGGCTCTTTGTTTGCTCCGACTTAGATGTGCGGCCCAGATGCATTCGGGCGCGAATTTATTGCGGGTTTGAACCCGTTAAGCAACCCAAACCCGCAATCTTATTATATAAGCGTATTTAGGGGTTTTTGGGGCGTATTCAAGCAATTGGGGGCGTATTTTGGGCGTATTGGAGGCTCTAGAAGCCGTATTTCCCCTCTGAAAAATTCTGTAAAATTCCAGAGGCTATTTTCTTATTTCCAGAGAGTTTTGATGTATTTTCAAGGATATTTGGTGATGAATTCTTAACTTAAACCCCTTATTTGATGCTTTTTCTTCCGTATTTCGATATAATCTTAACGTATTTTGCTATGGAACTTGTTTATTCTGAAATTATGAGTAGCTAGAACTTATTTGTGCATGGTATGGAGTAGTTAGGGGCTATGATTTGTGGTTTGTTTGGTTGAAATTCCATGTGCTTAATCGTTAAACGTCGCTAAAATTGTAATCTTTGTTCGTAAATCGACTTTTTTAGATTCCAAAAGAATTAATTAAGTTGACGATCGCCCCAAAAGGGTGAGTTTTGATCTCCCCAAAAGGGAGTTTCATACCGTAGTTTTGATCTCTCCAAAAGAGAGTTTTCATATCGTATTATAGCTTTAGCGACGATCTTATTGAATATTTTGTTTGAACCCCCAAAAGGGCATCTTCCGATGAATTGCTCCCAAAAGGAGAATTCATTGAGTTATATTGGATATTTTTCCCGGTGAATTGCTCTCAAAAAGAGAATTCATTGTGATATATTCATCAACCAAATTAATACGAATCGTTGATCCTAACGAACCCCATACCATGTGCATACTCTTTATAGGTATTTTCGTACACATATTTCTATGTTTATATTGTTCACGTGTTCACATCACCATCACCGTCACCATTATTAAAGTGTTTAGTTTCTTTTCGTTGGCTTTCTATTTGATTTGAATTGTGGGTTGCAACAGATTTCTTCCCGTGGATTCGACACCTGGACTCCCAGGTTTTACTACTTGTACGGACTCTTGCACTTGAGAGAGAGCACCTTTTCGGTCCCACCAGTTGCATAACTATCATGTCATGTTTTATTTCAACTAACGGTACGCGAATTAATTGTCATCCATGCTATCCATGTTGAATGTTGCATTCGTAGCACACGCTACAATACTTGTGTTTCCTGGCTCGTGTTCCAGAAGCGGGCCACGTGAGTTGGTTGATAGACAATGCCCGATCTACTTGTTTACCGGCTAGGCACCTGCGTTGCAGGCATAACCCTACGCCATACGTGTTAAATACACTTCCTGGCTTGTGATCCAGAAGCGAGCATTCCGTGTTCGGGGGTAATGCCCTGGCTCGATACACGTGGAGGGGTAGAGATAAACGGTCACTTGAGCTTAGGAGTTGGCCCGATCAGCCACTCTAGCCAACAGGCGGAATCTCTGTGCACAACTTGTTTACTCGACTGTTCACTTGACGTGAACCACTTAACTTGTACTTGTCCGTGTTCTACTTGTTAACCGTGACATACTTTCTACTTGTACTTCCCTTACTTGTCACTTCCATGCTATACTTGTCATGCCATGCATCATACTATAACTGCTAGGTTGCTAGTTTACCTTACCTTCAGTTTCCTTGCCCAAGTCTTTTAGACTTGCTGACATGTGCCCCTTTACTCTTTTGGGTGACACATGTTAGACCCTGAGCCTGAGAACATTGTTGAGGACGAGGTGTTTGCTGACGCCGAGCCCGAGCCTGTGTTTGGCGAGGAGTACGTGGACACCGGGGACCAGTCCTAGTGTCTTAGTTGAGCTTTCCCTTTTGTTTAGACTGCTGTTTTGTTGTCGTTGCGTAGCACCTATACTTGGCTACGTTGTTTCTTTTGTTGGCCTTGTTCTGGGCCTTTAGACTCTTTCCTTTAGCCTGGTGGCTTTTCTGGATGTTGAACTTAACTTTCATGTTGGACAAATTATGAGATATGAGATTTTATTTCTGTCTCTTCTTGTGTTATTATTGTTGTTCCGTTTGTAGTTACAGGGACCTGCTTATGTTTTATTGACGCTTATCGGGTTTGGGGCTTCACAGCTCCACTCTCGTGCGGACCTTTTCACGTCTCGCCTCCATTTTAGGGAAGCGGGGCGTGGCAGTGCCTTCTTCAATTAATTGAGAATCTCCAACGGTCGGACCAACATCTTAGGTATTATCAATGGCTCTGTTCAAATCTAGTCTTCAAATGAACGCCTATGATTTAATCGTCATTGGACGACTCAATTGTTGATTCCACCTACCTCTTCAAAGAACTAAGCACAACAATATACAAGACAAAAGAGAAAGAACACGCCAAAAACAAAGAACAAGATGTGGAAGAGGAATTTAAAGATTTATTAGAAGTTCACAAAGCACCTTACAAGGATTTATGACATAAATACTCAACCTTTGCTTCTCCTTCTCTAAAGCCCTATCTCTTCCCTAGTCTCATTTCTCTTTAGGTTATTTTTCTCTCCATATGAAAATTCCTAAAGCTAAGATACTATTTATATGGTCTTCTTAGGTATACTAGTAAAGTACAAATATACCACCACTAAGAAACATATAACAAACTAGAGTTTTGGAGCCAAACTCTGACAATCTCCACCTTGGAGAGAAAAATCTTCCACGCCCCTGTGAAGATCAACAAGATGTCACATACACCTCAACCATGGTGAGAACAACCACCCACCAACATCGCACCTCCATCCACTCGAGGGGATCTGCTCCTCCTCATCTCTAGCACAAAGAGATGTTTAGCAAGTCTAGGCAATGCCTAAACTTCTCTATTGTCACCGACATGGTAAATACATCCGCTGCATTCTCGTCGGTGTGCACCTTCTTGAAAGAAATTTCACCATCATCGACCAACCAATCACGAACTCGATGATACATCACCGCAATGTGTTTTGTCCTTGCGGATAGACATGATTCTTGGTCAAGCAAATTGCACTTTGACTATCCGAGATTACTTGGATGCTCTATAGATCCAATCCAAGTTCATTTACCAAACCTTTCAACCAAATAGCTTCCTTGGAAGCCTCCGTGATTGCCATGTACTCGGCCTCCATTGTAGATAATGCCGTCGTGGATTGTAGCACCGATCTCTAAGAAATAGGACCACTAGAGAATGTCAAGACATACCTGGTAGTAAACCTCCTCTTGTCAAGATCCCCCGCATATCCGCATTAACATATCACACTACAACATTTGAGTCATCTTTCTCCTCAAACATGATACCCAACTCTTTGGTGCCTCCCAAATACCTCAAAATCCACTTCACCGCATTCCATTGCTCTTTACCCGGATTTGACATGTATTTTCAAATTACACCAATCGCTTGGGCTATGTCCGGCCTTGTGCATATCATGGCCTACATCAAGCATGCTACCACATTTGCATACGGTACCACTTTCATCTTCTCAATTTCCTCCACCATCTTTTGACATTGCTCTTTGCTCAAAGCAAAATGAGAAGCAAGTGGTGTAGTGACCGGTTTTGCATCCTTCATGTCATACCTCTCCACCACTTTAGAGACATATCTCTTTTGTGATAACCACAACTTTCCGGCATCTTTATCTCTCCTTATCTCCATGCCCAAAATATTTGTGGTTGTCCCAATGTCCTTCATGTCAAACTCTTTACTCAACTTAGACTTGAGCTCAATCACCATTGACATGTGTTTACATGCAATTAACATGTCATCCACATAGAGAAGTAACATGATAGGAGAACCATCTTCAAGGACCTTGTAGTAAACGCAACAATCATACTGACTCTTTGAGTATTCGATATGCAACATAAAGGAGTTGAAGCATTTGTACCATTCTTGGCGATTTCTTGAGCCCATAGAGAGACTTCTTCAAAAGACAAACACAATCTTTTTTGCCCACTTTTTTGAACCCTTCCGGTTGTGACATGTAAATTGTTTCCTCCAACTCACCATGAAGGAAAGCTGTCTTCACATCAAGTTGTTCATGCTCCATGTTGAACTTCTACACCATAGCCAAGAGTACCTTAATAGAAGTGTGCTTCACCACCGGGGAGAATATCTCATCATAGTCTACGCCAATCTTTTGTGAGTACCTCTTCGCTACCAACCTTGATTTGAAAGTTGGTTTGTCCTTTTTCATGCGAAGTTTCCTTCATCCTATAGATCCACTTGCAAGCCACCGGTTTATGGCCCTTTGGTTTAGGCACCAACTCTCACATGGAATTCTTGTGGAGATATTTCATCTCTTCCATCATTGCTTTCAACTATTCTTCTCTTTCATGTGAATCCATAGCCTCTTGAAATGAACCAGGCTCACCACCACTAATGGTAAGAGCATAATGAGCCTCTTCCGATTGCTCCCATCTGAACCTATTAAGTGGCTTTGTGGTTCTTTTCGTCCTTCCTTGAGTAATGCTATATGACCCTTCGTGAGGGATCTCTTGCTCCGGACCATGGCTTGAACTCCCCTCTTCCCATTGTGAAGTTTGAGTTCTTTCCAAGTCATCCAATTCAAATGAGACTTCTTGTGCCATTTTCTAGCCTTTGACAACACCATCTTGTTGATCTTCAAGATCCCTTGATAGCATAGTAGCCTCATCAAACATAACATCCCTACTACACAATTTCTTCTTATTGACCGGATCCCAAAGCTTGTACCCCTTCACCCCCTTTTCAAAACCAAGGAAAATGCATTTATGTGACTTAGCATCAAGCTTTGACCTTTCATCGTGTGGAACATGTGTGTAACAGACACCCGAACACCTTTAGAAGAGCGTAATCTACTTCCTTGCCACTCCACACCTCTTCGGCCACCTTGAGGTTAAGAGCGTAATCTACATAGCAAGCAGGGTTAATGGCCTCCGTCCAAAAAGACTTTGGCAACCCTGCATGAAGACTCATGCATCTAGCCCTCTCCATAAGAGTTTTATTCATCCTCTAAGCCACGCCATTTTGTAGAGGATTCGTTGCTACTGTGAAATACCTTTTGATCCCTTCATCCTTGCAAAATTGTACAAACTTTCTATCTCGGTATTCTCCACCATTATCGGTTCTCAAGCACTTTTTCTTTCTTCCCATTTGGTTTTCAACCTCTGCCTTCCAATCCTTGAACTTGGAGAAGACCTCGGAATTGTGCTTCATGAAATAAACCCACCCAAACTTTTCTTGAGAAATCACCGATGAATGTCATACAGTAGGAAGCTCCAGCTTTTGACATAACCGGGCTCGGCCCCCACACATCGGAGAGTATGTAGTCAAGAATGCATTTGCTTTGGCATTCTTTCTTTGTGGTATTGAAGGACACCTTCCTTTTTTACCCGCCAAACAAAATTTGCATAGATCGAGCTTCATGTCTTCACTCCCTTCAACAAATTTCGCTTGTGAAGTTCACATATGCCCTTCTCACTCATGTATCCCAACCTACATTCATCACAATCATTCTTTTTCTCCATTGTAGAAATTGAGGCTCCACCCAAAATGGTGTCACCCACAAGCTTGTAAAGATTGTTGCCCACTCTTGTACCCTTCATTAGTACTAAGACCCCTTTCGACAACTTGAGAATAGCATCCTTTCCATTGAAAGTGCATCCCTCAGCCTCAAGCATGCCCAAAGAAATTAAGTTGTTCTTGAGTGCCGACACATGTCTAACTCCTCCCAATGTACGGACCACACCATTATGCATCTTGATTTTTATGGTTCCCATTCGAATTGTCTTACACAGTGCATCGTTTCCCATTAACATCGAACCACCATCGTAGGCCTCAAAAGTGTCAAACTATTCACGATTTGGACACATATGATAAGAGCAACTGGAGTCTAAAATCCATGCATTTGAGGATTTACCTTGAGAGACAGAGAGGAGTTCCACTTAATTTTTGGAAGAAACATTAGTCGAAGAATGGGCTGCTCCCACTCATCCGATGGTGTTGATCCAATTGAACTGTCATTTGAATCTAATATTCTCCCCTCGACTCTACAGCTCAAACGTTAGGCCCTCCTTTCGTTCATCGACATTGTTAGATTGCTTACCTTGGCCTTCAGCTTTCTCTGTCTGAACTTCTGCGACTCTGGCTCTAACAGAACCCTTTGCTCCCTTATGGTTTTAAAGGGGATTGAGCATGGACCAAGTGGATTTTTTGATTTGTTTAGTTTTAATGTTCAAGAGGTTAATTACTTAGGGTAAGCATGAAGGATGCTTCTTGTAATCTACCTCAATTTCTTTGCGCCAATTAACATATGGTTAATGTACTATTACTTACTGGTTTTTCTTGCATGCTGTAACAAATTATAAAGATGTTGATAGTTTGAAATGGTTTAATTTTGACTCCTCTTTGACTGCAAAACACCAATCTCTGCAGTTGAATTGGGCCAAAGCCACTTGCTGTCGGGTTCTAAAAGCAAAATATTTATATTTCTCCTACTCGCTGCCAACAAAATACTTCATCAATATATGGGAACTATACCACCCTCATTTAACCATGTTCTATATGCATCTTTTAGCCTAGATAAAATCATCTGTTTGAAATACAGGGATGATAAGCCATATCTCAGCTTCTCTTTACATGGATATAAACAATCAAAGACAATATCACGGATAAATCCATTCACAAGTACAACAAATACAAGGAAAGAAACAAAAAATAAGAGGAGAGAGTCGATTGCATTGATCAACATTGAATGCTTCATACAAAAACTGATGTGTTGTGGCCCTCAAGTTTGCCCATTTCTGCAAACAACAGATATAACTCAAGATACACAGCAAATAATTCGTCAGAATGTGATGAAGACCAAAGTTCACTAAGGTGATTTCGCCAACAATGACGGAAATCGGAAGAATTTTATTTCTAAAAGAAAGAATTACAGAGCAAAGAAGAAGAAATGAAAACTGAGGCTAAATTTTCATACAAATCATCGATGCTCTTTTTCATTTGCTAACCAGTATTTATACAACCCTCTACTCCAACAACAACCTTCGACTATCAACCGGCTCCAGTAACCGCCACCGACGAGACCGTTGCAACGGCCTAACTAACTCCAGCTCAGCGCACATCGAAGGGAAGAAGAAGACGACAGCTTCGTCATTTCGTCGAACACCTGAGCCTCGTCCACAGTACCGTTCAAACCGTTGTGAAAACGCCAACGGTCGGACCCACCTTTTAAGTGTAAATCGACGGTCGCCAATCAATCTTCGCTTGATCTGGACGGCTGACATTCAAAACACAATACACGGCTGATCTCCCTTCCCTTTCAAATCAATGCTCCAAATCTCCTCTTCTCCGAAGTCGACCATTACTTCCCCCTCTCCTCTTCGACTCCTCTTCGACTCCTTCTTCTTCCCCGCTCCCCTCAGCAACCAGCCCCGCCTCCGTCGTAATCTCCTGAGCTTCCTTTGATTGGACCCCAACATTCCCTCCCCCTTTTTGTGACCTTGCCTCAAGGTCAAATGATGGAAAGCGCCGCATCAAGTCCCAATAGGATTCCCACGTAGCTTCGTCGATTGACCTCTGCCTCCATTTGATGAGAACTTGAGACTCTAAAGCCCTGCGCTTTTGAATCACCCTCCGATCGAGGATGAGTTCGGGTTCGTCAACAATTTCCTCAGTATATCGAGGTTGGGAAACCTGGACCACCGTATGATTTCCTACCTTCTTCTTGAGCTGGGATACATGGAAAACAGGATGAATCTGAGCAGACTCCGGCAACCCCAACTTGTACGCCACCTCCGCAATTTTCTCCAGGATCACATACAGACCATAATATTTTGGGGACAGCTTATGGGTTCTTCTCATGGCAATGCTAATTTGCCTGTAAGGTTGTAATTTGAGGTAGACCCAATCTCCCACCTCGAATTCCCTCTCCGTTCGATGTTGATCTGCAAACCTTTTCATCCTTTCACTGGCCTTCTCCAAATTATCCTTCAACAATTTCAAAGCCACCTCTCTAGCAAAGAGAGAGTCATCAACAGCTGCGAGTTGAGTAGTATGAGGTAAATAAGATAACATCGTCGGAGCAGATCTCCCATAAACCGCTTCAAAGGATGTCATCTTTGTAGAACTCCTCCAAGTGGTATTGAACCAAAACTCTGCCAATGGTAACCACTTAACCCACTCCTTTGGTTTGTGACCACAAAAGCAACGCAAGTAACATTCCAAACTCCTATTAGTTACCTCTGTCTGGCCGTCGCGTTGAGGGTGATAGGCTGAACTGTGAGACAATGTAGTGCCCTATAGACGAAAAATCTCCCTCCAAAATTGACTTGTGAAGATAACATCTCTGTCACTTACAATGTTGGCCGGAATCACATGGTATTTAAAAACACAGTCAAAAAAACCTCAGCTACTACCATGGCTGTAAAGGGGTGTTTTAGTGGAAAAATGAGAATATTTGGTCATTCTATCCACCACCACGTAGATGACACTGAACCCATTACATAATGGCAACCCCACAAAGAAATCCATAGAGATGCTTTCCCAGATCTGTTTAGGCACATGCAAGGGATTCAAGAGCCCATGATAAGCCACATTTTCTGATTTGTTTCTTTGACACACTTCACACTCCCTTACAAACTGTTGAACACAAGCCCTCATTCCCCTCAAAGAAAGGTCTTCTTCAACCTATGAAGTGTTCTAGCAGCATCAGAATGCCCACCCACATGTGAACTATGAAATCATTGATGAGAATCTGCTGAATCCTAACACAGTCAGGGCTGATTAGGATTTTTTTTGTTATAATAATAGACCCCTTCTATCTTCATATATTTTTGTAGTGACTGATCCCCTTGCTGCAACTTCTCTTCAATTGATTGGAAGTAAGGATCACTGCTGGCCATATCCCTCACATCTTACATCCAATCACACATAGGAGCTGATACATGATATATAGAACAATAATCTTCTTCCACCCCACAGCTGCTATCCACTTCCCTAGACAAACTATCAACAGCTTTATTCACTTTCCCTGGTTTATATTCCACTCTGTAATTGTAGGATTGAAGCTTCATCAACCACTTACTTTGCAACCCTTGCTGCAACTTTTGATTTAGTAAATATCTCAAACTTTGGTGATCCGTACGTATTATGAATTTCCTTCTCAGGAGGTACCGACCCCACTTATAACTGCTAGGATGATAGCAAGAAGCTCTTTCTCATAGGTTGACAACAACAGGTTCCTCCCAGTTAATTTGGTGCTCAAATAAGAAATAGGCTTTCCTCCCTGCATCAACACAACCCCTATTCCCCTCCCTGATGCATCACACTCCAAAACAAACTCCTCATTAAAGTTTGGCAATGATAATACTGGGGATGTAGTTAGTGCAATTTTCAAAGCATTAAAGGCTTCTTGGGTTGATTTATTCCATGTGAACCCTTCTTTTTTAACAGGTCAGTTAGAGGTGCAGCAATTCCCCCAAACCCTTTTAAGAATTTCTTGTAGTACCGAGCTAACCCCAGAAAACCTCTCACAGCCTTAGTGTTTTTAGGTATGGGCCAATTCTTCACTGCTTCAATTTTTTTGGGTTCCATTGCCACACCTGGGTCAGAAATAATGTGGCCTAAGTACTCCACTGATTTCTTTCCAAATGAGCATTTTGACAACTTAACATATAGCTGTTGGGTCTTTAAAATCTGTAGGACTTTACACAACTGCTCAATATGGGTCTTCCAATCTTTACTGTATAATAGAATGTCATCAAAAAAAACCAAGACAAACTTTCTGATGTATTCTCTAAAAATTGAATTCATTAGGGACTGAAAAGTAGAAGGAGCATTAGTCAATCCAAATGGCATTACTAGAAATTCGTAATGTCCATCATGAGTTCTAAATGCAGTCTTAAAAATGTCCTCATCACTCATACGGATTTGGTGATATCCCGACCTCAAATCCAATTTAGAGAAAAACTGGGCTCCGTGTAATTCATCCAGCAATTCTTCTATAATAGGGATTGGAAACTTATCTTTTATGGTTTATTGATTAAGGGCACGATAATTAACACAAATCCTCCAACTAGAGTCTGCCTTCCTCACCATCACAACTGGAGAGGCATATGGGCTGTGGCTAGGCCTAATTACTCCTGACTTCAGCATCTCTGCAACTTGTCTTTCTATTTTAGTTTTGAGCAGATATGCATGTTTATAGGGTCTAATGCACACAGGTTTTTCTCCAGCCTTGGTTGGAATTCTATGGTCACAATATTTTCTAGGGGGTAATCCTTCAGGTTCTTTAAATACCTCTGGATACTGGTTAAGGATTTCCTTTAAATCCTGATGAAGATCATCCATTTTAATAGCCACTACATGTTTGTTGTCCCAGGACTCCTCCACTTCTATCAAATTCAGATGGATCCAATACCCTTCTCCTTGTTGCTTTATAGCTTTGTCAATTCCCTTCTCTCCTACTACCTGGAAATTCTGAGGTACTATCCCTTGCCACAACCTCTCTTTCCCTTCCAAGTTGAATCTCATTTGCATTTTTTTGAAGTTAAAAATAATATCATCCGACTGTCTTAACCACTGTGTTCCAAGAACAATTTGCTGACCCCCCAATGGTAGGATTAACAAATTAAGTGAGACTAACACCCCTTGACACTGTATCTGCACATCCTTGCACATACCTGACACTTGAAGCTTCTCTCCACTAGCCACCACTACATCAAAAGAATTTGACCTCTCTACCTCCAACCCCAAAGATTTGATCAGCTTAAGGTGAATAAAATTGTGGGTTGATCCAGTATCCACTAAAATGTTAACTTTTGCCCTTTTATGCTACCCTTGAGACGGAGAGTTTGTGTTACTGGTATCCCAGTTAATGCATGCACAGAAATGGAAGAAAATTGTTCCTCCTCTTCTTCTTGACATTCTGGAGCCTCAGCATCCTCTTCTGACTCCTCCTCTAAATCCAAGATATATAGTTGTTTACGACACTTGTGTCCTCTCTCCCATTTCTCATTACATGTGAAACACAAAGTGTTCTTTCTCCTGTTTTGTATTTCCTCCTGAGTGATTAATCTTCCCTTGAGTACAAAGGGTACAATTTCTTTAGACATTTCTTTGGCCACTTCTTTATTTGCTCCTGGGGGTTGTAATTGGTGGTACTTATGATAAGGATTTGATAGGGTAGTTGGCTTGTTCTTCTTAGCAAAAATTAACTTCTCCTCAAAAGTTCTAGCTAATTGAATAGCCCTCCTATAGTTCCCCGGATTCAAAGCCATGACGTCAAAACGTATCTCTTCCTTCAACCCAATTATAAATTTATCAACTATATACTCCTCCTGCAGCTTCCGTAATAACCCCACAATCTGTTCATATTTCTCCAAATAATCTTTCACAGTGCCCGTTTGCTTTAGGTTAGAGAAAACATCGTAAGGTTTGTCCAATTCTGTAGGACCGAATCTTACCACAATTTCCTCTTTAAACTTCTCCCAATAAAAGAAATTGTCTACATTAACCTTTCCCCATTCAAACCAATGCAAAGCAGCCCCCCGTAGATAGAACGAGCATGTATTAACCCAACTGATATAAGGACTGGAGTAATAGGCAAATATTTGCTGTACCTGACTCAGCCATGGCAGCACTTCTTCATCTCCTTTGTAGATAGGGAACTCAGGTTTAAGTATTCTTGGCTGCACAGTGAACTCCCCTTGGTTACCCCTCCTGTCTGAACTCCGATCCTTATTGAGATTCCGTTCACTGCTTCTTTCACCTTCATGGTTCCTCGAACCCAATTCTTGATTGCTCACATGATCATCCCCTTGGCTCTGATGATTGCGCAACATTTGCATCTGCATTTCCTGGCTATGGAATCTTTCTTCATACTTACTTTGATTGCTCAATAATGCTTGTATCTGTGCTGACATGTGCTCATTCGATTGTCTTTGGGCTTCCATCATGGCCTGAATCTGTGCTTGAATTTAGGCTGACAGTTGTTGGAACCGAACTCCCAATCTCCCCTCCACAGCTTGGTTCTGCGACTCCACAACTCGAAGCCTTTCTTCTTGATGCCTCTTCCACTCCTCTGGATCTTCCGTGTGTTCTCTGTGATGATGTAGCTCAAGATTCGAGCAAGTACCCTGATCCTCCTCCATCATAGGGTTAGCCTCCACATCAGTTCTTCGTTTTCCCCCCATGGTAGCGTAGCTGGGCTCTGATACCAAATTGATGAAGACCAAAGTTCACCAAGGTGATTTCGCCAACAATGGCGGAAAGCAGAAGAATTTTATTTCTAAAAGAAAGAATTACAGAGCAAAGAAGAAGAAATGAAAACTGAGGCTAAATTTTCATACAAATCATCGATGCTCTTTTTCATTTGCTAACCATTATTTATACAACCCTCTACTCCAGCAACAACCTTCGACTATCAACCGGCTCTAGTAACCGCCGTCGACGAGACTGTTGCTACGTCCTAATTAACTCCAGCTCAGTGCACAGCAAAGGGAAGAAGACGACGGCAGCTTCGTCATTTCGTCGAACACTTGAGCCTCGTCCACAGTACCATTCAAGCCGTTGTGAAGACGCCAACGGTCGAACCCACCTTTTAAGTGTAGATCGACGGTCGCCAATCAATCTCCGCTTGATCTGGACGGCTGACATTCAAAACACAATACACGGCTGATCTCCCTTCCCTTTCAAATCAACGCTCCAAATCTCCTCTTCTCCGAAGTCGATCGTTACTTCCCCCTCTCCTCTTCGACTCCTTCTTCCATGCTCCCCTCAGCAACCAGCTCCGCCTCCGTCGTAATCTCTTGAGCTTCCTTTGATTGGACCCCAACAGAATGATTAGAACCAAAGAAGACGGTGGTTCGTAGGCCCTGAAGTTTGCCCGTTCATGCAAACAACAATCTATTGGTCCTGAGAGATAAGTGGAGAACCCCCTGAGGAAGTCATATTGAATCATTGTCCAATACGAATCATTCTTTAAGCGAAACACAAATTGCCAGCCCTCGCATCAAACCATTGATTACAAGTTTTTGGTTCTTCACAGGAAGGACTAGCGTGGAGTCACCAACTGCAAACTGATTGTTCTCCGTCTTAAGCTGAAAGAAGGATCTATTTGTCAGCTCATCAAACCATTCGATCCCCATGTCTTCCATTCTCCGTATCCCTTGCTCGTCAGGCTGGATGCCATGTGCCATCCACATATGCACCAACGTATCCTTCTCAAAGATGTAGCCTCTGGGGAATATGGAGCAAAAGGCAAACATTGCTTCAGATTTGCACTCATATACTGAAAACTTTGTCCCAGAGAGGGCAACATTCTTTTTAAACAAAAATCCGATTGCCACCCCTCACTCTCCAGGACTCTATTCCAACGATCAGCGTCTAAATATGATTGCAACAGACTCCCTACCACCTTTCTTGCTAAAGGCAGACCATGCAGCTTGCCAGCTATTTGCCTACCCATCGACTGCAGTTCCTCCCCCTTTTCCGTCATCATGAAATTCTTATTGTCACCAAATGCGTAATATTCAATTAACTCCTGAAATTCACTTTCCCCGAGAGTATCAATAACTATGGGTCCATATCCAGCGGTGCCCATCTTATCTACAGTCAGTTATCCGACTTTGAGTCGTCACCAAAACAACGATTCCCTTCGCTTCCTTGTTCAGAGGGGGGACACAGATGTTCCCATGTTGTACCCATATCATCCCACAAATTATCAAGAACAACAAGCAATCTCTTGTTAGCTAGAAAATCCTCAACTTCCCCCAGAACGTCTTCTAAAGTATTGGCATGACAGGCGTACGAACATAATATTCCCTCCCACTCAACAATGGGAATGGTACTCAGCCTCTGCACCTGTAAATTTTGCAGCATCTATTTCGCAATGTCCTTCGCACTCCCATTGTTATGTAAAGACACAGCTTAACCTCAAACTCCCTTGCTATATCCACATGGTTGTAGATTTGTTGCGCAAGAGTAGTCTTGCCAACACCCCCTATACCCAATATATGAATTACTTTAAGGCCGCAACCGCCACTACGGCTGGCACCTATCTCGATCGGTTGCTCATCCGAACTCGGTGACATTTGCCCTAATATAGCATCTCTCTCACGGTCCCATCCGAAGAATTCATTATCAAGTAAAAACGAGCTCGTCTCTCTTGGTTTCAGCGTTGCCTCCTTAATTTTTGGTAGATCTAATGCTTTGATAAAATTGTTGGCATTAGCAGCGATTGCATCTATTATACATTTGACAACGTTTTTTGAATTCTAGGTCTGACTAGGACAAGATAAAGAGTGGCTGAGATTTGATCTTTGTAAATCAATGGTTGAGATTGGATTTTGTGAAAATTTTAGTGGGAAAACTTAAATTTTGGTGGGAAAAGTGTCTTAGGAACCTAAACTTTGAAATTAGAAGTGTCTTGAGAAAGATTGTGGAGTTAAATTTGGGGGAAAAGTGCCTTGGGAACCTAAACTATGAAATTAGAAGTGCCTTGGAAAAGATTGTGGAGATTAAATTTGGGGGGAAAGTGCCTTGGAACCTAAACTTTGAAATTAAAAGTGCCTTGGGAAAGATTGTAGAGAAGCATTATCCATTAAATTAAACAAAATAAAAAATTTAGCGTAAAACAATTTGGCGGAACAACAAGTTTGCGTTAAAATATCCTAAGGTTTATTGTTCTACGTCGAAGGCGCCCGCTAAAATTTTTTACGCTAATTTGTTGTTCCGCGCCAAAGCCGCTAAATTTTTTACCCTAATTTGTTGTTCCGCGCCAAAGCCGCGGACGCTAAATTTGTTCTTCGGTGCCGAATTTATTGTTCTGCGTCGAAGGCGCGCGTCGCTAAATATTTTTACCCTAATTTGTTATTCTTTTAAATTTTGGCTGTGTAAATAATTTTTTGGGGAACAAAAATTTCGCGGGGGAAATGTTAAATGAACCGTGCCCGCGGACACGGGTTATGCCTAGTCAATCTTTATCAGGATCATTTCAAGATTTTCATGTACCGGATTTAAGACATGTGCATGAAGATCGCTGCCAACAGAATCAAGAAGATCAGCATCGCCGGCATGGTTGGATTCAAGATCATCCAGCACGTCATCTGCCCTGTAGGCAACGTCTCGGAGCCGCCACCGCCATTCTCCCAGCGAGTCATCCGCCATACGGATCCACATCTTAGCAAGATCAATCAGTTGCTGCGTCTGCAGACGAGCGGCCTCCAACCTTTTCAGCATGTTCCTGAGAGAAAAAGAGAATAAATAAATATTGTTGGGGATTCCAGATACGGCTGAGAGTTTTTTGATACTTTAGAACAGAAACCATCTTCTCTATTTATAGGGCCACCGTCATATCCTCCATCCTACAGCCGCCCCCGTGATTTGTTGAGATGTATGCACTCGAGGCAATTTATCTACGTAAAACATCTTGTTCATGAATGAAAGTATGCTTTCTGGTATCAATTGTCTGAGTAATTTTCTATTAATATGTTGCTTAGATAATTTCCTTAGCCTCATAGTAAGGTCATACACGTTTCGAGATAGATATCACGATTATGAGAAATGTCTGACTGATAGGAGCTCGAGTCTTAAAGCGCGTTCATGGTCATAAATGCATCGAAATAAGGATATCAGCACATTGGACAGACCATTGTGTCTTTGTCTTGATAATCTAATAATCATGCGACTTAGTGAAGTCGGAGACAAGACACATGTGCTCATTAGAAATGAGTCCACTGAACGACCTAATAAAGAGTTATCAAATGGTTAAACATTAACTAACTGTCATTAATAACTCTCTAGTGATGATAGGTAAGTTGGTCCTTAGGACTTGAGATCATTGTACGAACCTGTGCATGAACAGTGTCACTTAAATCTATGATCTAGCTTCGAGACAAGGCCTGCTGAAAGGTCTTAGGTTGGGTGACACTTGAAGCGTACGAGGTAAGTAGTGATCAAGAGAGAATTCGTCTCTCCGTTAATGGGAAGTTAGTGTCGCATGCTCAGTACGATTCTTGGTAAAACCATAGCCAAGGTAAGTTGTAGAAGTACAACATGTATGTACTAGAGACCGAATAATACGGTCATGTGCTAGCTAGTGGGGTTGACGGTTAACCATACCCTAGGCTCTGCAAACGACGTAATTAAGACGAAGGGACTAAAACTGCGATATTCATCACGGACACAGTCTGAGTGATCATGACGACATTTTTTGTCGACAAGTCAATCACGTAATTATGATACCAAAACAGGGACGACACCTGCTGCTCGTGGTTACTGCCGTCTAGGGATTTCGAGTCCCAACCTGTATTAGGGTCAGGTTGTAGGGTCTCACACCGAGTAGTATTCATGTCTTAGTAATAAGAAGAATGTTAAGAGGAAAGCATTTGATACAATGGAGTAATTGAGCTCACAAGTGAGTTGTGAGCTTAAAGCTAAAGAGTTTAGCACTTGGGGGTCGAAGGGGACTTTCTGAGAAATCCACAGGAAGAAACCCTGTTAGAATCGGGGCTCAAACGAGCCCAGAAACATGAAAATAGCAAGAAGGGGCAGTTTAGTAGGTCGGACCCACGCTAGCGGGCGGGTGCATGCCCGCCCGCTAGTCCACCCGCAGGCCCAGCAGGGCCCGCCCAATTGGTAGGCGGGCACGCCTGCTGCTTCTGATGCGGGCACCCCCAGGCTGGCGCGCTTCCAAGCATGCCCGCTATGCTATGGGCCCCACCGAGGGGCCCAGTCTCTAGGGTTTTTGAAACCCTCCTTGACGGCTACGAAATGTGACTTTTTGCTCAACTTTGAGCAATTGTTTGAGGAGTCAAACGAAGTCGGAATTCATCGTCATTTGTTCCTATGCGTTCACCGTTCATAGCTCTTCGAAATGATAGGTTGTATCACTTCTGAAGCCCAACAGTGAGGGAGATAAAATTAGTTGAAGTTTAACCTTTGAGAAAGGCAAACTAACTTAATTTAAATCTCCTAAATTTTAATAGTCACACATTGCTCGTGCGACGAGCAAGGGGGTCCGACTCCCTATATAAATAGGGGTCGACACTCCTTAGAAAATTACACCAATTCTCTGATTTGAGAAGCTCTATAATTTTTGAGCACGCCCAGTCTTAAGACAAAATTATTCATCCTCTTATATTTCTTCCGATCCTCCAATCGAGTGCTAGTAAGACGGTGAGGAGGTTTGGATCTGATCCAGAAGTCTTTGACGCAGGTCTGCTCAAGTGAAATCTTCTTCGACAAGTGATTGCTCGAAGGCGCGGTGCGGTTCGGGAACTGGTTCAGCTCGGGCCAAGGTGCAGCTCAGGACACGGTTCGGTACACTTTGCCGGTGCAAGCAAAGTTCCGGGTAAGTCAATATTATTTTCATTTGTAGTAGTTTAGATCTTTCTTCGGGTTGGTCGGACCCAACCCTTAGTTAGTAGATTATCCTGGCTAGGGTGCATGATTCCTTAGGGTTATTATTAAAGTGTTTAATAATAATATTTCCGCTGCATGTTTTTAATCCTTATGTCCGTCCGACGTAGGACGGGCAAAAGAAATATGCCCGAAGAATCCTTGAAAAACTCAATATTGGTATTAGAGTCATATCTACGTTGATCTAATGCTGCAAAAGTAATATAAGTTGCATGTTATGTTTGTTAGAAACATAATATTAATTATGTGATAATTATGAACTTAATTCATGTGTTGTTATTAAGTTGTAAATTTTTAAATGGCTATGTTTTATTCTTGTTTATTTAATAACACAAGAAAATCTTGTTAGGTTAACCATTAAAAATTGTTTAATAATTATTAGATAATTTTTAGATTGATTTTGCTATGATTTAAAATTGTTTTAAATGCCTAATGCATGATTAGGATAGCACCTTATTCAATCGTTCCTTATAGTTGATAAGGACTTAATAAAAGTTATTAACAAACCTATAAAATTTTGAATTTTAAGGATTCACTAGTTGATAGGATTAATTAGTTCTAATAAAAGCCTTTTAGTCTATGGCACACATATAAAAATGATAAGTTTCATTCAATGGACCATGATCCGGACAATGTGCTTGGCTAAGTTTGTTAGATCGCCCTAGCTAGACTGGGGATAAGTGATCCTGGCTTAGTCAATTCGCTGGCTGTGTTCGCTGGACCGCAATGATGTGAATCATGATTATATGACACCCTGGACTATATCTAAGTCTAATATGTTGATAATCTTTTTCAAGATAATACGTAACCCTCCTTACTTTTGGAATTTGGAAACCATGAATTCATGTTATGGTTGTTGAGTCAACTCAAGCTGTAACATGATTTTTTCTTTGGAATCCAATTCCATCCAACATATGATGTAGTTCAACTTAACCCAACCAGTCGTGTCGTGATCATAACCAAGCGTCAATGTAAATTAGGACCGGACAAGAAAGTAAGGGTCAGACTAGACTAGTCATTATGACTTGTTGAGTCAACTCAAGGTCATAAGTGATTAGGGATAAAAACAGATAAGGGAATCACATACGATGTGATTCATGAAGAGTCATCTACCGATCACAGAGTAAAGCAACTTGTTGAGTCAACTCAAGGTTGTGAGACTCGGGGTGATTGGATCCCTTTTCCACTAAATTTTATTAAAATTCGTTCA